>CM077191.1:15446362-16013862 GCA_039654105.1 Coreius guichenoti
ATAAATATTTATATATTTTAATATTAAATATCACATACTAAGCTTTTAATTTATAGACATTTTAGCCTCACTACATTTGCCAATGTATGAAATGTCAATTATCATATTTTTTCTGATTTTATATATATATATATATATATATATATATATATACTCTTGCTGTTTAATTTGTTTAAACAGTGGCAAAATGAATCTGGGCTACCAGCAAGGGTTCACTCCCGTCATCTGTAACGAGATTTATACAAAAGTGGCAGGATTCATATTCAGCCTCCCTTCACAAAGACATAAAAGCTGCTCGGAAAACGGCTCATAAGACCGGACCACCCACCAAGGCTGAGTGTTCGTCCAACACATGCCCATTTTTAGCCAGGTAAGTCAGACCCAAAGCGTTGCGTCACCCCTCAAAGAGTTTCAACAGTTCCTCAAGCAAGACGGCGGGGCTATTCTGGATAGAGCCGCTGGAGACGGTCGATAGGCTGGGAGCTGGAGTGGTACGCCACCCCACTAGCATATTCACAGCATCTCTTTTATCCCTCTGTGAGGGGAGTCTCTCACAAAGGTCACGCTACAAGAAGGTGCGAGGATCCAAAAAGCAGCTCTGCTCCATAATAATATCTGAGGTACTTTGCTCCGGGACCACCCACAAGGTTATGGCCAGTCCTGCCGCCTCAATGGGAACATTGTTTCCCCTCTTTGGAGAAAATCAGATATTTCTTTTAGTCAGATTAAGACATCCTGAAACAATTACTCAAGTGCCATTCGAATTTTCTCACGGGCAATTGAGACAAATGATCTGCAGTGGGCTGCAGTGCCACTTGGTTTAGTGCCCTTCAAAGTAGTGCATTAATGCAAAAGGAGAGGGTGGCACCCATTGCATTCTTGGACTGGCACGCTGGTCTGCCCATATTTAATGCCCAGACTAAACAAGTCCTCAACTTAAATACAAGAGTGTTAAATCTCTCAGTTGAGTTTACACTTGGTTGTCTCATTCCAAACTACATTATTCACTTCTTAGTTGAGTTTAAGGCAATACACTGCAGGTGAATAGGGTAAAAGATGAACTAATAGATATCACCATACATCCCCAGATGATTGATTACATTAAGAATTGCAAACAGTTTTTGTATTACAAATGTTGTATAAATATTTAAATGAGACATTCTCTAATTAAACATGCTCTGATTTGCAAATTTCCAGAACAGAAATATGAACGTTGGATAAAGCCTTGTTGACACGTGAGTCAAAGGATTTTGGATATCTGTTTTCATCACTCCATTAATGAGAAAATACTGTTAACAGCCAGAAAAAAATGTTTTTTTGGAATAAAATGAGGCAAGAAAACCCTAGGAATAAAACTGTAAAGTTTGGCGTAAGTGCTACTGAAGTAGAGGTTTCTCAAGTAGATTAAATGCAATAAAATAAACACTTAAACATGTATTTTAGATGTTTTCTTTCCACTAGTCTGAAACAACATGAAAAGACAAATAACCCAACATCTCAAGAATGATCAGTGCATGAAAAAACAATGTTTTTGCCTGTAGTGTCTTGCTTTAAATCATTAAGCCCAAGGACAAATTACTTATATCTCACAGCTGTGACTATTTCACTCATATTTACAATGCAATTTCTCATTATTTGGACATTTGTGAAAATTGGGGGGCCTTCAAAACCATAATCCACCCTCTAGATTGGTAATGCCTAGCTGTACAGCGTTCATTCGAGAGCTTCTGGATGCTAGCAGACAGTCAGTGCACTTGAGGGAAAACAGAAGCTGCGATAATTACAGAGTCTGAGGTCAGGTGAGCCCCTACCAGCTGTGGATGTCCGTGCTGCTCGTCAAAATCACTGTTAAAGTTGTCAAGGTCTGACAGATGTAGGTTTAACAAGAGGAAAAGAGCAGATGCTACCGAATCATTTCCACCGTCTCATTTTCACAACCTGCAAAAGTGTGCGAAAAGAAAAGGGGTGAGATATTACAAGTTGTCTTTGCCTTTTCACTTAAGCAAATCTAGCAGGAAATGCAACTCACACATTCATACTGAGAAAAAAAAAAAAAAAAGAACAGTGGATCCACACATTGGCAATGGATTTCTTTAATATTATTAAACTTAAATACCTTGTGTGTAGCGGAAACATGAACTAAATAAACCCTATTTACAATTTAAAATATTATGATTTAGTTTGAATTTGCACAATGTGATTGATAAAGAAATGTAAGATTTTTAGGAAAAACTGTAAGCATGAAGGTAACGCAAATAACATTGTAAAAATTCATACAAATTAGCCACCAATTTACCAAACTGTAAAAATAGTTGCACATTCCCCTGTGAACGTATAATGTAAATTAAAGATGGGAAGCACAAGAATGAGGAGACTTGTTGTTACCATGCTAACATTTGCACAGCAATATACAGTATAAGATAACTAGCATAATGCTAACTCCCAAAACAGCAGAATAACAGAACAATAAGCATTACATTGTCAGCATGAAGCCAATAAAGTTTGAGCATTTGAAACAAGCTCAAATGAATCACTTGCAGTTAACTATTAGCTTAGCTAGCATTAGCATATAGTAACATGCCAAATATAAAATTTCCTTACAACATATTATGTAAATTGTAGACAGGAAGCACACAAATGAGGTTCTTACCATGCTAGCAATTTGCACAGCAATAGTATGAACTAGCATAATGCTAACTCCCAAAACAGACATTGGAACTTTAAACATAACATTCTCAACATGAAACCAATAAATCCTATAAAGTTTAAGCATTTAAAAATAGCTCAAATGAATCACTTGCAGTTTACTAGCTAGCAATAGCATATATTAGCATGCCAAACAACATTTTTTTACTACAACATTATGTTAATTGTAGGCGAGAAGCACACAAATTAGGTTTTACCATGCTAGCATTTGCACAACAATATACAGCGTAATATAACTAGCATAATGCTAACTCCCAAAACGGCAAGATAACCTAATTCTCAACATGAACGAGTTTAGGCATATAAAACCAACTTATCTGAAATTCTTGCAGTACTAGCTTAGCTAGCAATAGCACATATTAACATGCTAAATGTAGCTTTTTTTTACCACATAAAATGTAATTGAAGGCAGACTCGTATAACTAGCATAACTAACTCCCAAAAGGTCAACATAATACCCTGCCTGTTTTAGCAATGTTAAATTAACGTACATGTAGTCCAAATTTGTACATGTAGCTTTGTAAAAAAGAGTTGGGAATTAGATTATTTTAATTAAGTTATTTGAGCAAGGAGCGAATTTTAAATGCATACTATAAATAGTGATTCAGCTTAGCATACTTAGCAGTAGCTCAGCTAGTATGATTCACCTCACATCTCATGTTAAATTCAACCACAAAAGCTATTTTAAAGAGCCTAACCATATAAACAGACATAAACATCATTCCAGTTAATCTGACTGCGAGATTGCAGCGGCAATACAAGTCTGAGACAGAGAGCATACTACCCACCTCAGTGTGACGTACTCCTGCCAGCTTGTTGGATGAAGGTTTGCGTACGAAACACTGTCATCCCCTCATCCAGGCGGGCTGCCAGCATGGTCTCGTGCACAACAGCATCTTAAAAGATTAGGAAATGCTTCTTAACCTGCTTAACACAAAACTACTTTTGGCAGTAACACAGGCTCACCTGACCAAATGTGACAACCACTTCCACAAAAGATCATTGCAGGCAATGCTAGTGAAATTGCAAATATCCTAGTGAAAGCTTTATTGTCTAGAAAGCACAAAACTCACTAACAAGATCTCTCTTAAACGACTAACAAGATCAACTGAGAGTCTGAGTCTCCCATGTCCATCTAGTGGGTTATTAGAACAATATGTATGTCAACAACAATGCTGGATGCTAATATGTATATGTAGCTTGTCAAGCTACAAGCTAATCATGATTTTAAGTAGTTATAGATGCTATGAATGAAAAAGTAGTTAGCTACACTACAAACTATTGACAAAAATTAGCTATCTAGCAAACTAGCTATGGGGAAAATATCTTATAAGTTAACATTTAATAAAACAAATGAGGTTGACGAATACATTAAACAAGCAGTTGACCTACTGAAAAACTTCACTAAACAAAGTCACTAATGTACCAAAACGAAGTTACTCTCCAAGACAGGGCTACAATTGTCTCCTTTGTTTCTATTTTTAACAATTTTAGGAATAACAATGAAATTATGATGCTAACAACATATAAACATTAGCTGTGTTCCTACTCCCGGAGCACAGATATCTGTTGAAGTTCACTTCACATGACAAAAAGCAGGAACATCCTGCAAAGTCAAACAAAGAACATGTTCGCTCCCTTCGGATTTAAGATGGAGGAATACCCTGTGATGTCCACTTCGTAGGGCACTTATGGTTGAATAGAACACACCTATTATAGACAAAAAAGTGTTTGCAAAGTATACAAGAACGACCCATAGACATCAAGTTGATGCTAATTGCTAAGTGCATAAGAATTGTGGATTTAGCAATTAGCATCATCTTCATATCTATGGGTTGTTCTTGTAGGCTATACTTTGCAAACACTTTTCCCCCCTACAAATAATTTCTAACATTTACCGCTATATCAGTGCAATCATTTGGCTTTGCTTTAACAATTAACCAAATCATAACATGGCAAACAACAGGACATTAGTATATAGCCCCTGCAACAGCAAAAACTGACTCTAGCGTTGAGAGGGTTTACACCAGATGCAATTACTTCCTAACTTCTTTCACTAGCTCATCCTCTTTTCTTGCCCTCCTGCTCTGTATCCTCTCAGCCTCCGTTCTGGGAGAGGGCTCGGTGACAGATGGGTTTGGGACATCCGGCTGAGGGTCGGGATTTAGGGAAGCGGCTAATCTAAAACAAAAACAGCAGTTGGCAGTTACCGCCCCCTCAGCTGAAGACAAGCTGAGTGATTAGAAGAGTTGAGAATGGTCGAGAGCACCTGGAGAGGATTACAGACAAGGAGACACACACACACACACAAAGCGCTCTGTTCTCTAGGGCACTGCTTTGTTGGCAATTTTTGGGATTAGCAGGGCCTTCCCATAACACACCTGCACATCAGTGTGGGATGGATGGCGACCATTCGCTTACATAAAGGCTTACAGACAGGATGAAGACATGACATAAGTGGACTAAGCGTGTATTATCCTACTGTGTCATAAAAAAATAGGTAACAGAGACACAGTCATTGCATAATGCTGCTTGGAGTATTATGCCGCATCTAATAATACGTAGTAGGTTAAGAAAATTACAGCGCAATTTATGAAACCAGAGCCTGATTCATTTGATGGAATGTGACCAATTGCAAAGAATAAAGACTTAAACTACACCTATCAAGGATTATTGGCATGACAAAGAAATTATATAATTTTAATATACTAATATAGGAGTGAGGCTCACGAAAATTGAAATACCCATTTCACCCAAAAACGAAAGGAATTTTTTTTTTTTTTTTAAGTAACAATTTTATGTATACTCATTTTAAATTATATTTAAATTTATATAATTAATTATTGTATTAACATTTGTTTATAAAATATATATTTACAATTATATTATACATTTATTATACTTATAAAATTATTAAAATTCAAATTGTATTAAAATTTATGTATTTAAAATTATATTCCGCATAAAGAAAATGTAGCTTATTTTTAGGAGTGTTTTTTCGGCATTGTGACATTTTTTTGACAATTACTATTTTCATCTAAATTGTAGATTTAATAAGTTTGCAAATTACAATTTCATTATATATAGCATTACATTGACTGAATCGGTGACATTATTTACCCCAAAATCTCACTCAATGAAAAAAAAAATAAATAAAATGTATCCAAAAAAATACTTTCTTTTTTTATTATTATTTTGGGGTGAAATATGAACACTTATTCATGAGATTCACCCACAGAGACATTTAAAAGTTTGCATCAGAGTGCTTTTCTAAGCATGAACGGCTCAGGGAGTTTAGAGCAGGAGCCTAACTTGACCTAACTTTTCCAACAAGCTGAAGTGAAACTCTTGTCATGCAGCCAATCCAATCAGGCCAGATGGAAAGCTGAGACTCACCGTCACATACACTCCTTAAGGATAAATTGACAAACAATGCAGGTTCATTCAGACTCACTCCACCCGGCTAGAGACCCAAAAAACAAGAGAGGGTGTAGAGAAGGAAGATTACACAGAATGCCAGCTCAGGAGGCATCAAGGGAATAGGCTGAAAGTCTTGCAGGATTGAGATGTGGAGATGGAGTCTGGATGTTCGAGTGGCACATGACTGGACAGGCACATGGACACTAGATCAGACAAACGCTGTGATGCAGTCCTACACATATGTGCCGTGTGTCTCTGTAGTCAGCCACAATTAGTGTTCAGTTGTAGGGAAGACCGGGGCTAGTTGTCACACTTTTTACTTTAGCAAATAAACGTATTTATTAACACATATGCAATTTATAGTGGGGACAAAAACAACCAATATCTCCCAATATTATTTTTGATGATTTATCTGATCTCATTAGTATTTGTAAGCATTCATACATAACGTTTACACTAAATATGCTGAAATATGGATGTATTGCCAGCATCTAAAATGTAAAAGGACCCTTCATATGCACAGCTTTAGAAAGTAAAAGTCTTTAACAGCTTTCTATTATTTTTATATTATAAACGGATATTTGTATAGTTATTGTACTACAGATATTGAGCTCCTAAACCTTAAAGATATTTTGGTAACACTTTAAAATAAGGTTTCATTTGTTAATATTAGTTAAGCACATCAGTTAATATGAACTAACAATAAACAATATTTCTAAAGCATTCATTAATTTCAATTAATATTAATCTCAACATTTACTAATACATAATTAAAATCAACAGTTGTATCTGTTAACATTAGTTAATGAACTTGAGCTACATGAACTAACAATGAACAGTTGTATATGTTTTTATTAAATAATGTTAACAAAGATTAGCAAGTACTGTAACAAATGTATTGTTCATTGTTAGTTAATACTAGTTAATGCATTAACTAACCTTAAGTAATGGAGCATCATTCTAAAGTGTGTTTGTAATTTTTTTTTTAGCTATAGCTCTCAAATGGTAAACAAAATAAAAGTTAATTTGTTAATTAATAATTAAATTATATAATTTTTCATTCAGTGTAACATTTTAAAATTTAGGCAAGGTAAATAACTAATTTAACTTAAACAAATAAATAAAAAAATTGTTTATGACTTCAAGAAAGAATAAATGAAATAAATGTTTGTCTGATAAATTAATACAGCACCAGAATTAACACATTAATAAATACAAAAAAATCAGCCTATTAATTCCTAAAATAAGTAAAATGCTGTCAATATTCCAATAATGTATGTTTCATTGTCTATGCAAAAGTATGCAAGTAACCACACTTTCTGTACAAATACCTAGGATTACTAATGAGACGTTGGACAGTTGGACATATAAAAAATTATATGTTTCCACAGGAAGTTCTGTTCCTCTTTTCATTTCTACAGTACAAAGTAAATACGTTTTGACAAGGTCAGATTTCTCAAACCGGTTGTGGGGAGACAGGACGGATGTTCTAGCTTTTGCAATGACCCCTGGTAGCACCTCTTTCCAGTTAAAGGACCGGCCCCATATGTGGAAGGTGGGAAGTTCCGTAAGGCCTTATCAGCAGCAGGGACAGCCTGTTCCCACATTTCCTCCTCCAGCTGAATGGACACAAGAAAGAAAAAAAAAAACAGATATCTATGAAAACCGGAAGCTCATGAGACTTTACAGGAAAAGGGCCCTTTGCTAGACTTTGTGAAATGTAAGCATAACAAAGAATATAGGCTAGTTTCAGATGTGAGAGGAAATTGTAGAGACAGAATCCGTGTTTGAAAAATCATGACAAATGGTATAAAAGCTCACTAACATTGGTGTGTTTTCCCACACGAATGGCATTCCCAGGTGAACAAAAAAACCTATCAAGGCAAAACGATTTAAAAAAGCAAAACGACAGACATAACAATATGTAAAACATCACTACTAATCACTTTAAATGTAAAACACAAATCCACAACAACAACAAAAATTCCTTTTGGTGTGAAATAAAAACACGCTCTTCTCTTTTTTTTTTTTGAGAATGTTCCTTTGAGATTTTATTAAGTGCAGCTGTTTTAATCAGCACACCTCTGTGTCCTTTGAACTTGACATCTCTCTTCTGAAAACACATCAGGTTCCCTGTGTTATTCAATCAAAGAAAAACTAAAACACACTTGGGGTCAAAGGATTTGCTACAGGCCGTGCAAATGTGTGACTTCAAAGGGTGTCGGGCTTAAAAAAACAGTTTGAGATAAGAGCACAGGGGGTTTTCGGTTAGCAGGATAGACTTGTTTTAAGGTTCTGGGGAAAAGCCAAGGAGGAAAGTATCTGGGTGGGGGGTTATTAACCCTTCACACCTTTTAAAACACCTATCTTAAGGAGATTTTAACACTTTGAGAGTCTGTGTTAACCCAAGCGATTGTTTTTCATTCATCATTTTGTCCTAATTTCCATTGCAAAATCTTCAGCCTCACAACTGTTCGCAAACGCCTACAAGATTCCATCAGCTGTGATAAAAATATTCCAAATACTCCACAGCCTTTTAAATATTCAAAGATAATAATTATTATTAGAAATATTAAAAATTATTCCGAAATTACTTCGAAAATTATCAAAAATATGTAATATTAAAAATATTTAATAATAATCATGACATCAAAAAGTGTGACATGCTATACATTAACTATTTTAAATAAAAGTTAATATTTTTAACCCCCAAAAAAGAAAAAAATCTATGTAATTTAAAGGGATAGTTCACACAAAAATAAAAAAAGATATTTTTCTTACAAAAACCCAACGATTCGCTTCAGAAGGCCTTTATTAACCCCCCGGATCCGTGTGGATTACTTTTATAATGGATGGATGCACTTTTTTGGTCTTCAAATCTTGGGCTGCCATTTACTGCCATTATAATGCTTGGAAGAGCCAGGACATTTTTTAATATAACTCCGATTGTATTCGTCTGAAAGAAGAATGTACACCTAGGATGACTTGAGGGTGAGTAAATTATGGGGTAATTTTCATTTTTGAGTGAACTATCCCTTTAAGTACAACATTGTTTTACTTTTTTTGTCTTTTGTTTTGATGTAGTCAAAACTCATTTCCCATGTGAGGTTGGAACAGGTTTATATACTAGCCAAAAATAAATCAAAACTGGGGTGAAGCCACCTGGATTTGGAAAACACCCCACTCAATAAACCAGGTGTGAGGACGCTTTAAAACACAGATTTGAATAGGAACGTATGCTTTAAAGGTCATAGTGAGCGCCGCAGATCTCAAGATAAGTGCATTATGGATTTATGACAAGACTAAAACAAGTGAATCAAATTCAGCCCTATAAATCAAAATGCTTTGAAGCAGCAGTTATTTCTGGTCCTCAAATTTCTAGTAGTTTTAATATACTGTCCAACAGCAATGTGTGTTTTCTCTCATCCTCTATTGCTCAAACCAGGGTTTCTCTCACCAGTTCGGAAACTTCAAGAAAGATCTCCGACCTACAACAGGTGTATACCTATCTTTAAACTTTCCACTCTATAAAACCATCTATATTTGTTGAAAGGGAAAACCTCTCAACAGACGTTCCCCTAATCTAAAAAAAAAAAAAAAAATGGAGCAGGTCTATTCTGTGCAGGTGGCACTGCAGAAAAAATATGAGCGACCTCTTTTCCATTCCTCCATCTTTATCTGTTCTTCCCTAGTGCAGAAGGTCAGAGGGAATTTCCTAAAAGTGCTCTGATTCAACGCCAGCCAGTCCTGGCTAACAGAAGGAAGAACGGGTCCTCTGATGTCTGTGGGGGGTGGGGGTGGGGGTGGGGGGATAATGTTTACCTTCCCCTGCCTCATAAGCAGGGAACCACTTTACCATATGTGGGTCTTGCAAGAACCTGCATGCGCACAAATCCATAAACAAACAGACACATGCTCGAGCAGGCTGCCGCACACAACCACTTTTACACAGGCACACGTGCATACATTTCTATTGTCTTCTCTTTGTTCTTCATTCGTAAGTTGGTTGCTCTAGCCCTTTTTCAGTGCCCCACCGGAGACAGGGGACTTGTGTTGTGCACAGAGAGCAGGAAATAGTTGGAGAGATGTTTGGTTGTAAATTGCAGCAACAACAGTCACATGCTGGATTTTTATATATATATATATATATATATATATATATATATATATATATATATAATATAATATAATATAATATAATATAATATATACACACACACACAGTATCTGTCAAAAGTTTGGAAACATTTCTATTCTTAATGTTTTTGAAGGAAGTCTCTTATGCTCATCAAGTCTGCATTTATTTGATCAAAAATACAGAAACAGTAGTATTGTGAAATATTACAATTTAAAATAATGGTTTTCTATTTTAATATACTTTAAAATGTCATTTATTTCTGTGTTGCAAAGCTGAATTTTCAGCATCATTACACCAGTCTTCAGTGTCACATGATCCTTCAGAAATCATTCTATTATGCTGATTTGATACTCAGTTGCAAATGATGAATAAAAAAAAGTTTAAACAAAAACAGCATTTATTTACAATATAAATCTTTTGTAACAATATACACTACCATTAAAAAGTAATTTTTTTTCTTTATTCTTGTTTTGAAAGAAATTAATACTTTCATTCAGCAAGGGTGTGTTAAGTGATTTTGTTAAAAAAAAAGATATACAAACCCGATTCCAAAAAAGTTGGGACACTGTACAAATTGTGAATAAAAACAGAATGCAATGATGTGGAAGTTTCAAATTTCAATATTTTATTCAGAATACAACATAGATGACATATCAAATATTTAAACTGAGAAAATGTATCATTTTAAGGTAAAAATATGTTGATTTTAAATTTCATGGCATCAACACATCTCAAAAAAGGCCATGTTTACCACTGTGTGGCATCCCCTCTTCTTTTTATAACAGTCTGCAAACGTCTGGGGACTGAGGAGACAAGTTGTTCAAGTTTAGGAATAGGAATGTTGTCCCATTCTTGTCTAATACAGGCTTCTAGTTGCTCAACTGTCTTAGGTCTTCTTTGTCGCATCTTCCTCTTTATGATGCGCCAAATGTTTTCTATGGGTGAAAGATCTGGACTGCAGGCTGGCCATTTCAGTACCCGGATCCTTCTTCTACGCAGCCATGATGTTGTAATTGATGCAGTATGTGGTCTGGCATTGTCATGTTGGAAAATGCAAGGTCTTCCCTGAAAGAGACGACGTCTGGATGGGAGCATATGTTGTTCTAGAACTTGGATATACCTTTCAGCATTGATGGTGCCTTTCCAGATGTGTAAGCTGCCCATGCCACACGCACTCATGCAACCCCATACCATCAGAGATGCAGGCTTCTGAACTGAGCGCTGATAACAACTTGGGTTGTACTTGTCCTCTTTAGTCCGGATGACATGGCGTCCCAGTTTTCCAAAAAGAACTTCAAATTTTGATTCGTCTGACCACAGAACAGTTTTCCACTTTGCCACAGTCCATTTTAAATGAGCCTTGGCCCAGAGAAAACGCCTGCGCTTCTGGATCGTGTTTAGATATGGCTTCTTTTTTGACCTATAGAGTTTTAGCCGGCAACGGCGAATGGCACGGTGGATTGTGTTCACCGACAATGTTTTCTGGAAGTATTCCTGAGCCCATGTTGTGATTTCCATTACAGTAGCATTCCTGTATGTGATGCAGTGGATGCTAAGGGCCCGAAGATCACGGGCATCCAGTATGGTTTTCCGGCCTTGACCCTTACGCACAGAGATTGTTCCAGATTCTCTGAATCTTTGGATGATATTATGCACTGTAGATGATGATAACTTCAAACTCTTTGCAATTTTTCTCTGAGAAACTCCTTTCTGATATTGCTCCACTATTTTTCGCCGCAGCATTGGGGGAATTGGTGATCCTCTGCCCATCTTGACTTCTGAGAGACACTGCAACTCTGAGAGGCTCTTTTTATACCCAATCATGTTGCCAATTGACCTAATAAGTTGCAAATTGGTCCTCCAGCTGTTCCTTATATGTACATTTAACTTTTCCGGCCTCTTATTGCTACCTGTCCCAACTTTTTTGGAATGTGTAGCTCTCATGAAATCCAAAATGAGCCAATATTTGGCATGACATTTCAAAATGTCTCACTTTCAACATTTGATATATCTATATTCTATTGTGAATAAAATATAAGTTTATGAGATTTGTAAATTATTGCATTCCTTTTTTATGCACAGTTTGTACAGTGTCCCAACTTTTTTGGAATCGGGTTTGTATATATTGTTAGAAAAAATTTCTATTTTGAATAAATGCTGTTCTTTTTAACTTTTTATTCCTCAATAAATCCTGAAAAAAAGTATCACAGGTTATAAAAAAAATATTAAGCAGCACAACTGTTTCCAGAATGATTTCTGAAGGATCATGTGACACTGAAGACTGGAGTAATGGCTGATGAAAATTCAGCTTTGGATCACAGAAATAAATTATATTTTAAAGTATTTTAAAGTAGAAAACCATTATTTTAAATTGTAATAATATTTCACAATATTACTGTTTTTGATCTGAATCTTTGATCAAATAAATGCAGGCTTGATGAGCATAAGAGACTTCTTTCAAAAACAAAAACAAAAAATAGTAATGTTTCCAAACTTTTGACTGGTACTAATATATATATATATATATATATATATATTTTTTTTTTTTTTATATATATATATACATTTTTATTATGTTGAAGATATCAGGTACATTATAATAATTAATCACTTCATGGATTTTTCTTACTGCCGTTGGATGCATTATTTTTATGTAAGACTGTTGTGAAGACTTAAGCAGAGCTGCTGCACACAGAAGGATGTGGTACGCAAAGCAAACAAGCAATGCTGGGCCCTTCTGTCGATTGGCTCCCTGCTTCCGTCTGACCTCCACCCAGAGGAAAGCCACAAGGCTGCGGCTGATTGAGAAAGAGTAAACAAGACTGCGAGTGTCTCTGAGGACACTTACTCAGTCTCTCTCTCTCTTGCATACACATGCACAAGCCATTCATGCTGCCTGGGACACAATCACATCAAAGACTCAAGCTGTAATTCATTCATAACGGTCTCTATTTACATAATACATGTGATGCAGCAGACACAAACCAATTTGGATACAGTAAAAATCTGTGCATGCATGTCTATTCTTTCTCTCTTCCTGGAGGATGACAGCCCTCGCTGCTGTCAAAACATGACTGGGATGTTGTCTTAGCTGCAGCTGTCCTCTTAACATGACTTTTTTTTGGGTGAGACTGCTGTATGATCCCTCAAACCCCCCTCCTGCCATTCCCTCATCCTGCTTTCAGTCTTTTCATCTTGTGTCCTTTTTTTCATTTTAAGTCCAATGTCCTCATTTGGAATGACACAGCTGGATGTCTTTAAGCTGAAATGAAAAAAAGAATAAGGGATTTGGTGTGTCCCCCTATGCAGGCCAGATGAAGTTACCATTGAAGTGAGGACCACTGGGGTTGGGTAGCCCCTCACAAAGACGATCGCTCGGTTTCCTCGTCAGATCGGTCCACTTGTTGTGTCTGTTGCAAAAGCAGGACCTGGTTGTCCAGACACGTCCTCAGTTTGTCTTCGGTCAGCGTAAGACGCTCTTCGAGGACGGCAACGGTCTGAGAGACGAAAACCAACAGTTTAAAGCACAATCGCATTAGTAATATTTTGTAGACAAAAAAAAAAGATCTATTGCCATTAGTTTAGCTATTATGAATCACAGCTCACACAGAAGTCACTTTCTGTTGGGCAACACAGCAAATTTGCGTGACCAACTTGAACTGGTTGTGAAATCTGCGTGGGGAAATCTTTCACCCTCACACGAAATTCCTGATTGCGTGGATTCCTAATGAAATGACTGGATTTTGCCCACAAAAATTGTAAAACAACAGTAAATATGACCATACCTTTAAACAAAGTTCAGATTTGACTAGGAAAAACAAGCTACGTCTGATCTAAAAAAGCACTATTCAACAGACTTAGATGACCTAAAAGCAGTTCACCTGGGTCAGGATGTCCAACTGCTGCACAATGTTCTCCAGAGTGTTAGTAAGGCCTGATGGGATACCCGAGTGCTCCGGTGCAGATGTTGTCATGCCACCAGGAAACCTTTCTTCTTGGTATTCATCCTCCTTTTCTCTTGGTCGTGTATGAGTTCGAGCTGGACCTGAGTAACTACCTGAAATGGGCTGATCTCTGCTGCTTGTCCCAACGTCATGGCTCCTTACATCCTGAGGAATGAGGAAACCAAAATTTAAAGTTCTGACCCTCTCACCCTCATGTCATTCCAAACTTGTATGACTTTCTTACAAGGGATATTTAGCAGAATGTACCAGGTGCTCATTTCTAAAGAAACAATCAATAAACAACATAAAAGTAGGTACAATTTTGTTCTGTTCCTCACTCAAAGCTATTTTATGGCTTCATAAGACTTCACAAAGACTACTTTTAGGGAGCTTGAAAGCATTGGTCCCTATTCATGTTCATAGTATGCAGTGATGCACCAAAATATTTTTTTTACCCGTAACACTGAAACCGAAATTAAAGTTTTAATTTAGCTGAATGCCAAAACTGAAAAATAAAAAATTGGTAATTAAATTTGGGGAAATAGGAAATTTAACTCTATATGCTGTTCAGGGTATTGTGTTCTCTGTCGTAGTGAAGTTCTTCAGCAATGAGCCACCTCTTTTACTTATTTTACAAATTTTACATATTGCTACTCTACAGTACAAGTACATGGTAGACATATTAGCTCAATGGAACTAATCATCATCTTTTTGCTAATACACAATAGAAACACAGAATCAGTACATGGGCCTCTGACCCAATCATGCATACAACCAAAATCTTGACCAGTTCCAGAACAGAGAGACAAAGCGAGGTGGAGGAGGGGAGGGTCATACATTCCTGCCCTAATGCAGGAAGAAAATCGATTGCAGCCCCTTACTTCCTGTGCAGCGTCCTGACTTCAAAGCTCAGGCCTGAGAGACAGCATCACGGCCTAGGAAGGGAGGGGAGGAGGTGAACAAAGCTGTCAGTGTGTGGAAGGGTTGGTTCTGGGGTCCTCCGGCACCCACCAGCCACATCTGGGAAACATCTGCTAGCCTCATTTACACGCTTCACGCTATGCTCCAAACCTAGTATCTTCTTCTGTGTGTGTTTAGTTTCTCTATCATAGTGGAAAACAGCCCCTGGAAAATACCATCTGTGCTAGTAGCTGTGTCTCATTTGTGAAAATGATGAAAAGGTAAGGGTCTCCATGTATGCATGCCATGAAGGTTCAAACCGGGAAAAAAGTTCCAGCTCAGATTCCTCTAAATAGGAGCTTTTGCACCAGATAGCTATAGGAACTAAGTTTTAGGAACTAGCCACCAGAGCAGTCCCGCTAGAACTAAATGTTCCCTTAGGACCATTTTCCTGGTTTCATTCGCACCAGCAGTTGGAACTTTGAAGTGACATAAGCCATCACTTATGTCATGCCGCTCTGGTAGTTGTGCGGGACTTTTATTTTGACGCGCTGATAATTGCTTAGCCAGAGCCTAAGCACACAGCATTCTCAGTCTTCATTAGTTAATGATCTGTTTAACAATCCTATCTTATACATTATTAGATTAAACTGTTAAATAAAGAAAGTAAACGGTATACAAAAACATATTATAGCATTTGCCCATTATAGTTGATGCCCAATGTCGTTAGCTGAGCAGAAATACATAATCATGTTTCACTTGGTCCCTTCAAAATCAAGTTGGATTTCCTCCAGCATAAATGTTGAGAAGTGCCTGGACTTCAGCGTCGACCCATCTGTCGCCGTTTTCCATGTTCGTGGAGTAAATGTATAGGCTATAAACTGTGTTTGCATGAGTTTTTGTTTTAAAAATGGCGGGTTCCAGTGTTTCGCATGCGTTTGGCCAATCAGTGTACACTTACGTCATTACCCTACTCTGAAGTAGGAGCTAATTTAGTTCCCCCAAAAGGCATTCCTAGAACTAAAATCATTTCCAGTTACTGCGGTGCAAACACGCCAAAAAGAGGGTGAAACCTATGAAAAGGTTCCTCCGGTGCGAAAGCCCCTAATGGTTCTGGTTCCTTAGTGGTTCCATTAAAATTGATTTGATTTTGGAGGAATGGAGGCAGATGAACGTGAGCTTCCTGGGGCGGGGTTTAAGCGGACTTAGGCTGGCCACACACTTGAAGATTTTAAGCCCGATTTTGAGCCTGATTTGCTATCGAGGGGTTCGAGGCTTGTCACAAATGACTTTTTGTCCAATCCTCAATTGTGTGGTGTCATTACGATTATTTTACTGCTCCTGATCGCGTCAGAGCCCGCACGATCCCAAATCGTGAATATCAAACATGTTTGATATTTATGACTCTTGATTGGGTTGCCTCTGACGTGATACCCGCAATAGCCAATGAGAGCGAGCAAACATCACCTACCGGATGTTGCGTGCTTCTATAGCTGAAACTTGGCAGCTACAAACATGCCATGAAAGTGGAGTATTAACAAAGAAGATCACCCATATTATTTTGGTCTCGCGGTCCGGCTGAATCATCTAGTCAGTGTGTGCGTTCAGAGAATTATAATGCTAAAAATCAGTTGAAACTGTCATTATGTCTGTGGTCTCCCACAGTATTAATCGTGAAAATCGTCTAGTGTGTTCCAGGCCTTAATGATTGGAGAAGTCTGGCATATGTCTATTTGAAAGACGTCTGTTGTTTCACCGGTAGATTGAGTAATGATATTATGATTATAAATTACAATAAAAAATAAATAAAATGGATGGATGAATGAATGGTCCACAATAAGATCAATCAATAGTTTTTATCATTTTCATTTCATGCCAACTTTCAGGATTATTTTAGTACTTGTACTTGTTGAAAAAAAAGAAATGCCAAAGAATTGCTAAATAATTAGAATTTTTTAGAACACTTTTAGGCAATCCAAGTGACCTTAACTGTACATTAAGCAATACTGTATGAACAAAATAATTGTAAATAATTTGTTTATAATATATATATATATATATATATATATATATATATATATATATATTTTTTTTTTTTTTTTTTAAATAATAATTGTTTATAAAATACTACTGACAAAGATAATAATGTGCATCTTTAACTACACATTGTAATATGAAAACCAGTGAGTCTTAAAATTGTAAGCTGTATGTGATTCAATAATAAAAAAAAAAAAGTATATAGTACGGGCACAGATCATATTGTTTATTGCACAAGACAATTAATTATGACTATTCTAAGGCTCTCTAGGAAAAATCAGAGGTAACCTTTTCAAAGCAGAAACAGCTCTAACATTAGAGTTATCTTGCATTTCATACTGTCATGACTAATCGCACATAACGCTGCAGAAAGGTCAGATTTGGCCCAGTGTTTCTTACTCAATGGGCTCAGGTTGGGCAAGAAACTAGCCTGCGTTGCAGGGTGAATGAGTGACCTCTTCTTGATTGCTTCACCAGTTACCATGACAACAGGGGTACCTGGGGTTGCTCGCAAAGAGTTACACTCATTCTGTTCCCTTGGTGACAGTGTAAGCGATATGTGAACTGACCGTACTGAGAATGGGCACCTTATTAACAACTGTTGTGTTCAGTCAAAAATGGTGTTGCAGTCTGAAGTTTGAAGTGGGCACAGGTGGGTCATTACAGTTTGAACATATTCATTCAGCTCTGAGGCCAAACCGAGGGTCTTTGTGCCAGCGCAGATATAATTTATGTCAACAGGCTTGCTGGCCGCTAAGCAGGTACTTCACTGGGCCATTGGGAATATTTATGAGCTCCCTCAACAACATAGAAAACCCCACAACAACCCTTTGAAATATCACTGCGTTACTCATTGAACACCTGGGAAATGGAGCATAATGACTGGATACTTGACAAGATCAGAGCAGCCATTGAAGTCGTGTCTGGTTGTATACTCATTAAGAAATGGGAAGACACCTTCTCAGTGGCCTCTTCACAACAATATCGGCTCCTCATTAGCGCTAATATTAGAACGATGTGTCCGTGTCGGTGAGAGAAATGTCAAACGTCCTTCATTTGCAAAAATGTATGGATAGGCACTCCCAAAACGGTTAGTTTTTATTTTTATAAAAGATAAGTACCCCTTCTCACTACCACTAAACCACTGACTGATCTGGTCTTGTGACAAGATATTTCCTTGTCACAGGATGCCATGTTATGCCATTAAAGTGAGCGCTTTTGTACAAGGAAATCCTTATTGAAATAAAGGCATTAGATCTTTGACCAGCTAGCCTCTTTATACCCCAATGTCTCCATCTCTTTTTCTTTTAACAGTCTTTCAGAGCCATCAGAGGATGGTTTCCGCCATGTGAATTGTCTTCTAAAGGCTGGCTAATGGGGTTTAAGCTAGTATCTGGCTCCAGAACTCAATAAGACTCGATTTTGTGACTCAGCTGAGACTCTGAAACAACTGACAGGGAAAATTGGTAAAAGGAAAGAGCAATTTTATATTCATAACCTTTTAAAAAGGTATTCATTGTTTTTAATGGTTTTCCTGTGACATTTTAGCAGATAATGAATAAACTATTAATCTTACAAGATTATGCTCTTAAAAGAGCATAATATATACACAAAATTGCTTAAAGGGGTCATGAATTGCATTGTTTTATTGTTTTATAGTGTTTCCTGTGGTGCACTTATAATGTTAGTATGATTTTTACATAAAAAATTATCATAATTTAGAAATAAAAGGCATTTTTCCTACACTGATTTTAGCCCTCTGATTTGAACGCTCTGTTTTAAGGCGCGTGTCTGCTGTGAGACTTAAGTGTAATTTTTGTGGCCGGCAGTGTAAATACACACACACACACACACACACACTCAAAATAGACTTGTGAATTGTGAAGAGACTTGTGAATGATAAGCATTACTGTCTGGATAGTTCATTATAGTTAAAAATCACTGCACTGCTATGTCATGTTATCATATTTGCACATGTCCTACTTCACTGATTACGATGACGGCTATTTTTGCAAGCCAAGTCTGACACTTCTTTATGATGGTGTATTTGACCCTCATGCTGGCTGGCCTAGTGGAAAAGTGAAACCAACACTTGTCACTCTGAATGTAGGCCATATCCTGTCAGGGGACCAAAACCACAGCTGTCTACAGCACCATGAGCTTCAGATAGAAGGTCAGGTGAAGCCCAAAGAGGACCTGCTTTTGCTTTGGTGTGTATGCAGTGCTCAGAAAATGGGCTTTGAAATGGGTTTTTGTCCCGAAATGAAAAACACACACTTCCGAGACGAACAAACACATGCATGTACATGCCAACCCTGACCCTGGGCTTCAAAAGCAGAGCTGTTTGGTTAGTCTTCCAGATGAAAAGATAGAAAACACAAAGCTGTACTGAAAGACTGGAATATCAGCGATGGCTCCCGCACGCTATGGTAGGGGAAGCAGACGCTTCCTTTTTCCCTCTCCGTCTGTTCTTGTATCAAACCACCGTTCGCTCGCCCACACGTTGGCTTCAGGGAAGATAAATATCCGTTTTCACAGATACCACAAAACTGCAGCATTTTATAACTAGCTCTGTGACTAAGTGGTTATGTCACATTTCGATTGTGATTGAAGTGTACACCCTCATCAGGAACACAGCAATAAAACCCACAGATCGCTGTCAGTACCCTCTCATCTGTTCTCCTTGAGCCGTGTTCACAATGAGTGCCGATACCACCAGTGACCTGAAACCACTAAATGCCAAGTCTACAGGATATGATATAACTCGATTATGCAAACCAAGATGCACTGACAAACCTGCTTCATCAATCTGGAATAAAAAGAATGGATTTAAAAACAATCAGACTGAATGATGTAATATCATTAGTATAGGGGATTCTTTGTAATTCATTAAATTAGAATCAAAAGCATAAATTCGACTGGTGGAACTCAAATCAGAAGTCCTCGTTTGAAGAAAATGGGGGATCCCTCCACAAAATGGCCAAAGAGGGACGATGAATGCTGTGCTCTGACCCAGTTCCTATTGGAGGCACAGTTTCAGATCCCACAGACTGGATGAGTCATCAGGCGCATTCGCGCTCACACACACCTAAATGATTTCTAACACCCTAAAATCAGGTTGAAGGAATCACAAAACCGAAATGTATGGAAAATTAAAACAATGTGTCCAGAGTATGAAGGAGGGCAATGTGTGGGCGAGTGGGCATTGAGAAGGTCAGGTGGCGCTCATTCCATCACATCTTGAACATCAATAACCTAATAAATTCCTAATGAACAAATCTGTAAAATAATTATAATTTAATACTATTTTTATTTAATAATATAATTTATTTTAGTAATTTATTATATGTCTTTACTGTCACTTTTATTCAATTTAATGCATCCTTGCTGAATAAAAGTAATACTTTCTTTCAAATCTATCTATGATAATAATAATTGACTCTTAAAGAGAGTGCGATTTTGCAATCGACCAAGTTCTTGGAAACCATGCCCATCATTTCCCTATCAAGCACATTCTATAGCATTCAAACACCTCCCGGTGCCCGGCAGAGTCGTGACGGAAATATTCGGCTTTAAATGTCCTTGCGAGAGCGACTGAAGTTCGTTGCCTGAAACGCTTGTTTTGTCTGGGACGCAGCTCCTTTTGTTATTTTTTTGTGCACTGTTGCCAGGAATGCAGGCAAGGTTAAACATACAGGCTGCATTGTAGGTGGTGGTGGTGTCAACTGAGGATGTGTAGGAGGAAATTTAGCCTCTCGGAGTAGGCAAAGATGAGTCACTGTGAGAAAACTGAAGGTTAAGTCTTGAAGGTGCAGTTTATGCACTATTTTAATTTGCCATAACATAGACAAACAGAAATTCGTTTACTATCCTAGGGTAAAATGCTACTGTAGGAGTGGATAAAAATATAGACCTTAAAAACAGGCTTAGCATAACACACAGTCGGCCTCAGTGTTGGGCAAAAAAGAAAATGAAGCTAGCTAAGCTACCAACTATTCAAAAGCAAATATTTGTTTACACAAAGTAGCTACACTAAAAAATAAATTGGTGTAGACACAATTTTCACTCAGAAATTGCTAGGAAATTTCACAGACAATAGAGCGTTGCAGGGATGACATCAAAACCCAGAAGACAGGGAACCCAGTAGTTCCCTCAAGACTTTCCTATGGGTTTTTATAATGGGCTTTTTCAATTTATGAGCAAGTTAAGGCCTGTGGTAAACATAAGTTGACGATACTTGGATGTTTTGTTCTACAACAGAAATCACACACACCCATATTGAAAACGCAAATTTTGAAGCTGTTAATTTTATTAAAAAAGAAAAAAAGTATGTTTCTAATAAGCAACTAGATAAGAACGTTTGGGGTGTGTGTGTGATTTACGTTGTAGAACAAAACATCCAAGCATCGTCAACTTATGTTTCCACAGACCTTATTTTACTCATAAACTGAAAAACCCCATTAAAAAAACCCATAGGAAAAATCAAGAAGGAACCACTGGCAAATTAAGGCCCCGATATACTTCAAGTGAAATCGAAGAACGAACTGATATGATGTCATTTCAGACAAAATCAGGCCAAAATGTAGTTTGTTTTGTGTTCGTTTCAGGACTTTGAAATGGCTTGCCAAAGCGAACTTTTCGGAAAAGTACGCTCGGCTGGTAAACACCTTCAAACTCCAATTGGTCCGGCACAATTACATAATAGGTAGGGGTGCACTGAGGCTCCCCCTTCTTTTACGTGGAACTCTTCTCTGGTTTATTTCTTCTGTTGAGTCCGTCAAGGTCAGATGTCCCCGTGTAAAAATGAACACTCTGGAGAGTTGCTCTATGGTGGAAAATGAAGTTGTGTTTCTGATGAAATGAGACACTGACACTGTTTTTTGCTACACTGCTATATAGTCAACACAATAAAAAATTTAAAAAAAAAAAAATCAGTAGAAAAGGCAAGTTCAGCGTAGAGTCTAAACTCTACAGTCCAAATATAATGCATGGCAGAGAAAAGTGTGTTTGGCTCAGGTCAGCTCACTGTGGTGCTGCTTGTAGCAGATAAAAATTGATGCTCGTTGTGGCAGCCGTAATGTTTCTGAGCAGGAAACCATTAACATGGCATTACGCGGCGGATGGAGGGCAGGAAATTAAATTCGGCTGTCTTTGAGTAACTGATGTCACAGTTCTCCCTGTGGGTAATTGATTATTACTGGCTTCCGCTGGCTAAGAGCACCCTGGATGTGGGTCATGCAGGGATGAGGAAAACAGAGAGTTATGGTGAGTTGATTCAGTTCTTGAGTTCAACTCACTGTTTCGATCTGATTCCAGCAGTCTGATTCACTGGAGAGGAAGAGTATCAGTAAATAACGACTTAAAATTCAGTCTGTGCTTATGCAAAGCTAATGGCTTCAAAAGACTTGGAAAAATATGGCACTCAAGTTGCATTGACTACTTTTATGATACTTGCAGCTTCCTGTACTATACTTCCTTCCCTGTCACCCTATCTCACTCAGTCTGGAAACAAAAGAAGAAGGGATAAGGGGGTCATGTAAATTGAGCTAGCGAAATCACAAAATAAAATGAAATTAAACACGTCTATGATAAAATAAACAAAAAAAAAAAACCATTACAATAAAAAAAAATCAAGTAAAATCGATGACAAATTGAATACATTTAATAAATTATAACTGATATATATGTATATCTATCTATCAATCAATCAATCAATCAATCAATCAATCAAATATATATATATATATATATATATATATATATATATATTAATATATATATTTTAAAAATAAAAATATTTTTATATTGTAATAATTCACAGTTACTCTCCAAATTAATGTAGAAACAACTTAAAAACAGTATATTTTAAATATTTGTTGTAATGGTATCCTTTTATGAATGAAGTCCAGTATCACTGACACTAAAGCCCCGGGTATATTTCAATTTCCGCGTCCGGTCGCGTCTCACGCGCAGTCGTGTCCGCACAGCTTTCAAAGTATACTCAACCGCGGATGGGCGCGGATGGCCGAGTTTAACACATGCACAGTACAATTTTTTTCTCTCTACCAAACATTGGAGGGCAGCACGGAGTCGTGTCACCAACAGGACATTCGCTCGGCAGGATCGAAGAAGAAAAGTAGTGGATCAACCATTGCAACATAGTTCAGAAGAAACAACAACACACAAACTTCGCACAAACGCTCGTTTGAAAAGCTATCAATTTCAACATTTATTAGGCTTTAAAAAACAACAACTTTTAATTGAAGTGAACTTAAAACAATCTTCACATAAACCCATTAAAATAAATGCCATATTTACCTGTAGCCTTCATATATAATCAATATACAGAAATGTAATAAAGTTATCAAACACTTTACAGTCTTAACTTCATAAATTATAAATTAAATATAGATTAATCCTTATTAAAGCTACAATTTTCTCTGTTACCTTTGTTTTTTTGATTAACATTAATGACAGACAGCATTAGTGGCTGCTGCTGTGCGGATCTGACGCCCTATCAAGCACATCTCATTTTCTCACAACTCTAAGTTTATTTAAGGCGTTATTTAATCTTATGAGAATACTCGACAAAACGGGCATTGTTATTGTATGTTCAAGCGTGAAAGAGAACTCGATTCTGGTGCGCTGTCTGTGTGCAAGATACTGGTGCGCGTCGTGTGTGTGTGTCACATAGACAGGACATTCACAGTGCATTCTCTCGTCTTGTCCCACTTGAATAGTTTAAAAGCATTTGCATGAATAAGAGCGTGATCATATAATGTAACGCTAACCTAAGGATGACAGAAAAAACGTTAAATATTTTTAATGCGTTAAACAGGAAAAATGATGCATGCGAAAACTTGGTTATGAGCAAAAACATGCTGACAATCTTAGCACATATCTGCCAGGCTGCACAAGCAAGGAGAAAAAAAAAGCAGCAAAGTCCAACAGCACTGGAAATCCAGAACTGCAATAAACAACAAAAAAAAAAACACAAGCTGCCCAATGAGCACTAAAGCACCATGCTTATCTTGGGTTTTATGCACAACCATTCTGATCTTACAGCCAATGATTAACGCCAGGGTCAACAGCCCACTGACTGTAAAAGCTTTGCTATCAGCAGGAGATATCACGCCGCCAACTGACACCTCATTGAGACGTGTTGGATCCAACCCCCATCGGCAAACTGTTCACACCAAGAGAGAGTCCACATCCTCTCTTCTGCTTTTTGTGGCTTGACAATCAAATGCTCTTTTATGTGTGGGAGAAAAAAAAAAGATAAGAAAACACTTGCACAAGGTTAAACGCGAACATGATGTACTACCATGCCGTAAAAATGTTTGACACATAAAGGCCGTGTGCTGTACATGTGGCACGTTGTGCAATCATAAGTGATAGCGGGAGATCTTATGGTGTTAATAGCGTTGTCATATAAAACTCATAAAATGTGTGAAAAAAGTGGGACAAACGTTATATGACAGGCAAGTGGCTATATTACGATGAAAGTGGACAACATTGTTTAATTTGGGCTGGTTGTGACAGAAAATTTTTAATTATAAATAAAATAAATTTTAAAAATATAAAAATACAAATAATCATTAATTAAAAAAAATATATTTTTTAAATATTTGTTTTATTTTATTTTTAACTAATTAATAAAAAATGAAATGTTACATTTAATGTAATTATATGTAATGTAATATTATATATATATATATATATATATATATATATATATATATATATATGATATAAATATAAATATACAATAATGATATAAAACAGGATATAAAAACTACTTTTAACTTGGTGTTTAAAAAACACACTGCTAATAGCACAAGATGCTGCAAATTAAATATAATAATAGTAACAATTGGCATATTATGTGATTCAATAATTTTTTTTATTTTTTATTTCTAACATTTTGTCCCAGCCTGTCACCATCCTCACTGCACTTCCACTTATTTTAAGGTACAGTCAGCACATTTGTTTCCGATCTCACCCCCTCCTCTTCTCGTTCTTCCTCTCTCTCAATCACCCACTTCTGCTTTAATTTTTAATTCTCTTGCTCAACCTCGGCTGTGCACAGCTGTGGTTCAGACAGAGCCAGAATACTGTGGATTTTCCATTTAAGAGTGGCACATTGTCAGAAATTACCTGGTCCAAAGCCCATGGTCTCTGAACTGATCCAAATGCATTTTAACTACAACAGAACATTGCGATTAGTGAGGCACGACCCGCTGTTCACAAAATCGTGACATGCTGGTGCAGAAATGAGATGAGCTGGTGACACCTCAAATGCTATCAGAAGTGAACTCACAAGAACTATTGCTGTGAAGTAGAATGCTGAATGCTAAAATGGAAAATAGGTTGGAAAAGGCACAGAAGCTGAGTGGTGGCCCCTGTGTACTTGATAATTGAAAAGTAGTGTGTCAATTACTGGAGAATTGCTGGTATCAAATGACTTCTAAATGCTGCTGATAATACATTAATAATACATTATTTTTAAAAGTGTATCTGGAGCGGAAACTTAATCTTTTCATTTTACTTCAGATCTCGCATGCTTTTACTTTGTGTCAGTCACGGCAGGCTCAGAAATGACCACTCAAAAGATGAGCACAGGGGGAAAAATGTAAGCTATGAAATATAATAATTCCACTGGATCCATGTGTAACCATATTCAGCACTGGCACGTAGGTGTTAGCATAGGAGAGAGTAGCCGAATCAAGCAAATCCCCATCGCGTCAAATCCCTCACCGCCGCTGTGATCCCGTCCGCGCTGAAAAAATAACTGCACTTATCTTAGAAATGACAGGAAGAGGCATGCTACCACTCAGTTTTGTTGAAGGACAAGGCTTCCGAAAATTGACAGACTTCATCGAGCCGGAATATACAATAACAGGTTGGAAAATGTCATGGTTAGTTATTTGTAGTTATTGATCCTGCACTGATACAGCTGAGTTTAATAAAACGTTGGCTAACGTTGAATGGTTGCTTTATTTTTTTTAAGACAGCCTAAATGTTAAACGATCATAACACAAGCGCACCGCATATTTATGACCTATTCTTAGCGGCACTAATTATGGGTTTTGACTGTTTGGTTAATAGATTAAGTATTTAAAATCGATCATATATACACACAAAGTTTTTTTAGGGTGTGTTCGGACCAAAAAAGAAAACAATACATTTAGTCCTGGTTTGCTTAGTGTTCACGCTGTCATTTTTAACACAAACCAAAAAAAATGACGTATATTTTGCGATGGAACTGGGCAAACATCCAAAATAATGTACTGGGCTAAATGCGCTCGCTGTATGTGCGTACATATGATGGTGAAGATCTTATCAAATGTGTCAAGGAGTCAAAACAGCGGCAGGAATCGCTCCGGCATGCACACAAACGAAGATCTGCTGCGAGGAGACTTGGTTCTGATGCCTGTATTCAAACTGTGATTGGTAACATTGTGGCTATGACGAGAAAAAACAGGTATGCTTGAGCATTCTATCCTTTTTAGGGTCATATCTTGTGACATCATGTCCTGTTTTTGGTTTGTTTACATGTCTTTGGTCCGTGTTGCATTTATATTTCATTCGAACCGCACCAGAGTTCGTTTGGAAGCGGACCGAGACCCATCTTTTCAGCGGTCTAGATCCGCTTGTTTTGGTGCACACCAGGGTTCGGATGGCAGCGTTCACACTTATTCAAATGAACCGCACTAACAGAGAAATCGCACCAGGGTTCGTTTTAATCGAACCAAACATGACAAGAGTGAACACACCCTTAATATCTTCTGGGGGTTTCTTACTTTTAGACTAGTCAACTACAAACCCGATTCCAAAAAAGTTGGGACACTGTACAAATTGTGAATAAAATCAGAATGCAATGATGTGGAAGTTTCAAATTTCAATATTTTATTCAGAATACAACATAGATGACATATCAAATGTTTAAACTGAGAAAATGTATCATTTTAAGGGAAAAATAAGTTGATTTTAAATTTCATGGCATCAACACATCTCAAAAAAGTTGGGACAAGGCCATGTTTACCACTGTGTGGCATCCCCTCTTCTTTTTATAACAGTCTGCAAACGTCTGGGGACTGAGGAGACAAGTTGCTCAAGTTTAGGAATAGGAATGTTGTCCCATTCTTGTCTAATACAGGCTTCTAGTTGCTCAACTGTCTTAGGTCTTCTTTGTCGCATCTTCCTCTTTATGATGCGCCAAATGTTTTCTATGGGTGAAAGATCTGGACTGCAGGCTGGCCATTTCAGTACCCGGATCCTTCTTCTACGCAGCCATGATGTTGTAATTGATGCAGTATGTGGTCTGGCATTGTCATGTTGGAAAATGCAAGGTCTTCCCTGAAAGAGACGACGTCTGGATGGGAGCATATGTTGTTCTAGAACTTGGATATACCTTTCAGCATTGATGGTGCCTTTCCAGATGTGTAAGCTGCCCATGCCACACGCACTCATGCAACCGCATACCATCAGAGATGCAGGCTTCTGAACTGAGCGCTGATAACAACTTGGGTTGTCCTTGTCCTCTTTAGTCCGGATGACATGGCGTCTCAGTTTTCCAAGAAGAACTTCAAATTTTGATTCGTCTGACCACAGAACAGTTTTCCACTTTGCCACAGTCCATTTTAAATGAGCCTTGGCCCAGAGAAAACACCTGCGCTTCTGGATCATGTTTAGATATGGCTTCTTTTTTGACCGGCAACTGCGAATGGCACGGTGGATTGTGTTCACCGACAATGTTTTCTGGAAGTATTCCTGAGCCCATGTTGTGATTTCCATTACAGTAGCATTCCTGTATGTGATGCAGTGCCATCTAAGGGCCCGAAGATCACGGGCATCCAGTATGGTTTTCCGGCCTTGACCCTTACGCACAGAGATTGTTCTAGATTCTCTGAATCTTTGGATGATATTATGCACTGTAGATGATGATAACTTCAAACTCTTTGCAATTTTTCTCTGAGAAACTCCTTTCTGATATTGCTCCACTATTTTTCACTGCAGCATTGGGGGAATTGGTGATCTTCTGCCCATCTTGACTTCTGAGAGACACTGCCACTCTGAGAGGCTCTTTTTATACCCAATCATGTTGCCAATTGACCTAATAAGTTGCAAATTGGTCCTCCAGCTGTTCCTTATATGTACATTTAACTTTTCCGGCCTCTTATTGCTACCTGTCCCAACTTTTTTGGAATGTGTAGCTCTCATGAAATCCAAAATGAGCCAATATTTGGCATGACATTTCAAAATGTCTCACTTTCAACATTTGATATGTTATCTATATTCTATTGTGAATAAAATATAAGTTTATGAGATTTGTAAATTATTGCATTCCTTTTTTATTCACAATTTGTACAGTGTCCCAACTTTTTAGGAATCGGGTTTGTAGTTTAAACAAAAGTCAGATTAGTCACACCGTACACCCCTAGCTAATATGATATTTATGATATTCAGAAGGGAAAAAATGTAATTCATTATCATGTAGTCTTCCTATTTACTATGGACTAAATATTTGTTCTTGCACTTTCTCGCCTGCTTGTTTTTCTGTTCCCCACTGAGTCGAAAACTGGCAGACGGGCGGCGTCCCTTGCAGGAGTCTGTCGTGCGTCTTTTCGTATCATTAACCTATTTTAAATCCGCTTTCAAAGAATTATCCACTTTTTAAAATATTTAGCCCTCTCTGCAACACATGCCAAATGACGCATTCAGCTGGCATGGAAGTAAATCATTTCCGCATTACAGTGCTTATTACATAAAACAAATAAGTAGAACAGGCTGAGACGTCCTAAGCATGAGCCAGTAATAAATACCAAATGCTGCATTTAATCTGCAAATCAACGGATCAAAAACAAAACAAAAAAACAAAAAATCAAGGGATTTTTAATCCCTTTTCTCAAGAGCAGAGTGGAGTAAGTGTCTTAGTATGTATTTCTCACTATCCCCTGCTTATAAGCTTGCAGCACTGCAGCAAAGAGTGTGTGAAGACAGAGTGAAAGTTCAGCCGTTTGATTGACAGCTACAGCAGCAGGTGGCGTGAGGTCCAGCTGAGCCTGTGCCCTTCACCGAGCTTCGTCAGGGAGCCTCAGCCTCAGCATGCCACCTCTCAACTCCACCATTACTCCCTAAACCGGACAGACAGAACCTTCACGTCAAATCAGCCTGAGAGCTACATGGGCTGGTGGCTCTGTTGTTCCTAAGAAACACTGTTCCACAAGGCTGATTCAAAAGGTAGACATTTTAATTACACTGCCTTGAAAAAGCTCTAATATCTTCTATTAACCAATATAGTACAGATATATCATGCATCCCTAATTTTATTAGAGTATTGCTCTCTATTACATTAGCAATATACTAACATCAAACTCTTTGTAAATCAAGGTAACGTGTCATAGTATCTCCAGAGGCCCAGTGCTTCCCCACTGTGTG
This sequence comes from Coreius guichenoti, assembly GCA_039654105.1. Taxonomy (NCBI): domain Eukaryota; kingdom Metazoa; phylum Chordata; class Actinopteri; order Cypriniformes; family Gobionidae; genus Coreius; species Coreius guichenoti. The sequence goes on from CM077191.1 coordinate 15,475,949, forward strand.
AATGCTCTCATTTTCCCCGTGCTGCTGGAGAAATGAGGCATTGATGAGCATGCGGAGGGGAGATGATATCGGTGGCGGGGAGTCTCAGAATAGTGTCACCATGTGAAAAGGCCACAGGCTCGAGTGCAGCATATCCGTAGGTCAACCCCATAAAGCAGAATATCAAGGCTCCCCTCCGCTTCCTCTCATATGAGCCAGTGCCAGAGGCGGCAGATTAGTGAGAAGAGCTTCCTGTTGCTCTAAATAGGTATGACATCTGCAATTCAAATTGAAAATGTAAAACTACAGGTGCACTCCTCCACTTGCTGCTGGTGTGTGGTTTGGCATGTACTGCACAAGCCAAATAATGTTTTTTAAATGTATAATTGTAAAATCATGGATATTCAATATGGACGGTGCTTTCTGTGAGTAATTCTGGTTCAATTGACTGCCCTTAGCATAAAGCGAGATCTCATGCCATCTCACTTTATCCCAGACTTACAAAGAGGCTACCTGTCTGGCTGTAAGCTGATGCAAGGTGTTGCTCAAGCAGTATGGCCAACAACTACAGACAGTGAAATCTTTTCATTCTAGTGCAAGCCGATCAGGCCATATATGCAGAAAAATCACGCCTGTATTGGCCCCCTTCTTTGTGAGTTCCCACAATTTGATTCCTTAGAAAACCTATTAGTCCAAAGTTACCCTACAGATCTAGAGAAGTCTGCTAAAACTTTTAGCCTCAAGAGGCCTGTGCATTCCATTCATGTTACAATAAAAGCTAAAGAGTCACCTCTAAGTTTTAAGTGAAGCTGAGAAACAGACCAAATGTCCGTACCCATAATAGGACAATTGTAGTATAAATGTATATACCCCTATTCATACATATATACCCCTATTATTATTTGGTTTTGTTTTGTTTTTGGTTTGTGTGCAACACGCTGGTTGTTTTTGATTGATGTGAACATGGTTAAATAAATAAAAAATAAATAAAAAAAGACCAACTGACTAATTCTGATTATGTTTAGACTTAAAGAACTAATGGCAGAGTAACAATTAATACTGGTCAAATGTGAAAATTATACAACGATATCATGTTCATTGTTAACAACCGATATAAATATATTTAGAGTTATATATATAAAATGAAAATGTATTTTGAAAAAAAAAAAAAAAAAAAAATGATGATGATGATGATGATCATCCGCCAAGAATGAACAGTCTTTTGAAAATAAGATTGAATCCCATTTTTTCCAGTACCAGAGAGGATGTTATAAACATGACACTTAAGCTCAGACTATTAGTCAGAGGCTAAGTAGACAGCCCATCATTTTCCAGACAGGAGCAGATAGAGCTGTGAAACCGGAACAAAGTTTTGGGCATCTCTGGGGTATCACATACACCTACTACTTGAAAGGCGTGAAACTAGTGGAAAATTTTATCCCTAGCCAAAAAAAAAAAAAAAAACACTGACATCTTCCTCCCATTGCTTCCATATGCTACAGTGACGCATATCAGTAAGGTGGGGGAAAAAACAGGAAGAGAAAATAGTGAGGCATGTCCAGAATGCATTGGAACTTGAGCTTCGGGCCTGACACCTGACCCCAGTGCTGCTTCGAGGGGGTCAATGCAGGTCAAGAGAATGATGGGAAAGAGGAGTTGCAGGAGAAGAGGTGGATGTTTTCCAGTGCTGGCTTGGAAAAAATGCAGACGCACTTAGGTAAGTAAACATGAGAGAGTCACCAACGCCATTCCTCCACAATTCTTCCATCACCTACTTGAAGGTTAGGCTGAGGGCAAGCAGATCCCCCCCTCTGCTAAAGTGAGAGCAACTGTTTACACTTGTGCTTTCGCATGGTAATACCGAAGGTTGTCAAGCAGTGGAGACCCATTACTGCAGTTCACTGGAAACCCAAGGCTTTTTATAGCAAGACAATAAAAAGATTCCAGTGTTAAAAGTGGATGCAGCAGACCAGAGTGGGCGTAAAACAACTTTTATAATTTTAATCTGGTACAATGACCACAACAGAGCAATGCCTACAATGGAGGATTTCCCCGATCCAAAGGCATTTCAACAATACAGTAATTTTAAATTCAAAGTGGTTCTTCCTGATTCAACAAGGGCTCCCGCTGAGTGATCTCCATAATGACTTCATTTACTTGTGGTCATCACTTGGCCTGATGACCCTTTTTTTAACCCCAACAGTACTCCAGAACACCTTCACAATGGGGTGGTGCACTAATACAAACATAGTGATAGACTCATGACAGGGCTCAACAATACGGATGGCCTATTGGGTCAGCGTTATCTTTCTGTGACATTTGGTTGCAAATTTTTGCTTTTTTTAAACATTTATATTATAATATTTTTTTTTTTTTAATAATATTCTTATTTCACATTATATTGCCAAAGGTATTGGGACACCCCTCCAAATCATTGAATTCAGGTGTTCCAATCACTTCCATGGCCAAAGGTGTATAAAATCAAGCACCTAGGCATGCAGACTGCTTCTACAAACATTTGTGAAAGAATGGGTCGCTCTCAGGAGCTCAGTGAATTCAAGCGTGGTACCGTGGTAGGTTGCCACCTGTGCAATAAGTCCATTCGTGAAATTTCCTCACTACTAAATATTCCACGGTCAACTGTTAGTGGTATTATAACAAAGTGGAAGCAATTGGGAACAACAGCAATTCAGCCACGAAAAGGTAGGCCACGTAAAATCAGAGCGGGGTCAGCGCATGCTGAGGTGCACAGTGCGCAGAAGTCGCCAACTTTCTACAGTCAATAGCTACAGTCCTCCAAACTTTGTGTGGCCTTCAGATTAGCTCAAGAAGAGTGCGTAGAGAGCTTCATGAAATGGGTTTCCATGGCCGAGTAGCTGCATCCAAGCCTTACACCACCAAGTGCAATGCAAAGCGTTGGATGCAGTGGTGTAAAGCTGGTGATAAACAAGTGATAAACGAGTCAGGTCAAATTTTTAGATAAAATTACTGAACTGACTACAGATGAGGTTTTGTTGAAATTGCAAGAACGACATGATAGTCTCGGTAGCATCACCTAAAACACGCCAAAACACTTAGGAAAGTCAGCATCTCTAAATTCATCCACCGCCACCACTGGATGACTAGTTGACCATCCTGCCCATTTCTAGAACATAAGTAGAGTGGTAATTTGGAAGCATATAGTTTGTCTAGCCAGATTTAAGTAGTAATGATTACCTGTGTCTACACTTCATGCAATTTCCATGCATGATGTAAACCCTCTAATACGTATATTGTATAGTAGTATTTATTTACATATGAACCTCAGACTCCCAAGTTAAGCCGAGACATACCTGGATGAGCAAAATTAAGAAAATGAGGGCAGTGTCAACTCTCCAAAACACAGAGAACATTGCAGGACACATGACTTCTACCGTGCCAGTCAATTCTAGGGATACACATTCTGTAATTTGATCCTGGCTAATCCGATTGATCCATGCAAAATCAGGGACATCAGTGTTTCCTAACTCATTGCACTCACATGAGGTAGTCTGTAAATAGCACAAAGAGGAAGAGGCAGAGCGAGTGGGATGAATGCAGTCTTCATGAGAGATGTAGGGGAAGCGGAGGTGAAGCAAGCAACCAATTTCCCCCCCCCAGCAGCGGTGCAGGTTTCTAAAAATACAATCATGCAATGTCCAACGAAGAAGAGATAATGAGATTTCAGAGGGGTGTACTGTCTGAATATGCTAACTCAAGGTCTGGTAGGTGGTCACGAGTCAGGGGGGTAAAGACAGATAAAAAGGTATTAGAAATTGGAGTCTTTGGTAGTTATGTTAAAATTACCCAATCATTTCACATTCTTTGAAACCATAAATAGTAAAATACTTGGTGTTTTTTGATCTAGAAAGATTGTTTTCCTCAAATGAGGCCCAGCTATTCAATGTGTTTGTGTCTGTATATACAGTCAAACCAAAAATGATTCAGACACCAGATATCATGTTTTTTACTAGTGGGTGCAGGACACTATAGTTCATTTATGTAAGTGAGGATAGCAAAATAAAGTAAGATGTGACATATTATACCCAAAAATTCTTCATACAGTGGACTACCAGTAAAATTGATAAAAATTTGGGACCAAAATTATTCAGACACTTGGACCTGACCATGTTTTGCTTAAGTGTTTTTTCTTTAATTGCTAATGTGACCTTTTACACCACAGAGTGAACAAAATGAAGCAGTGCTTGGTAATTGGTTGACCTAAATTGGTATTATCTAATTGTACTTAAATTTAACAGCTGACAGCTGATTGGTGGATTGTAATCCATTACATAGCCTACCATTCTATCAAAGTTATCTGACATTATCAAGATGAATTTGTTCTGACACAGTTTAACTCTGAGTTCTTGTCATATTTTATTACCATTTTCTAAACTATAGCGAATAAACTGTGATAATGTGAGAAAATGTTGAAGGTGTCTGAATAAATTTTGGTTTGACTAATATATATATATATATATATATATAAAAAAATGTACACATAATGCACACATAATAAACAAATCATGGGCAGGAAACTTGTATGACACCAGCCAGAATAGGTACAGTGGGGAGAACAAGTATTTGATACACTGCCGATTTTGCAGGTTTTCCTACTTACAAAGCATGTAGAGGTCTGTTATTTTTAATCATAGGTACTCTTCAACTGTGAGTGACAGAATCTAAAACAAAAATCCAGAAAATCACATTGTATGATTTTTAAATAATTAATTTGCATTTTATTGCATGACATAAGTATTTGATCACCTACCAACCAGTAAGAATTCCGGCTCTCACAGACCTGTTAGCTTTTCTTTAAGAAGCCCTCCTGTTCTCCACTCATTACCTGTATTAACTGCACCTGTTTGAACTTGTTACCTGTATAAAAGACACCTGTCCACACACTCAATCAAACAGACTCCAACCTCTCCACAATGGCCAAGACCAGAGAGCTGTGTAAGGACATCAGGGATAAAATTATAGACCTGCACAAGGCTGGGATGTGCTACAGAACAATAGGCAAGCAGCTTGGTGAGAAGGCAACAACTGTTGGAGCAATTATTAGAAAATGGAAGAAGTTAAAGATGACGGTCAATCTCCCTCGGTCTGGGGCACCATGCAAGATCTCACCTCGTGGGGCATCAATGATCATGAGGAAGGTGAGGGATCAGCCCAGAACTACACGGCAGGACCTGGTCAATGACCTGAAGAGAGCTGGGACCACAGTCTCAAAGAAAACCATTAGTAACACACTACGCCGTCATGGATTAAAATCCTGCAGCGTACGCAAGGTCCCCCTGCTCAAGCCAGCGCATGTCCAGGCCCGTCTGAAGTTTGCCAATGACCATCTGGATGATCCAGAGGAGGAATGGGAGAAGGTCATGTGGTCTGATGAGACAAAAATAGAGCTTTTTGGTCTAAACTCCACTCGCCGTGTTTGGAGGAAGAAGGATGAGTACAACCCCAAGAACACCATCCCAACCGTGAAGCATGGAGGTGGAAACATCATTCTTTGGGGATGCTTTTCTGCAAAGGGGACAGGACGACTGCACCGTATTGAGGAGAGGATGGATGGGGCCATGTATCGTGAGATCTTGGCCAACAACCTCCTTCCCTCAGTAAGAGCATTGAAGATGGGTCGTGGCTGGGTCTTCCAGCATGACAACGACCCGAAACACACAGCCAGGGCAACTAAGGAGTGGCTCCGTAAGAAGCATCTCAAGGTCCTGGAGTGGCCTAGCCAGTCTCCAGACCTGAAACCAATAGAAAATCTTTGGAGGTAGTTGAAAGTCCGTATTGCCCAGCGACAGCCCCGAAACCTGAAGGATCTGGAGAAGGTCTGTATGGAGGAGTGGGCCAAAATCCCTGCTGCAGTGTGTGCAAACCTGGTCAAGAACTACAGGAAACATATGATCTCTGTAATTGCAAACAAAGATTTCTGTACCAAATATTAAGTTCTGCTTTTCTGATGTATCAAATACTTATGTCATGCAATAAAATGCGAATTAATTACTTAAAAATCATACAATGTGATTTTCTGGATTTTTGTTTTAGATTCCGTCACTCACAGTTGAAGTGTACCTATGATAAAAATTACAGACTTCTACATGCTTTGTAAGTGGGCAAACCTGCAAAATCAGCAGTGTATCAAATACTTGTTCTCCACACTGTATGTGCTAGTCCTGTGAACTACATGCACTCACACACAAGTTCCAAATATCAACTTTGACTTGGATAAAAGGTGCAAGAGAGCAGGGAGATGGAGAGATTCTGACCCTGGGTCATTTCTCAGATTGAGGAGGTATCTCTCAGTTTTGTGCTAATGGTGATCTAGCTTCCGGGCCTGATGGAAAAGAGGCCCCACGCTGGCTAAGAAACTCCTGCCTGGTCATCATATCATCATCACTACGACAATAAAAAGAGTGTCATATTTGCAAATACCTCAGCATTTGGTTTGCTGGTGCAGTGGAATATTAAATTTAGTGTTAATCCAACTAGGAAATATATTGTTAACTGGCATAAAATCTTAATCTCGAAAATAAACTGACAATAAACCACAAAAAAAAAATAAAAGTAATAATTTTAAATGCACAGTATATTTATATATACAGGATATTCATTTTTAGAAAAACTAAATATTGCATTTATGGCAAAGGTCAAAATGTAATTCTAAAAGTAAATATAGAGGAAATGAGCATGAACAATTAAATGTGCAATATTGACCAATAACAATAAAATCTAATAGAGATTGATAACTGACAGGGTAGCAAAATATCATGGATCCCTACTTATAAATGATTATGTTATGTCATAAATTACTGAGATTCATGCTTTATTGTCTAGTATGAATGACATGGTTAGCATGAAAACACTGAATACAGAATGCATGAATTACTTCAATCAAACAAACAAACAAACAAAAAAACAAAATACACTAATTCCTTCCTGTACACTAGGCTAAACTTCACATTAACTTAACATCACATTTTAGAGCTTTTAGTTTTTTTGTAAACTGGTGCAATTCCTCTAGAATTACTGCTATCAGGCTTAAAAACAGCAAAACAAGTCACTTTGAAACATCAGAAAGCAATGTAGGTAAATTCCCAAATACACAGAAACAAGAGGGTCACTGTGTGGGATTTAATTTAAGATAAACCCCAATGCTACACAAATGCTGGATAATCTGCCAATACCAAATCGACTACAAAGTATCTGTGGGAAACTGCGACACACAATGAGCTTGTCACTAATTGCGAATCAGCAAGACAACAGGAATGTTACCATATAACCCTACTGAAACCACTGCAGGATTTCATTGGTTTTCATCTTTAAAATTGGTTCACTTCACTGGTTATTGGCGTACAACAACAACAAAAAAGACTTTGTATAAAATTCCTTTACAATTATTGCTTGCATTAAAATTGTCTTGTGGAAACAAATGCATTTAAAGCATTGTTTGAAGGGTTAAAAGGTGATGTGTACACAGACATTAACGCACTCTGAGATAAGGACTTCACTGACCTCAATCTCTTAACACTGCATATTTGGAGAGTGTTTGAGACAGACGTGAATAACGCGGTTGGCGTAGTCGCTGCTTTCGCACGAGGAGGCCCTGGGAGGAATGTGAAGCCTTATGGTTAAGTGCACTTTAGCTGGGACTTGTCTCCTTTCAAAGTTCCATGTCAAAGCCCCCTGGCCCAATTCAACCCAAAGACTTCCCCTCATCTTCAAGGGAATAGGTGTGAGGGGTTAGAGGGGAAAGAGAATGAGTAATGCTAACACATTTCCCAGAGGCAAGTATGAATGCTGTGACTTGTGTGGGGTTAAGCCCATAAGGCCCGGACGGGTCGGCAGAGAGGCGCCTGACAGCCCTTGTGGGCCTGTGGCTGGAGGTGGATGTTAGGGCTTGGAGGAGAGGAGGAAGGGGCGGCAGGGAGAGCGGGACGCGAGGGGTTGAGGTTCAAAGGGTCATGGACATTCCCTGCGTGTTTCATTGTGAGGCCGAGGCTAGCTGACGCCAAACAGGCAGCAGTGGTGCTGTCGGCGTGCGTGTGGTGTTTGTGTAAAAGAGAAAGGAAAACAGAGTCGGAAAGGGCTGGTGTGAGAGAAAAAGGGAGGGCTGTGGTGTAAGACTACAGAAAAAACAAACAGGAAAGAGTGTGAAAAGTACAATTGAAAGAAAGGAAACATTTACAGTCATTCTCAAAAAAATACTGGCTTTCTGACTTGGATGAACCTTTAAATTAAAAACCTTGAAAACCTTTAAATTAAAAGGTACATTAATAACTCAATGCACTGGCTCTTCTTCATCTTTAAACAAACAAACAAACAAAACAAACAAAACAAAACAAGTTGTATGTCAGATGGATGTCAGAAGACATTTTTCAGGCACCTGGCAAATTAAAAACATCATTTTATATTATATTATATTATATTATATTATATATACACACACACACACACACACACACACACACACACACACAGTATACAGTCAAACCAAAATTTATTCAGACACCTTCAACATTTTCTCACATTATCACAGTTTATTCGCTATAGTTTAGAAAATGGTAATAAAATATGACAAGAACTCAGAGTTCAACTGTCGGAACAAATTCATCTTAATAATGTCAGATAATTTTGATAGAAAGGTATGTAATGGATTACAATCCACCAATCAGCTGTCAGCTGTTAAATTTAAGTACAATTATATAATACCAATTTAGGTCAACCAATTACCAAACAATGCTTCATTTTGTTCACTCTGTGGTGTAAAAGGTCGCCTTAGCAATTAAAGAAAAATCACAAACATGGTCAGGTCCAAGTGTCTGGATAATTTTGGTCCAAAATTTTTTCATCAATTTTACTTGTAGTCAACTGTATGAAGAATTTTTGGGTATAATATGTCACAGTTTACTTCAGTTAATTTATGTAAGTGAGGATAGCAAAATATAGTGTCTTGCACCCACTAGTTAAAAATTATATCTGGTGTCTGAATAATTTTTGGTTTGACTGTTTGAGAGATATATATATATATATATATATATATAGTCAAGGTACTTTTATAAATATTTAATAAAAAATTAGTTTATATAATGATGCCTTTAATAAGGTTTCTTGAGTATTTTAAATATAAAAGTAACAGAACTAGGATGTTTGTCACCATATTTTGAAAATGACCAGAGAAAATGATAAAGAACAAAAATGTACATTGACTTTTACAAAAAGAATATTACAACAGCTATTACATGTAATAAAACTAAAGAGCTTTGGGAGAAGATGGGAAACATTTGACACGGGAAGATTTAGACAGAGTGAATGAGATGGGAGAGAAGGGAGGGAGCACTGGTGTAGGAATAGAAATGAATGACTTCCTAACAGGTGGGACAGGGGGATGCAACTTACCCTCTAACCCTGACCAGTATTGAGTTTCAGCTGTACCTCCGGAGCTCATGACCCTTCTGTACTCTCGCTCAGAGGAAGTTGATTTGTTTTCTTACCCCTGTTTAATTTCAAACACTCATGCCAAGAGAGTAAAATATATTTTTATCTAAGACTCATCTCTATTTTTCCAAAAAAAACCCAACCAAAACTCACCTCTTAAAAATAAAACTTCCACAAAAACAATTTACCAAGTATGTGTAGGTTGATTTTTGTTTAGTTTTCATAGCTGTTTTTGAGCTTAAAAAATTAGCTCATTTTTTTCCATCAGTGAAAAGCGATGTTTTGATAGCTCATCCTACGCAGTTCACAGAGGCGCTTCCACCTTCCATTCATGCTGCGTTAAAAATAACTCATGCAGGTGAAAAGGGAAAGCGACAGTAAAATGAAGCATCAAAATAAATCATGAAACAGTGCATACAGCACCTCTCTATTAAAGTAAAGGGTCATGGAGGGATGACCTGTGTTTTTAATTGCTACGTTTTTACAGAGGTTCTGCTGCTCTGAAGAGGCCATACTGTAGCTGAGGTGTTAAAAAACATGTACACAAACAAACACTTTACTGCATAAAAGTGCTCATAATGCACAAATCTGTTTGGGTGAAGAGTGTATATTTAGCATCATATAGAGGATTGAGTAGGTATTCAAAAGTATTGAGCAGTTAATCTATTCTTACATTGTGGTGGCCCAATGTTGGCTTGAAATTTGTCTTAAGTTTTGCAAGTCTTTTTAATAATGATGAACTGTTTTTAGCATGCATTCAAATGTCTGGAAAGCTCATTATAATTGTTATAAATTAAAAGTATAAACTCTGCACCACTATAAAATAAACTAAATAAAATAAAATAGGAATATTCGTCCAGCCAATCAGAATTGAGTATTCAGACAGACCATGGTATAAAATAAAATAATAAAATATGTATCTGTATCTTAAGCGCTTTGAGTACCCAGAAAAGCGCTATATAAATGTAACAAATTAATTAATTACTGTATATGTTCTTCCAGCCAATCAGAATTGAGTATTCAGACAGACCATGGTAAAAATAAAATAAAATAAAATAAAAACGTTGTAAGTAAGATTTTTTTAAAATAGTTTTATTCAGCAAGGATGCAGTTTCCACAAAAATATTTGCACAATTGCACAACTGATTTCAACATTAATAATAATAATAATAATAATAATAATAATGATGATAAATGTTTGAGCACCAAATCAGCATATCAGAATTATTTCTGAAGGATCATGTGACTATAGTAAGTAAAGACTATAGTAATGATGCTGAAAATTTAGCTTTGCAATTGCAGGAATAAATTACATTTTAAAATATGCTAAAATAGAAAAGTTACATTTTCATCAAATAAATGTAGCCTTGGTGAGCATAAGAGACTTCTTTTAACAACATTAAAAAAAATCTTACCAACCCCAAACTAATTTTAATGTATATGTAATTATGTAAAGGACGGTTCATCCAGTAAAAATTTTTTTTAAAAAAAGATTAAATTTTTTTTTTAACTGTTCTGCTGTAGCCTAATATCTGAAACAGAAGGGATTGTGTAGACGGACAGCACAGTGAGCACACTGCAGGAGAGCAGCTCACCGTTTGCCTTTGAGGTGTCCCTGTTACCTGCAATAGTACAGGCCCACTATTTTTAGAATCAATGTTGACGGACTGTCAGCGTATTTTAAGCTATGCCCCTCCGGGCCACCATATACCCTTGAGAGAGCTCATGGAGAAAGAGAGAGAGCTAAAAAAATGTCAGGTGAGAGAGTAAAAACAGACCCTAAGCCAAATTCTGATAAGGTCCTTTCAACTCTACACTCAACATGATTGTGCTCCGTTTTGACAGGTACTTAAGATGAGGTCTGGACTGTTTAGGAACCATCTGCTTTAATGGAGGAAGTGAGATCAGCCATTAAGTTAAAGTGCCAGTGTGACTCAATGGATGGAACAGCTCTATTCTAGGAGAGGGGTCAATAGCCTTTGGTGGAATTTGAAAGACAGCAGATAAAACAGATGAATGGAAAAAAAAAAAAAAATAGATGAAAGGGGTGGAAGAAAAACATTTAATGGAGAGAAAAGAAAGGAAGAGGGGCAGGCGGACACAATAGGCGAGAAACAAGATGAAATATTAAGGTGGACACACTGAGTTCTGGGTGTGCCCTATACTGAATAAGTGATGAACCAACCAGGGTTCCTGTGTCTTTGATGTGCAAGCGCCTGTTTGTCTGCCGGAGCCCCCGTCTGAGGTCCCTGGGTCAGTGCAGGGGATTATGGGCCGGATGACACTTTCGAACGTACCTTTTCTATTATTTGCCTTAGTTTGCGCTTTCAGGAGAAACCAAAAAAGGTGTAACAACGCTAGTGCCAATGCCGCCTACTGTCATAACAAAAGGATTTTTGCGATAACAGTTGAAACATGACTGCGGTTACATAACCATAACACATATTTCCACACTTCACCACCTACATTTCTTCAATGACAAGGTGCTATGCATGTTTCACCGTAAAGGTAGACTAAATAACTCTAACAAGCACAAACAATGCACTGAATATCTCTTCCAATGCAATATGATTCAAATCAATGAGTACTTCCTGCTGACAGCTCTTGTTTTTTTGGTTGAGAATGACAAGTCACTCTCTCTCCCTGTAAGGCTATCTTTCTCAAAGCTCTCCCGGTGGAAAGTGAACCTTCCCCTGGGCCATTCTATCTTTAGCGATTTACTTCCGTCATGTCACATCTTGTCACCGGAGCCGGTGGCAGGCCTTCAAGCTGGTATCCACACCTCGTGGCCACCCAATCTCCTGCTCTTTACAAAACAGGAAGAGGCTCTTTGCCTGTTTCCTGTCTGTCACCCCTACAAGCAACCTTCAGAAACATAATACCAGGTGGCACACACACATTTACAGACCCTCAAACAAGCATGCACACACGCAGCTGAATGTATAATTTGAACGACTATATTATGATAAAAAAGGTTTTATCTTCTTTATCAGAGTTTAATTTGATTAGTTTAGATTAGTTTATTTGTTTGATACAATTAATCATTTTTGCATACGTTTTTACATTATAATTATATTTTTAAAAAATACCTGCCTGTAATTACGTGTAATTAATTTCTCTTGCATCTACAATTACACTATTAACACACCATTAAACCTAACCGTACCATGAAATCTGCATCTTATTCGTATCCCACCTCAATAGCAAAAAAAGTATTTTGCAATGCAACAAACACAATCAGAAAACTACCAATTTCTACTTTTTTGACAGCTGATACAAAGTTACAACTAATTAACAACTTTTGTATTCTTTTGATTTAACTAGAATTAGACCTAGAATTTCCTTCATTGTTCTGTTTCTATAGGCTACATGAAAAAATTGGTCCCCCCCAATCTTCAAGACATGGTTACGGCCACGCCATATATATATATATATATATATATACACACTCACCTAAAGGATTATTAGGAACACCTGTTCAATTTCTCATTAATGCAATTATCTAATCAACCAATCACATGGCAGTTGCTTCAATGCATTTAGGGGTGTGGTCCTGGTCAAGACAATCTCCTGAACTCCAAACTGAATGTCAGAATGGGAAAGAAAGGTGATTTAAGCAATTTTGAGCGTGGCATGGTTGTTGGTGCCAGACGGGCCGGTCTGAGTATTTCACAATCTGCTCAGTTACTGGGATTTTCACACACAACCATTTCTAGAGTTTACAAAGAATGGTGTGAAAAGGGAAAAACATCCAGTATGCGGCAGTCCTGTGGGCGAAAATGCCTTGTTGATGCTAGAGGTCAGAGGAGAATGGGCCGACTGATTCAAGCTGATAGAAGAGCAGCTTTGACTGAAATAACCACTCGTTACAACCGAGGTATGCAGCAAAGCATTTGTGAAGCCACAACACGCACAACCTTGAGGCGGATGGGCTACAACAGCAGAAGACCCCACCGGGTACCACTCATCTCCACTACAAATAGGAAAAAGAGGCTACAATTTGCACGAGCTCACCAAAATTGGACAGTTGAAGACTGGAAAAATGTTGCCTGGTCTGATGAGTCTCGATTTCTGTTGAGACATTCAGATGGTAGAGTCAGAATTTGGCGTAAACAGAATGAGAACATGGATCCATCATGCCTTGTTACCACTGTGCAGGCTGGTGGTGGTGGTGTAATGGTGTGGGGGATGTTTTCTTGGCACACTTTAGGCCCCTTAGTGCCAATTGGGCATCGTTTAAATGCCACGGCCTACCTGAGCATTGTTTCTGACCATGTCCATCCCTTTATGACCACCATGTACCCATCCTCTGATGGCTACTTCCAGCAGGATAATGCACCATGTCACAAAGCTCGAATCATTTCAAATTGGTTTCTTGAACATGACAATGAGTTCACTGTACTAAAATGGCCCCCACAGTCACCAGATCTCAACCCAATAGAGCATCTTTGGGATGTGGTGGAACGGGAGCTTCGTGCCCTGGATGTGCATCCCACAAATCTCCATCAACTGCAAGATGCTATCCTATCAGTATGGACCAACATTTCTAAAGAATGCTTTCAGCACCTTGTTGAATCAATGCCACGTAGAATTAAGGCAGTTCTGAAGGCGAAAGGGGGTCAAACACAGTATTAGTATGGTGTTCCTAATAATCCTTTAGGTGAGTGTATATACACACACAGTGGGGAGAACAAGTATTTGATACACTGCCGATTTTGCAGGTTTGCCCACTTACAAAGCATGTAGAATTCTGTAATTTTTATCATAGGTACACTTCAACTGTGAGAGACGGAATACAGAAAAAAATACAGAAAATCACATTGTATGATTTTTAAATAATTAATTTGCATTTTATTGCATGACATAAGTATTTGATCACCTACCAACCAGTAAGAATTCCAGCTCTCACAGACCTGTTAGTTTTTCTTTAAGAAGCCCTCCTGTTCTCCACTCATTACCTGTATTAACTTCACCTGTTTGAACTTGTTACCTGTATAAAAGACACCTGTCCACACACTCAATCAAACAGACTCCAACCTCTCCACAATGACCAAGACCAGAGAGCTGTGTAAGGACATCAGGGATAAAATTGTAGACCTGCACAAGGCTGGGATGGGCTACAGGACAATAGGCAAGCAGCTTGGTGAGAAGGCAACAACTGTTGGCACAATTATTAGAAAATGGAAGAAGTTCAAGATGACGGTCAATCTCCCTCGGTCTGGGGCACCATGCAAGATCTCACCTCGTGGGGCATCAATGATCATGAGGAAGGTGAGGGATCAGCCCAGAACTACACGGCAGGACCCGGTCAATGACCTGAAGAGAGCTGGGACCACAGTCTCAAAGAAAACTATTAGTAACACACTACGCCGTCATGGATTAAAATCCTGCAGCGCACGCAAGGTCCCCCTGCTCAAGCCAGCGCATGTCCAGGCCCGTCTGAAGTTTGCCAATGACCATCTGGATGATCCAGAGGAGGAATGGGAGAAGGTCATGTGGTCTGATGAGACAAAAATAGAGCTTTTTGGTCTAAACTCCACTCGCTGTGTTTGGAGGAAGAAGAAGGATGAGTACAACCCCAAGAACACCATCCCAACCGTGAAGCATGGAGGTGGAAACATCATTCTTTGGGGATGCTTTTCTGCAAAGGGGACAGGACGACTGCATCGTATTGAGGGGAGGATGGATGGGGCCATGTATCGCGAGATCTTGGCCAACAACCTCCTTCCCTCAGTAAGAGCACTGAAGATGGGTCGTGGCTGGGTCTTCCAGCATGACAACGACTTGAAACACACAGCCAGGGCAACTAAGGAGTGGCTCCGTAATAAGCATCTCAAGGTCCTTGAGAGTGGCCTAGCCAGTCTCCAGACCTGAACCCAATAGAAAATCTTTGGAGGGAGCTGAAAGTCCGTATTGCCCAGCGACAGCCCTGAAACCTGAAGGATCTGGAGAAGGTCTGTATGGAGGAGTGGGCCAAAATCCCTGCTACAGTGTGTGCAAACCTGGTCAAGAACTACAGGAAACGTATGATCTCTGTAATTGCAAACAAAGGTTTCTGTACCAAATATTAAGTTCTGCTTTTCTGATGTATTAAATACTTATGTCATGCAATAAAATGCAGATGAATTACTTAAAAATCATACAATGTGATTTTCTGGATTTTTGTTTTAGATTCCGTCACTCACAGTTGAAGAGTACCTATGATAAAAATTACAGACTTCTACATGCTTTGTAAGTGGGCAAACCTGCAAAATCGGCAGTGTATCAAATACTTGTTCTCCCCACTGTGTATATATATATATATATATATATATATATATATATATATATATATATATATATATATATATATATATATATATATATATATATATATATATATATCTCAAGTATCGCCAACTACCTCACCATGCGATACATCAAGATTCAATATGCTGTGATGCATCACAATATTGTGATTGGACTGTGAATAATTCAGTCTCTCTTGCACTGTAGGATGTGATATGAATGCTTGAATAAACAAACATATCGATACAAGTGAGAAAAGGTATCAATATATTGACATAGGAAAATATTAATTTATGATTTATTTTACCGCTTTTATTGATGTATAAGAGGTGGGAGTGGGATAGGAAAGTGACGTAACTAACCACTGCTAACCACCAGACCCAGGAGTTCTTTGACACAAGCTAATACTTGTGGAGGTCGTGGTCCTTCTGCTGCTGTTCAGATGCCTCTGGTCTTGCTTATGTTGTCTATGCATGCATAGCAGACCTAATGCATCAGGGAGTCAACAAGGACTGAGATGCTGAGGAGTTCCACCAATTGAAGACCGCATCACTGCGCACACACACACACACACACACACACACACACACACACACACACACACACACACACACACACACACACACACACACACACACACACACACACTCAAACTGAAAGGACTCCAGAGAGAGTCAGTCAAGAGGAAGTGATGGCAGGAAGCGTCACACAAAAAGGCGCCACGGGTCATACTTCTCTCTGCCGTCCACTTCCTCCTGTCTCTGCTCCCACGCACGCAAGGCGGGGAAGCAGAATGAGGAAACTCTGTCCTGAAGGACTGCAGGATGCTCAGGGCCAGATATGACAGGGTTTCCCTGAAAATGTGCCCTGACAGGTCGGATTCAGGAGGACATCCTGGACTGAACTGAAAAAAATGTGTGAATGGTAAAAGTGAATGAGTGCTATGGCTATTTTTTACAAGTCAATTTGTCATCCAGAAGATTAGTTGATTAGTCAGTAGGTTAATGTTTACCATGTGCCATGCAGCTTCAGCAGGCTATTTTTGTTTCTGGCAAGAGGTATTTCTGCCAGTGTAGTCTGATTCAAAAACAAATGATTCCAATGAGTCAGTTCTTTTAATGACTAGTTCAAAAAGACAAGTTGCCATTTTGAAACAGTTTGAAACAATCTAAAAAACTCTGCCCTCTATAATATACAGCATTAGCAAAAAGACAATGCAGGGTTTTTCCAGGGTCAAAAATGGTCTTCGCCGGTTGGCGGACGAACACGGTCACCAAATCCAAAATAAATGCATTTGTAATATTAACTTATCCTATTTATTCATGAAATAAAAAATAATCACTCAGGACAGACCATAAAACAAAGTGCTTAGTACTATTTTATATTTAAAAATCTGTAAATGTATAGGTAAAAAGTCACTAAGTGACTGATTTGAAAAGTGAACAATAAAGTAACATTACATTAAAAAAAAGAAAAGAAGAAAACGTGGCAGGTCTATTATTTTGCATTTGCACTTCAAGACTTAAAGTGCCCCTATTATGCTATTTTAAAGTTGCCAACAACAGGTTTACATGCATCAAAGGTCAAAAAACAGCTTCATGTTCTCATAATATACATTGAACATCACCACAATGTTCAATGATTCTCAAACGACTCAATCTCTCTAAATCCCTCCTTTCCGCGAGCCTGCTCTGCTCTGATTGGTCAGATGGCCCAGTCTGTTGTGATTGGTCTACTGCGTACAGTGTATTTCCAAACCTCATTACCATAACTGAACTCCAGCTCCGTCCGGAGGCTTCCTAAAGCTCAGTGACTGTACACACTGTAAAGACAGTAACGATGACGTTGATTTTACACCAATCCCAGCATGAGTCTGAATCGATGAAACATTGGAAAAACTAGTTATTTAACCCGAAACTTGAGCAGGACGTTTCTCAGTGATGCTACTCAGTTTGAGGTACATTATGAGATGTTTCAACTGTAATTCCTCACTATCAGCATTAACAAGTGTGCGTCCATCAACAAACCCGTCGACATGATGCTATCCAGTATCCGCTGCTGTTTGAGGTGGTTCAAGTTTTCCCTGGTGTCTGTGCGCGCAATAAGTGTACGGGCAATATGCTAATGTTTCGTCTTGACGTCACAACAAAACGGCTTGCGATTAGTTTGAAAAACGATTTGTTTAATTGACTCAGAGTCGACTCTTACTTTTGAGAGACAATAACTTTATATACGGTGCACTTTCAGATTTAAAACTTTGCAGAATGTTTTCATTCACTTAGAACTATGTTACACACTACATGAAAGGTAATTTTCAAAAATCCATAATAGGGGCACTTTAAAGGTACAGTATGTAGGAATGACAGCTAGTGGTTGAAATGGGTACTGCAGTCCAAATTCAAAATACTGTTTGCCCTGCCCTTTCCTCCTCAGACTCAACGCTCATGCGGGTTGCCAGTTTGAGGACACACAACAGGAACGAACGTAATTGACATTGGAAGGCGAGGAGACTTACACACTGTAAGTTGATGAGTTGATTTATCCATGTTTTAATGTGCTTCCATTCATAGAGATTTTTAGATGGATGTCGAGGCTTTTTAGGTCGAGTAGAATCTGCAATCTCTGATCCAGTTTGTTTGCTGCTGGACATACAGTAACAGATTGTTTTGTTCTGTCCATTGCTATGATTATCACTGTCAATCGGATTCAATCATGCATTTAAATATGGTTGTCAATCCAGAAACTTTGCAATGTGTAGTTAGCAGCATGAAAAATATTATATACAGAAAGCGAACAAAGATCGCTGCCATTATAATCACTGAAGCTGTCAATCACTTCAGTTCAGTCAGTGTAAGATACACAAAGCTGCACTCGTGAAAACACGTTATAATCAACGAAGCTCTCTACGCTGTGCAATGAATCTCTAATTGACATCGTGTTCATACTTTGGTGGTTATAATGAAAGGATTCACGAGTGTGCTGAACAACAATCCTTCGTTTTGAGTGGATTCTGACTAACTTAAACATCTGATCAGGGTTGCCAGGTTTTCACAACAAAACTAGCCCAATTGCGTTTCAGGGGGGTCCCCCGGTAAAAGAAAATGCCTTCTGGGGGGTAAAACCCCAGAATTACAATTCAAACAGAATTAAAATCAAATCTGAATCTAAAGCTTGTAAATCAGAATCTAATCAGAATGGGAAAATTTCTTTAAAATCTTTTCATTACAACTGAAAAACACCCAAATGAATCACAATCAAAATGAACCGAAAACGGAACTAAATCTTAAGTTTGTGAATCACAATCAAATCTGGATGGGACTCGCAAAAACATGAATGTGACAAATTTTCTTGCATACATTTTCATTACAACTGAAATACACCCAAATAATACAGAAATGAATCAAATCTAAAACTTTTAAATGTCACCATACAGAACAAGTGCAATTAAAGTCACATGATCAACATGTCAACACATATCCAGTGCGTCTAGTGGCATAACAAATTGACTAGTCAACGAGTATGTAGGCGTCCAAGCCAGACACTTGTTTTCTCTATGCAGTACAGTGTGTACAGACAAAAGGAACAAATGGAAGAGAGGGACAGACAGCGAGAGAGAGCGCTAAAGTCACAGTGTGGAGGAGTCTATTATTAGTCTATGGCTCCAGCAGCAAAGTGAGGTCACACTCACATCAGAGCCCAGCTTTAGGCACGTGTGTGCTCAGTGTGTTTTTGCTTTCACGCTCGAGCTACTCTACACAGGCAAAATCAGAGCACTCAAAAAAGAGAGAGAGAGAGAGAGAGAGAATGAGAGGGGGAGAAAAAGGGCCAGAGAAAGAGACTTCCTGTAAACACGTGAGCGAGGCACCCACAGTCTGTTGTGTGCCGTCTCGCAGCATTTCCTCAATCCGCTTGTAAAGCAGAAAGCACAGCATTTTGCACAGAAGCATGAGGACGTTCCCATAATTCGGATCAGAACAAGGCACGCAGTAAATAAGAAAGATTTGGAAAGCTGCCGGCCACACAAACAACACAGGGCTGAATATAATAAACATTCCAAAAAACATTTATTTTTTGGAAAACCTGCCACATTAATAGTCATCATGTGCCTCATTAACTATAATTATACAGCAAGGTCCAAAAATTTGCCCCAAGTGCTTCTATTTTTTTTTATATTATTATTCAATAAATAAATCATTAAATATTTAACTTTCATTACAAATTAAAGTATTAGAAAAGCAATGATTGAAAACTTAGTGACAAATGTATTTAATATTTTATGACAAATTATAGGATCCGAATAGCAATCCAAGTTAACATTTAATGTGAAAAATTCACAGGAATTTAATAATTTCTTAGGGATTTTCAATGTGGTCTCAGATTTTTACACCCCACTGTAATATTTATGAGAGAACAGAAGTGTATGGAGTAGACAAAACCATAATAATGTGGAAAAAACTTAAACTGATAAATACTGATGAGAAGTGATCATTTAAAAAGAAAACATGAGTGACTGCAAAAGTGTGGCAGTGACAGTACACTTTTTGATGAGGCCTAACATTAGCTAGCCTATATTGCCCCCTAGTGTTTGGAGTGAAACCGTTCTAACATTATGAATCAGTTCCTATCAGAGCTTAGATCTTACCGCTGTGGAGAAAAGAACACGTCCTACTTCAACCACCTGAGGGTCACCAGAATGAGTATCAGCAACAATGGGGTTAATCTAAGGAAATGAAATTGAGAGATAATAACTAACCTGAATACAGTGTGTGCTGGTATGTCACAGAGCTAACATACTGACTGCAAAGTATTGGATTGATCTAGTGTTGATGCTGTACTGATCCCCGAGAGGAAACTCAGTATTGTTTGTGAAACACATGGGTAGTAGCACTGCAGTTGTGGGCACTGACCTCTACTGTGCCATTCTGAGCATAGTGTCGGTGAGATGATCGAGGGTAAATGTCCATCAGGTGTGGAGGGGGATCTGGAGTGACTCGTTTGCTATGCCGGCTCAACAGCTCTCTGTAGTTCAGTGAATCAAAGTTGGTCTTCCACATCAGAACCTGAAACCCAGATGATCACGAGCATAATCACGAGCTTGATCAGCCCGACAAGTAAAACAAGCATTACGTCACAATTACCTGAGAGTCAGCACCTCCTGAAGCAAACAGATCTCCGTCTCGAGAAAATGTCACAGCCAACACTGGACCCTGAGAGCAGAGGAACAAAAAGACACTTTATGGCTTTTCTTCTAAGGGTGTGCTGTTTAACGCAGATCTACATCCCAAAATACACACAAAATTTAACAAATAATTCATGCAAAATGAAAATGTCACCCATGTCATTCTAACCCTGTTTGCTGTTGTTTTTTCTATTGAACACAAAACAATTTTCAAACTATTTTCAGTTCATATTCAGTATATTCGCTATATTCAGTTCAGAAATTTTATTATGTGGAAAATTGTCTTTGGCTTAACCATAGACAGTTACACAAAAAAGCAAAACATAATAGACCAAATATTACCTGTCAATTAATAAAGATAGCATTTTCAACAAACAAAAACTCCCCAGAATATTTTGGAATTAACTTTAAAAAGTGAAGAAAATTATGAAGAAAAAAAACCCATGAGTTGTGATACATTTTTGGTGATCTCTTGATTTCTCCTGTATGGCAAGAACGGTGTATTTTTAAATTTTTTTGTAAAAAAAATCTAGTTTTGTGTCCCATTTATAAAAAAAAAAATAAAATAAAAAAAAATGGGTTTGAAATTACATGAGGGTGAGTAAATGATGAGAAAATCATCATTTTTGGATGAATTCCCAATTGTTCCGGCTAGAATTCTAATGCTACACTATTAGAAGAGGGTGACACCTTATGGCCGTGAAGGGTATAGATGAGCCTCCCCTCCAGCAGGTCCAAGATCTTCATTGTATTGTCACTCGAACCACTGATCAGATAGTTTCCGGATGGATGGAAGGAAAAGCAGTTGACCCCTGCGCTATGAACTGCAAGACCAAGTTAAAAGCTTGAAAACAAGACTAGTCCTTGTGACTCTAATTAAACAGAAATGAACTTTTATGATGTGGAACCATGTAAGTTTATATAACTACCTTTGTAATGTTGTATTAACTTGTTTGTACGAATATCCCAGATTTTTATTGTGTTGTCCGCTCCTGATGATGCAATGCATGTGCCACTGGAATTGAAGTCCACAAATGTCGCTGACCTAAACAGAGAGTTTAAAACATCAGGAAACTTTGGTCCAATAAACATACAGTATGCTCAAAAAGATTCAGAAAGGACCAACAACACTCAATTCTCACCCGCCGTAGTCTGTGAAAATGTTTATGCACTGACGTGCGGATGTATCCCAGAGGCGAACCGTCCTGTCATCGCCACAGGAAGCAACAAGACGACCATCTGGTGAAAACCTGACAGGGACAGACCAAGTGACAGTGAGAGAAATCCCACTTTATGTGACAAAACCGGAAAGGTTACACACATAGTCTTGTACCTCGCACAGCGCACCCAGTTGGTGTGCCGATTTAAAGAGTAGAGGAACTTCTTCCGTTCGACACCCCACACTTTCACAGACTTGTCATCTGAGGCCGTGACCAGCCTTTGGCCATCGCTGGAGAAATGAACGCTTCGAACGCTCGCTGTGTGAGCTTTGAACACAGTCGACTCACCCTTTCTGTAACACACATAAACGATAATGCATTAAGATACAAATAATACATTAAAACTTGAAAGGGGGCATCTGTACTCACATGCTGGGCGTCCAAAGTCGAACTGTCTGATCTCTGGATGAAGATGCCACTAAAGATCCGCTTGGAGAAAAATGAACACCTGTAATGACGTCTGTGTGACCCACAAACCTAAACGCCCTTGCTTTAGGAGTGAGGTTCCAGATCATAAGGTTCTTGTCACAAGATCCAGTAGCTGCAAGAAAAGTTGCAAGTGGTTATGTTGGGATGTTCTCTAACTGAAAATAGAAGAATATAAATATACATACCCAGCTGTTTATTATTGGGGCTGAAGTCAGCACAGGAAACAACATCTTTGTGACCTTTAAAATGTCTCTCAAGGGTTGGATCCTCCTGAAAAGTATATCATAGAAGAATAAAGTGTAAAAGTCCAATGAAAATGTTTCTTTTTTGCATTTTACAACAATTTGAGTGAATGTTTAATTTACATATATATTTCTTAATATATATAAATACAACTGATATAAATTATAAATACATGGTGACAACACCATGATAGTACCACGGTACCATGTCTAAAAAATATGCTAGTTCCAAAGTACTTTTTGTTAGCGATAGCTAATTATATTGTTTTATATTGACAATTTCGTCAAATATAACCAATATAAGTACCTCCATATACAAACATAAACACGAAACTTTCCAGCACAGTTGCACAGAGCTAATTAAACCCGCAACTAAATAAAATGTCTATATTCGCACTTTAAAATGTTTCTGCTAAATAGTCTTACCATTACAGACGCCATTATTCTGGAAAACGTCGAGAAAGTTTTTGAATTTGGTGCAGTTTGTTCTTTGTTTTACAAGTAAACAAGTGAAACTGCTTCATGTTGAGCCACTTCCCATCTGTCAAACAAGCCGCGTTTTACCCAGACCAAACAAATCACGCTCCGAATCATCGAGTCAGCGGGACTAGATGAGTAATATGGTGAATAATTAACTTAAAACCCCCTTACATTTATGTCCCGGTATTAAGACTTAAAAAATACTAATTTACACAGATAATCGTCTGCATCAATGCAGTCAATGGAAACCGCTAATGTAACCCATCCTCCTAATGCAACAGAAGGCGTGCTGGGATTAAATCTAAAATTTGCAAGCTTGTCTTGCAAAGATTATACTGTCTGTAGAGTTAATGAGTTGCATATCCCAGCCAAACATTATAAACAATTGTCTTCAGAAAAAAAAATCGGGAATTATTAAATCAGGAATTTAATAAATTCTGCCGCCGGGTCTCTGTCACTGCAGAGTTGAAACAGCATTGCAAAAAACGCCGTTGCATAGCAACATCCCCAAACGGTAAAGTAGTAGAACTCAACATTGAGGTGAAAAGAACTCCGTCACTGATTGGATAATCAGTTCAACTGGCCAATCAGTGAAGACGTTGCTCAAAGAGGCAACGCTTTGAGTTTTGATTTTAAAAGCTAACGTTAGCCGCCGAAGCTCAGCTACTGGAAGATGTCGGTCAAGCGGGGGATTGGTGATTCAGAGGTCAGTGTTTTTATGTTTCTGCAAAGTGTCACTTTGTGGTTTATAATATTATGAAAGCTAGCTCAGGGAATGTTTTACACGGGATGCTGGGGTTTAAAAGGGAATCTGACACCTCCGTTGCCATCACCAACATACCTGTCTGACCATCAACACCAGCTCACTGCTGATGCTTTCATGTTGTATTAATTTCTACCATTGCTAATCAATAAATAAACAATTTATCTAAACTAATAGATGTTATTAGAGCTTACAGTGGCTTTAAATGCACTATAAACTCCATTAAACTCAATGTTTGTTTCATACACATCATTTTCTCACTGCCAGTGAGAACCAACGATTATATTGATCCCAAAAACAATTATTTCAGCTACCCCACAATTTTTATGACAGCCATAATAGTTACACAATGCATGTATTTATAGTATGTTTTCTTGAAATGAATGCTTGTTTTCCTAGTATTTGAAGAAGAGGATTCCACAGAACCCCAAATATCAACATGTAAAAACACGACTTGATACAGGTATCCACTTTTTGGATAACAAAAAAAACAAAAAAAAAAACATTTTGAATATTCATTGGATATGACAAAATATGTGATGACTAACCCTGTTTATTTTCTAGGCTTCAGCCTGACAAAGTACATGGAGAGACTAGAGGAGGCCAGGAAAAGTACGTTCAGAATATAATAAATCCATAAATTATATTGAAGAAATATGTCAAAATGTCATG
Source organism: Coreius guichenoti (assembly GCA_039654105.1). Lineage (NCBI taxonomy): Eukaryota > Metazoa > Chordata > Actinopteri > Cypriniformes > Gobionidae > Coreius > Coreius guichenoti. Next base: position 15,500,663 of record CM077191.1, read on the forward strand.
GTGCATGTACTTCATAAGGTTAATTCTAACTAACAGATTTTTTACAATACCTAACAAATCGCAGGCATTCAAATGCATCATGGTTTTCAAACAAAACTAGTGTGCATTTACATTAAACAAATATACAAAACAGTGCAGAATGACACAATAATGCTAATTGTGTGAACAGCTCCTTAATGACTTGTTCAGCTGTTTTGTCTCCAAATGTACTTGTCCTACTTATATTTATTCGCCTGATAAGGAGAGAAAGACTGCTTTGTCCATATTGGTCATCTTGTTACAAGTTCCCTCTGATTTCTCAAGGATAAGCAATTCTTGTTCCTTCTTTTGGATATATGAGCAAAGGATGATTGTACTGTAGATTACAGTAATTCCTCTGTCAAGATTGTCTGAAACCGAGATGCATAACCTCATCCAGTGGTGTCACTTGGCGTCTTACAGTGGGTTTGGTGGTGAGGCTGGACTTTGGAGTTCTTGCCAAAGATATAAAGAGATGTTGGCAGAGCTTGTCTCAGTTTGTAGCAGCAATTGGCTTGTTAAAGTCAAATTTAGAGAGTTTAATCAGTATCAAAATGGAGTTTGATATTTTGGGTGTGAATTTAAATGATGTGTCTTTAAATGAAGATGAAGTGAGAAATGGTAACGCTCAGGATCCAGGTAAAATGCAGCAAAATTGTTTTTGTGCAGCAGCTCTGCATAATTTGAAATGCATGTTTATTATATATATTTTTTTCCCAGACTACAGATATAGGAAGGATGAGCTATTTAAAAGACTGAAAGTGACTACATTTGCTCAGCTGGTAAGTAAAGAAGAAATTACATACAAAGGCAAAGCATATGGTTTACTTTCAGTTGTAGTACAGTAAAAAAAAAAAATTTTTTTGAAATATGATTACAATTTAAAATTATTGTTTTCTATTTTAATATAATTTAAAATGTAATTTATTCCCGTGATGGCAAAGCTGACTTTTCAGCACCATTACTGTAGTCTTCAGTGTCACTATTTATTCTCTTTCATTCTTCAGAAACCATTCTAATATGCTGATTTGCTGCTCAAGAGACATTTCTTTGTATTATTATTAGTATTATTAACAAGTTTACAAATTAACAATGCTTCTTTGCAAAAGGAAGTTCAAAAGAACAGCATTTATTTGAAAAAAAAATTTTTTAACAAAATAAATGTCTTTACTGACCCCAATTATTATATATTAATATTATATATCTTTTTTTCTTTCTTTTTTTTTTCAGGTGCTCCAAGTTGCTTCGGTGTCAGATCAGAACGACAATATTAAAGATGAAATGCCGGGATTAGATGGTAGTTTCATTTCTTTTTATGTTACTCTTCTTTATTCTCATTAGTAGTTTTTTGCTAACAAGTATTATTAGTGCTGATATTTAAGGTGAATTATTTAAACAAATCCCTATCCCAAAGTATTAAACTTAGCTACCATCCATAACACCCTAGCAACCGTATAGCAACAACTCAGGACCATTTAGTACGGAGCCCCTAAGGGGACATGGTGATGGAAAACATATGAGATGGGAGGAAACATTTTTTTGTGTATGTTCGCAAATCCTTTGCATTCACCTGAGAAAAATTGCATTCGCTTGTTTCTTTAGCATGAGCTCGCAAAACTGCAGATGGAAACAATTTGAGATGGGAGGAAAACTATATTTTTAATGCTTTTTTGAGCGACTGTTCAGGGAAACAATTTCGCAAACGCTCGGAGAACGCAAAAGTTGTGCGCAAATGCAAAGTTCCTCGGAGGAATGCAAAAGTTATGCGTGCAAATACAAAGTTCCTCAGGGGAATGCAAATTTTTTGCAAGCGAACATAAAGTTTCTTGTGGAACCCAAAAGTTGTGGAAGGGAACACAAAGTTCCTCGGGGGGGACGCAAAAAATGTGCATGCAAACGCAAAGTTCCTCTGGGAACACAAAATTTGTGCACGCAAATGTGTAGTTTCTCGGGGGAACGTAAAAGTTTTGCAAGCAGATATAAAGTCTTTTAGTGGATTGCAAATTATTTTCAAGCAAACGCAAAGTTTTTTGGGAAACAATTATTTTGTGAGGGAACGCAAAAGTTTCGCAAGCGAATGTAAAGTTTCTCAGGGAGTGCAAAAGTTTTGTGCTTTACAAAGCAGTTTTTCCCTACTATCTCATATTGTTTATCTTAGCAACCGCATAGCAACGCCCTGACACCGTGTCTACACCGGACGCGACCATTAACACGCCGCAACAGCTAGAGGCTGTCTAAACTGAACGCGACAAAGCGACCATTGCAAAGCATTTGTCCATGTCAGAACGTCAGAACTTTTGTCGCATCGCGCTGTTCGCGTCCGGTGTAAACACGGTGTGAAAACCATTTTCTATTCTTTTTTTTGTATATGGTTTCAGATGATGTTTCAATATTCTCTGCCTCACCGGGGCTCGACCATCTCTCCGATCAGATTAATGGCTCCCCAGAGCCGACACTTCTCAACCCGCAGAGTATCAGCAATGACGAATCCGGCGACACTGTGTTTTCTCCTAGATCTACACTCCAAAGGTAGTCAAATCACTTTTGTGTTTGTAACGCACACCTAAAACTATGTCCTTAATTCAATTGGCCACATCAGAATAGCATTTTATGCATCTAACTGATCCCCCCTCTAACATTTCCTCTATTGTCCACCCACAAGAGCTCTCATTGGCTGGGCTGCTTTCTCATGGCCCCAAGCTCCATTGAGTCTGTTTGGGGACAGCCGATGCAATCAGACTCCATCCTCAGAGACCCTGTGTGGGGGGGGAACAATGAGATGTAGCCTGTAACACTGAGCGCCCCTGACTGTCCTCACTCGATGTAATTGAGAATCTCTGGGCTCATTCATAGTGTCATCAGTGGCGTGGGAGAACTGGATCTGGACAAGAACGGACAGAAGACCATCCGACTGTCTCCAGTGTCTACCTCCAACACCACAGAGTGCCCCTTTCCTGACTGCCCGTATCTGTTGCTGGATGTGCGGGACAGAGAGCAGTATGACCAGTGCCATATTATCAGTGGTAAGAAACTTACCTGGAAAACAAACAGTATTTTGCTCAAAGCATGAAATACATTAATATATAATTATTCAAAATTATTTTATCTTTCTTTTCTTTTTTTTTTTTCACAGCATATAGTTACCCCATTGCGACCTTATCAAGGACAATGAACCCATACACCAAAGAAGTCCTTGATTACGTATCCTTTTATTCCTGATATGTGAAAATGTTTGTTATGTATTAAAACCTGTAATGCACAGAAGCACAATAAATAAAAAATATTTTTCTTTATTTATTTATTTATTTATTTATTGTACATGTATGAAATCTACTATAATAATTTTATTCATTCATTCATCCAAACTGTTATTGCAAACTTTTGATGTGCATGTATGAAGTGCGCTATAATATATAATACTAATAAGGGGGTCCTATGAATGAATGAATGAATAAATAAATAAATAATATTTATTGTTCATTCATTGATAGGACCCCAAGGTACAATTGGAAAAGCCACACTGTTTTTGTGTGATCAGTCATTTCTGTCAAGTTTTTGTATACTCGTATCCATTCCTAGTTTTAACATCTTTAACAGCTACACAGAAAAATGCATCGGGAAAGATCATAATTTTGTATGATGAAGATGAGAGGATAGCAAGTCAGGCAGCCACCACCATGTGCGAGAGAGGGTTCGAGAATCTCTTCATGTTGTCGGGGGGTGAGTCATCGCGCCGACTTCTTCCAGGCAGACAGGAGACTGATAACAAACTTCAAAGACTTCCATGAAAGTTTTTAACATTACTTCTCATAGAAGGGAAAATAAGAAGTTTGTTTTTTAAATTAATATTGAGGGTCTCAATTATCTCCAAACATAAAAAGAATACATGTGGGTTCATCCTGTCAGTATCAGGCATCTTTTCCTTTCTCAACTAGGTTTAAAAGTGGTTGCTCAGAAGTTCCCTGAGGGAATGACAACCGGCTCCATTCCCATCTCCTGTCTGCCATCACCCATGGGACCTGGAGGTCGTAAGCGATCGGTGCCACAGCAGACGCCACAGGCAGCAGAAAAAAAGTGGCGGTTCACCTCAGAGGACCTCAGCAGAATCCAGCATTACCTAGAGGAGGTGTTCATACCCAGCGTGCCTGGCAGTGAGTCATACATTTCAAAAATGATGAAATGAAGTAACCATTTTAGCTGCATTAAAGGGTCAGTTGAAAAAAAAAATCTGTCATTAAACCCATAAGACTAACAAAAATTAAGATAGTTAATTTTTTAAAAACTGAGATTTCTGTCCTTATTATTGAAAGTCTATTCACCCAAAACTTTGACGGTTCAAAACGTTCATAAAGAGATCATAAAATAAATCCATATGAATCGAGCGGCTTAATGTAAGTCTTCTGAAGAGACACAATCACTGATACTGATATGATGAACCGATTTAATTTATGCTTTTATTTACATATAAACAATGATCAGCGAACATACATGGAGCACTCAAGTATAGTATAACAGAAGCTCAACTGTGACGCACTTTGACATTTTGAACCTTTTTGAAGAGTTTTGGGTGAATGGACTTTGTGAGACAGAAATCTTACAGATTTCATTCAAAATATCTTCAGTTGTGTTTCAAAGATGAACAAAAGTTCATTGATGGAACAATTTTCATTTTTGGGCACACTATCCTTTTAAGCGATTCACAATAATTAACTATTTACCAGTAGATGGCAGCAAAATATCCAAATGCAGTCACGGCCATCTCAGTATGATTTTTAGGAAAATCATTCTTTTAATAAGAGCATTTTTCATTTTATTCTGTAAGCCACGTTTACATATACATTTTTTTTTTTTATATATATATATGTATGTATGTATGTGTGTGTGTGTGTGTGTGTTTTTTTTTATTTTTATATATATAATATATAATGTGTGTGTGTGTGTGTATGTGTATATGTATGTGTGTAAATATATGTATGTGTGTATATATATATATATATACACTCACCTAAAGGATTATTAGGAACACCATACTAATACTGTGTTTGACCCCCTTTCGCCTTCAGAACTGCCTTAATTCTACGTGGCATTGATTCAACAAGGTGCTGAAAGCATTCTTTAGAAATGTTGGCCCATATTGATAGGATAGCATCTTGCAGTTGATGGAGAATTGTGGGATGCACATCCAGAGCACGAAGCTCCCGTTCCACCACATCCCAAAGATGCTCTATTGGGTTGAGATCTGGTGACTGTGGGGGCCATTTTAGTACAGTGAACTCATTGTCATGTTCAAGAAACCAATTTGAAATGATTCGAGCTTTGTGACATGGTGCATTATCCTGCTGGAAGTAGCCATCAGAGGATGGGTACATGGTGGTCATAAAGGGATGGACATGGTCAGAAACAATGCTCACGTAGGCCGTGGCATTTAAACGATACCCAATTGGCACTAAGGGGCCTAAAGTGTGCCAAGAAAACATCCCCCACACCATTACACCACCACCACCAGCCTGCACAGTGGTAACAAGGCATGATGGATCCATGTTCTCATTCTGTTTACGCCAAATTCTGACTCTACCATCTGAATGTCTCAACAGAAATCGAGACTCATCAGACCAGGCAACATTTTTCCAGTCTTCAACTGTCCAATTTTGGTGAGCTCGTGCAAATTGTAGCCTCTTTTTCCTATTTGTAGTGGAGATGAGTGGTACCCGGTGGGGTCTTCTGCTGTTGTAGCCCATCCGCCTCAAGGTTGTGCGTGTTGTGGCTTCACAAATGCTTTGCTGCATACCTCGGTTGTAACGAGTGGTTATTTCAGTCAAAGTTGCTCTTCTATCAGCTTGAATCAGTCGGCCCATTCTCCTCTGACCTCTAGCATCAACAAGGCATTTTCGCCCACAGGACTGCCGCATACTGGATGTTTTTCCCTTTTCACACCATTCTTTGTAAACTCTAGAAATGGTTGTGCGTGAAAATCCCAGTAACTGAGCAGATTGTGAAATACTCAGACCGGCCCGTCTGGCACCAACAACCATGCCACGCTCAAAATTGCTTAAATCACCTTTCTTTCCCATTCTGACATTCAGTTTGGAGTTCAGGAGATTGTCTTGACCAGGACCACACCCCTAAATGCATTGAAGCAACTGCCATGTGATTGGTTGATTACACATACACACACACACACACACACAAAATATATATATGTGTATATATATATACACTCACCTAAAGGATTATTAGGAACACCTGTTCAATTTCTCATTAATGCAATTATCTAATCAACCAATCACATGGCAGTTGCTTCAATGCATTTAGGGGTGTGGTCCTGGTCAAGACAATCTCCTGAACTCCAAACTGAATGTCAGAATGGGAAAGAAAGGTGATTTAAGCAATTTTGAGCGTGGCATGGTTGTTGGTGCCAGACGGGCCGGTCTGAGTATTTCACAATCTGCTCAGTTACTGGGATTTTCACGCACAACCATTTCTAGAGTTTACAAAGAATGGTGTGAAAAGGGAAAAACATCCAGTATGCGGCAGTCCTGTGGGCGAAAATGCCTTGTTGATGCTAGAGGTCAGAGGAGAATGGGCCGACTGATTCAAGCTGATAGAAGAGCAACTTTGACTGAAATAACCACTCGTTACAACCGAGGTATGCAGCAAAGCATTTGTGAAGCCACAACACGCACAACCTTGAGGCGGATGGGCTACAACAGCAGAAGACCCCACCGGGTACCACTCATCTCCACTACAAATAGGAAAAAGAGGCTACAATTTGCACAAGCTCACCAAAATTGGACAGTTGAAGACTGGAACAATGTTGCCTGGTCTGATGAGTCTCGATTTCTGTTGAGACATTCAGATGGTAGAGTCAGAATTTGGCGTAAACAGAATGAGAACATGGATCCATCATGCCTTGTTACCACTGTGCAGGCTGGTGGTGGTGGTGTAATGGTGTGGGGGATGTTTTCTTGGCACACTTTAGGCCCCTTAGTGCCAATTGGGCATCGTTTAAATGCCACGGCCTACCTGAGCATTGTTTCTGACCATGTCCATCCCTTTATGACCACCATGTACCCATCCTCTGATGGCTACTTCCAGCAGGATAATGCACCATGTCACAAAGCTCGAATCATTTCAAATTGGTTTCTTGAACATGACAATGAGTTCACTGTACTAAAATGGCCCCCACAGTCACCAGATCTCAACCCAATAGAGCATCTTTGGGATGTGGTGGAACGGGAGCTTCGTGCCCTGGATGTGCATCCCACAAATCTCCATCAACTGCAAGATGCTATCCTATCAATATGGGCCAACATTTCTAAAGAATGCTTTCAGCACCTTGTTGAATCAATGCCACGTAGAATTAAGGCAGTTCTGAAGGCGAAAGGGGGTCAAACACAGTATTAGTATGGTGTTCCTAATAATCCTTTAGGTGAGTGTATATATGTGTGTGTCTGTGTGTGTGTGTGTGTGTGTGTGTGTGTAATATTAACTATTTCCTCCCCCCACATTTTAGGTCGTCTCAGCAGTAGAATGTCCACTAGCAGCGCTGGCTCCAACGCGTCTACAGTTCGGAGCAGTCGACAGGGCTCATCCGTAGCAGGATCAGAGAGCGCTCGTTCACGGAGTAGTCGACCTTGGAAATAACCTTCAGTTTCACTCTCACCATTGTCGTCTTCAATGCAATTAAAGCCTCCTATATTTTACTTTTGGAGGATTCAAGTGAATATCTGTGATGGGCACTCTAAACTACTGGCCACATGCACATGGTTTAATTCTCAGAAGTACACTGAAAGAAACTGAATATTTCTTGGTCCTGGTAGTACACATAAATAGCACTGTTTTATTATTTCAGTTTATACACACATTTTTGCACTACATGTCTAAAATCCGATTTGCCGCTGTCATCAACTTTTTGGCATCAAGAACCATTTATACTATAATGATGGTACAAGATGTCTTTGGTTTGACATCTAGCTGTTTTAATGCATGTAAGGTTCTTCTCTATGTTACATAAGTAAGCCGGTCTTAGTGGAAGGACTCCACCTCTTGGTGGTCATTTTATTTGCTTTAGTTGTGCAATGACATGATCTGTTCATTGAGCATGCTGGTTTGTTTACTTGCTCAGTAGACACAGTATGAATGCAGCATTCCTTTAGAAGTATTTTAGATGTGTTAGATGTGCATGTTTTTTTTTATGCCTTAAAGCTATAGCTTATCTGTTCGTTTAGTGCATTTATTTAAACGATTGATGCTTTCTGAACCAGTGCGGAAAGATTTTCCTTCATAATCTGCATCTACTCAACTGTGATTTGAATATTATGATATGTAGATGTGATTGATTGGCATTAATGAAGTTGATGTTGCTGTGTGAAACTTTGCTTTGTGTGTTGCAGAGCGTGATGAAGAAATTTAAAGTGCATTTATTGGAGTCAGTCTTGGTGGAATGTGTATATGGAGTGGTAGAAAGAGCTTTGACTGGTTTGTTTGGCCTTTGTTGTCTGTGCTGATTGACTAAAATCAGTTATTCCTGATCTTTCAAAGATCTTGTTTTATTGACCATTGAATAATGTAATCTATATAATGAAAAACTACCTGGTTTGTTCTTTTGTAATGAAAGTATGAATAAAGATCAATTTTATAATGTAGACTTTCAAGGATATTCAATATGTATTCAAAAATTGCTGGATCTAATGAGCTGAGCTGTTTATATTATGACAATTATCTTTTTAGTCAATGTTCAAACATTCTTTATTACAAGTGTTACTCCCTGTAATACTTGATTCTGGTTGGTCAATTGCGATTATTAAGCAATCTAATATTTCGTAATGTTCTTCATCGCCCCAGGCAACGCTCTAAATCAGGGTGTTCCCTTTCAGTCGGTCACGTTGGGGGTAGCTATGAGAGACCAATCCACTTCAAGTGTAACTAAACGAGCCAATGCACATTGGCATGCAAGATTTGGATCTGACGCTCCGCCCCGCAGCGTGGGTATAAATACGGAAGTGGATACATCGCATATTTGCCTTTCGCTTCGGAGCCGAGTGGTTCTACTGCAATCCTAGCTGATAGTGTGTTTTACGATTTGTTCTTCAAGGAAGAAGCCTCTTGATTGGTGTTGGTGTGACGGCGCTTTCAGTGGTGGTCGCGATCTCCTAAAGAGCTTTCAAAACAGCTGTTTTCACAGAGTGTTACGCCTTCAATGAGTGTGAGTGCACTCAGCAGGCTGCACTAAATTCCTGCACCACCAGAGAGAGCTACATTTCCCTAGAAGAGCTTGCACAGGGGTGACCACTGTGTCTTTCTAAAGATGTCTTTCCACCCGTGTGTTTCTGGATGTGGTCATTACCTGGCGCCGGCTGACGGTCACAATCGTTGCCTCACGTGTCTGGGCATCAAGTGCGCTGAGGTTGCGTTCGTGGATGCATCATGTTCTCACTGCCGGAACATGACCATCTTGGTGTTGCACCGAGACTCGAGTACCTCACACGAGGTGGAGTCCCTTCGCCTATTCCCCGATCTAGTTCCTCTTCTGGTGGCCACCAGAAAAGGGCTACTTCTGCTAATAGCCTTGGTGACCTGAGGATCACGTGAGGGCTTCCCTGCCGAGCCAACCTCCTCGGGCCCCTCACTCCTCTAGCACACCGCAAGCCGCGGAGCTTCAGGAGGAGCACGCTGGTACTTCTCGTGGGGTACCAGTCGTTTCTTTCGGGGCTCCGCCGGATGACCGGATGTCGATTTCTGCATCGGAGGGTGAGCTTGAGTCCTCTGGGGATGAAGATTCGGCTGTGTTGCCTCCTTCAGGAACGGTAGCATTGCCCAAGTCAGACCCAGAGCTGACTGCTATGCTTTCCCGGGCTGCTGCGAGGGTCGGGCTCGACTGGAGACTTCTACCGTGTCCTGAGCCTCAAGGTTGGACGATTGGTTTCTCAGGATGGCCCGCGCTGGTTCCTTTCTTTACGGAAATGCTTGACTAGATCATGAACGGCACCATTTTCTGCCCTCATTACCCTCGATGGTGGGGTGGTCAAGGGGTACGTGGAGCGGTAGGTTGCGATGCACTTGTGTCCAAAGACAGCTACCTCCTGGAGGGGTAAACCGCGTCTCCCCTCCCAGGCCTGTAAGTTCTCGTCCTATCTGGCGGGCAAGGCTTACAGAGCCTGTGGAGAGGCTGCTTCTGCCCTGCATGACATGGCGCTCCTGCAGGTCTACCAGGCCAAAGCGCTTAAGGAACTACTGCATGAGGGTAGTTCCGACCCAGGTGTTATGCAGGAACTACGCACAGCGTCGGACCTTGCCTTACGAAAGTCACTGCACGCTCCCTGGGTCGGGTGATGTCCACTTTGGTGGTCCAGGGAAGCCATCTCTGGCTGAACCTGACTGATATGCGACAAAGTTTGGTTCCTCAACACCTCTATCTCCCAGGCCGGCCTTTTTGGCGACGCCATCAAGAACTTCACCCAGCAGTTCTCGGCTGCACAGAAGTAGACGGAGGAAATAAAAACACATCCTGCCCTGGCAACCAGCTGCTGCTTCTACCCAGTCTCTGGCTGCAGCCCCTCCGCCTGCTCATTGCCGAGGGCGCCCCCCTGTGGCCGGTTCAAGGATGCAACCAAGCCTTATCACGCACCCTCTGCCCAACCATGGAACCAGGTAAGTGCTTCGGGACGCTATGCCTTCCGAGTCGTTTCCCTTACGGGCAGAGATTGGAGTCCTACTGGCGAAGGACGCAATCCAGCCGATATGAAGACTGGGTTCTACAGCCCCTACTTCATTGTACCCAAGAAAGGCAGTGGGTTACAGCTAGGGATGTAACAATATCAAAATCTTATGGTAAAATAATACCTCGGTATAAAGTCCATGGTGCGATTTATTTATTGCGATTTATTTAAAAAAAAAAAAAAGACAAAAAAAGAAGACTTGGAAAAAGTGCTTTGTGCCATTCACATCCCAGGCGTGCTCAATCATGTAGCCAACGAGCTCTCACGACAGCCTGCGCTTCCGGGAGAATCCAATCCATCCCCAATCGGTCCAGCTGATTTGGAGACGCTTCGGAGCCCTCCGGTTTGCCTCTCCGGACACTTTGCATTGACAGTTGTTTTACTCCCTGACCGAGGGGACCCTCGGTACGGATGCGCTGGGACACAGCTGGCCCCGGGGCCTACGCAAGTATGCGTTTCCCCCAGTGAGCCTTCTCGCACAGACACTGTGCATAGTCAGGAAGGACAAGGAGAAGCTCTTGCTAGTTTTAGAGCCCCCTCTACGAGGCCTCTATGCGTTGAAGTGGAACCTGTTCGTTGAGTGGTGCTCTTCCCACTGGGAAGACCCCTGGAGTTGCCCAATTAGGACTGTGCTTTCCTTCCTGCAGCAGGGTTTGGAGTGAAGGCTGTCTCCCTTTACCCTGAAAGTGTATGTCGCCGCGATTGCCACACATCACGATGCAATTGAAGGTGAATCTATAGGAAAGCACGACCTGATCATCAGGTTCCTGAGGGGTACATGAAGGTTAAATTCTCCTCGCCCTCACTCTATACCCTCTTGGGACTTATCTCTGGTGCTTATGGCATTGCAGAGATCCCCCCCTTTGATCCTCCACAGTCAGTTGAATTAAAAATTATGTCTATGAAGACCGTTCTCTCGGTTGCAAGAGGGTAGGGGACCTGCAAGCATTTTCGGTCAACAAATCGTGCCTGGAATTTGGGCCGACCAACTCTCACGTTATCCTGAGCCCCCAGCCCGGATATGTGCTCAAGGTTCCCACCACTCCCTTCAGGGACCAGGTGGTGAATCTGCGAGCGCTGCCCCTGAAGGAGGCAGACCCAGCCCTAGCTTTGCTCTGTCCCATCCGCGCTTTGCACCTGTACGTGAACCGAACGCAGAGCTTCAGGACCTCAGACCAGCCCTTTGTCTATTACGGAGGCCAGCAAAAGGGAAAGGCTGTCTCCAAGCAGAGGTTAGCCCACTGGATAGTGGATGCTATTGCCTTGGCGTATCAAACCCAAGGCGTGCCTTGCCCGCTCGGGTTGAGAACTCACTCTACTAGAAGTGTTGCTTCCTCCTGGGCGTTGGCACATGGCGCCTCGCAGGCAGATATATGTAGAGCTGCGGGCTGGACGACACCCAACACGTGTGCTAGATTTAATAGCCTTCGTCTAGAGCTGGTATCCTCCCGTGTATTCACCCCAAGTGGCAAGTAGCGCTGGGAACCCGCTCAGTGTCGGCTTTCTGCACCATTCCCCTCCTTTGGACCAGATATGTGCGCTTATTTGCTCAAGTGGAGTTCCTCAGTTGGCGAATCCTGTTGTGTTCCTCCATCACCCTCAGCAGTCAGACGTGGTGGAGCTGACTGGGACATGTTCCGGGCTGCAGCTGATGATGACATCGATGTATACACAGACACTGTCACTTGTTTATAAGGAAGTGTATAGAAGATGTTGTACCGACCAAAGAAATTCGAATATACCCGAATCAGAAACCGTGGATGAACGCTGATGTTTGCGCGTCCCTCAGCGCACGAGCCTCCGCCTTTAATTCCGGTAATGTGGAGGAACATAAACATGCCAGCTATGCCCTACGTAAAGCCATCAAGACCGCAAAACGCCAGTACAGGGACAAAATAGAAGCTCAGTTCACCACTTCCAACTCAAGAGGAATGTGGCGAGGATTATATAACATCACGGACTGCACCGATCGTAAATATTCTACTGAAAATACAGCCGCCTCACTGCCAGACGAGCTCAATGCTTTCTATGCTCGTTTTGAGGTCAGCCACCCCTCCCGTTTGGAGAGAGCTCCCATGGATGAGACTGCTGAGGTTAGTTCACTCTCTGTGTCTGTAGCGGATGTCACCCGATCGTTCAGGCACGTGAATATTCGTAAAGCTGTGGGTCCAGATGGCATTCCTGGCCGCATCCTTAAAACATGCGCAAACCAACTAGCAGGTGTTTTCATCGAAATGTTCAATCTCTCCCTTTCCTTGTCTGCTGTCCCTAAGTGTTTTAAATCATCCATCATTGTACCAATACAAAAGACACCCAAAGTTACCTGCTTAAATGACTGGCGCCTTGTTGCTTTAACTTCCATCATCAGTAAATGCTTTGAGAAGCTAATTAGAGATCACATCTGCTCTGTACTACCAGCATCACTCGACCCACTGCAGTTCACCTATCGCAGTAATCGCTCCACTGATGATGCAATTGCCTTCACCCTGCACACTGTCCTTTCACATCTGGACAAGAGGGACACATATGTGAGAATGCTGTTTGTTGATTATAGCTCAGCTTTTAATACCATAGTGCTCCCTAAGCTTGTGGTGAAACTTAGAACAGTTCCCTGTGCAGCTGGATTCTGGACTTCTTGACAGGCAGACAGCAGGTGGTCAGAGTTGGTAGAAACATCTCCTCCCCACTGACCCTTAACATCGGAGCTCCACAGGGCTGTGTTCTCAGTCCACTCCTATACTCCTTGTACACACACGATTGTGTGGCTACATACAGCTCCAATGTCATTGTCAAATTTGCAGATGACACAACGGTGGTAGGCCTGATCACCAACAACAACGAGTCAGCCTACAGAGAAGAGGTGCAGACTTTGACATACTGGTGCCATGACAACAACCTCTGAACATCAGTAACACCAAGGAGCTAGTGGTGGACTTCAGGAAACAGAACAGTGCTCACTCCTCCATCATCATTGACGGGACGTCAGTGCAGCAGGTTGACAGCTTTAAGGTCCTTGGTGTTCATATCACCAAGGACCTCACCTGGTCGGTTCATACGGAATCAGTCGTGAAGAAAGCCCATCAGCGTCTCTTCTTCCTCAGGCGACTGAAGAAATTTGGTATGAGCCCAAAAACTCTCAAACAATTTTACAGCAGCACTGTGGAGAGCATCCATACTGGTTGTTTCATCGCCTGGTATGGAAACTGCACCGCTCTCAATCGCAAAGCCCTGCAGAGAGTGGTTTGGACGGCTCAGCACATCGTTGGAGGTGAGCTTCCCTCCCTCCAGGATATCTACACCCAGCGATGTGTGAGGAAAGCACAGAAGATCATTAGAGACTGATCTGCTTTCACTGCTACCATCTGGCAGACGGTACCGCAGTATTAGGACCTGTACCAGTAGACTACGAGACAGCTTTTTCTCACAGGCCATTAAACTGCTGAACTGTAGCAAATAATGCATCATAGCACACTTCACTTACCCTCGCACTGCACTTTATTAAAATGTGTTTATTGTTATTTATGTATATTGTTAATTGTTCATACTACCATGTTATAGAGACTTGCACCTAAGCATTTCACTGCCAGTACACTTCTGTATATGATGTGTGATAATAAAAGAGAATTGAATTGAATTGAATTGATGCCAGGCCTAACACTCGTATGCATTGGTGAAACCTGTGCTAGGTTGGCAATCCCATATGTGTATTCTTCCACGTTACGGCTTCCCTCTCGGAACAGCAGTGATTGACCTTCTCTGCATAGAGCCCTAAATCTTCCCCTCAACAGGTGCGTGGGGATTAGGAGCCTTATGCCGGGCGCTAAAAGGGCCCAATCCCCAATTCGTCGGTTCAGTACCGACATAATGGCAAACATGACCGAACGTAACCCTCTTTCCCTGAAGGAGGGAACGGAGACGTTACGTCCCGTTGCCACAGTTGCTGTAACACCACTGAGTGGCCGGGTCAACGGCTCGGCTCCTCAGCGAAAACCAAACATGCAATGCATCCGCTTCTGTATTTATACCCACGCTGATATACCCATTTATAATCACGTGAACCGCGCTCAGACTCCTGAAAAGGACCAAGTGTGAAAACCCCCTTTGACCGCTCATAACTAATCAGTGCACCTTTTTCTGACCTTTTACTGAGGACATAGGGCCAGATTTACTAAACAGGGAAAATTAGTGTGAGAGCACAATTTCAAAAAAGCGCCGATGGGAGTGGGAGGTTCTGCGTGTGATCTGCTGACGACGCGCAAATTAAAGAACAGACGCAGCCGGAACATTTCCATAATGACCAACACAATCTACCAAGAGCAGCGTCTAGTTTAAGACATGTTTTTTTGGGTGGAAAATAATGGCGCAAACACCAGTAAATTGATGAGCACAAACTTTAGTAAATCACCTTGCGTGATTCATTTAAATATTCTCCTTCCATAATTTTTGTATCTGAAAGGGAAACTTCTACAAATGCATATGCAATAAGGTCAGTTGCGAAAATAACTCTGTCCATGACTTTTCAGCTCTTATTTTCCACTGTGTGTCTTCCTGACAGTAGTTTTTTAACGCAACCTGTTAGTAAATCTGGCCCTTAGTATTAGCCCATTTGTGCCCAAATTTCTGTGAATGGTTTCATGCATATAGTCGTGTTAATAGTGTCCTATGTGAACATGTTCTACATTTATTTTCCCCAGGTTTTTTTTTTTTTCTTGCAAATCGTATTTGAATGTGCGGCAACTATAGTTGCCAGTGGGCAAATATGTTGTATGCACCCCTTCAATGTCAAATTTGAATAGGAGAACATTTGGCATCTAACTCAAAATAACTGCTTTCAACAGATTAATCTTTATTCATAAACAAATTTATGTATAAAAGTCGAAGAGCATTCGATGCAAACTCAAAAAAGCTGCATCTATCTTATAATCTTTTGAATATGAAAACACAACAAACAACAAATCCGTTTGTCTTAAAGTGGTAGAACAAAGTGCAGCCATTAAGTTGCCCCAACAGGGCATTGTGTATCAAAAAGTTAAATGAAAATAAATAAATAAAAATGAATAGAATGAAGAAAAAATTACATTTATATAACAAAAAAAACAAACAAAACAAAATCAAAATAGGCCCATAGTATTCAATGGCTGACTGTAGTAGGTGATTTCATATAATAATGTAAATGTAAACTCATTACTTGTCTGAATTTCAACATTTTAATGGAACCATAAGCTACTAGTCATAAAAAGAATTACGGTCCTTGACCGATTAGAATGAAACTCATCCAAACTGGATGAAGGGGCCTCAATATTTTGTCCCTTACAAGACATAATATCATAAAAGGGAGAAAAAGATAATCTACAGAAATTAATCCCATGTTTTAACTTTCTATCTTTCCATTCTTCCTTTTGTGTGACTGACTGAAGTTTGGAAACTGTTGCTGTCACTTGAAAACTGGAAGGCCCATCCACCCATGGACAGCAGACACAGGGGTGGGATAGTGGAGCTGTGGAAAGATTGCTCTCTCATCTCCTCCTTTTGACAGATTTATTCCCTATCGAATTAAGGTCTATCGTACAGTAGAGATGTCAGTTAAAGGGTTAAGTTATGTTTTAGGTGGGATATTATGAAAGCAAAAAGCACTAAACAAGACCAAAAACCTTGATTTAGTAACCTATTAACACAGTATACCCCATTTCCCCATGATATATGTACTTACAAGTCATTTGCCCACCGGCAACTATAGCTGCCGCTTGGACTTTTGACTAAGTATACAAAAAACTATAGATCTCTTGTAAGATTTGTTTTGTTTGGATGATTCTAGAGACCTTCATTATTATGTATATATGTCAACAGAAAATACTTATTAGTAACATGAAAATGACCTTTCTTTGGGAGGGTTTGCCTTCGCCATGCTTCCTGGAAGTAGGGGTAGGAAGTTGGCAGCCTCATGTGACGGGAAGGAAGTGAATACCTTTTTTTTTTGCTTGAAATCCTTTATTTGGTTGTTGGCTTGCATGTCGTTAAGACATAAAACAGGAATAACATCTAGAAAAATACTTACAAAAGGAAAATGACAACTATACACTGTGCCGGTGGGCTTAAATGGGTTAATGTTACTGTAATGTTGCAGTGTGTTGCTAAACCGTATATTTTGTACGTTGTAACAGCCTAATATTTCCTAATGTTCACTGTCATCCTTGGCTTGCAAAGCTGTATATCAGACCTCTTTAAACTAGCCGCCGTAACTATGGCAAGCCGTTTTGATTTTTAATCATTCCCAGGATATGGATTTCTGATATCAAGAATAAAATATTCACAAGTTAAAATGATAATTCTTGATATCAGAAATGGAATTTTTACTTGTAACAATGGCTATTTTTGAAATCAGGCATTACATTTCCAATAGTAAAAATGTGAGTTCTTGATATCTTCAATGACGTCATCACTCGCAGAAATACAAATTCTTGATTATCAAAAATGTTCTTCAAGAGAAAATACAGATAAGATCATAAAACAAACACTTTTTTCACTCAAATCAATATTTCCATAGCTTTATTTATTTGTCAAGAAGCAATGTAATAAAATGGATAATCTACAATCTGACAGTCTTTATCGCAAAATAAACCCCTTTTTGCCATAATGACCAGCTTGACTGTACATTATCCCTTACTTCATGCTTAACACTTTCTCACATACTTACACACTTTGACTCTTCACAGAAATATTGTATGTTTAATATGGATTATTCTTGGTGTGCTCCATGATGGCCATCAGGGCCAGCCAGGTCTCCTCAGCAGTGGGGACGATCTGATTGGCTGGCAGGAGGAAACCATAGCGACCAGTGTCTCTCAGCTCAAAGGTGTAGGAGTACTTGATGCCCTGATCGTAAGTCCAGTCTACAGTGACTCCATCGGCTTGGTCTGAGAGCAAAGAGATTGTTAGCAGTGAGATTAATAGTCATTATGATATTGACAAGATTAGAGCTTTAGGTTCACTGGAAATGTACTTACAGATGGTAGTAATGATGCTGCCAAATGTATATGCAGTATTATATAAAGACTTCAGTTCAGTGATGGCCTTTCTTGCGAGTTCATGCTGTAGGGACAATACAGAATTGATTTGAACATAGTGAGTATGTTAAAAGCATCAAATTCAGCATGTTTCTGTGGCATACATACCAGTTCAGCCTGGTCATTGGCAGGAGTCGTTGTGTATCCATGTGGATACAGGAGCATCTGGGAATAGCTGTGGATGGACAAAAAGGCCTTGAGGTTGCCGTGAGATTTCACAAAGTCCACAATGGCCTTGACCTCTGGCTCAGAATGAGCACTGGGTCCATGATAGGTCTGAGAGCATGGGTTGCTGCTGGCACCAGGACCTATTGATGAAAAACAGTGCAAAGATTACATATAATTTGAATATATAAATCAATCAGAACCAATATCCCAAACGTAATGCTACATCTCACCTCCAAAGCCAGCATCCCAGTTTCTGTTGGGATCAACTCCAACACAGCTGGAGCCAGGGTTCGGCTTTCTGGTTTTACGCCACATGCGGTCCTTAAACAACCAACCAACCAATTGGATTCCACAAATTGCGTTAAAATATTGTTCTGTTTAACCGAATATGCAAGTAATATCTTCCAGGCATCAAACTCACACTGC
The DNA here is from genome assembly GCA_039654105.1 of Coreius guichenoti. Taxonomy (NCBI): domain Eukaryota; kingdom Metazoa; phylum Chordata; class Actinopteri; order Cypriniformes; family Gobionidae; genus Coreius; species Coreius guichenoti. The sequence goes on from CM077191.1 coordinate 15,519,057, forward strand.
TGTGGGTGTAGGCGAAACCATCAGGGTTGGTGACGATCTCCAAGAAGATATCATAGTTGTTAAGGATGTCGGTGAGGACGGGGTCACGACCGTAGTCGGTCACGATCTGCTCAACAAAAAATACACAGGTGTAAATCTTTGGTTCAGTTATGTTAGATTTGGTATTCATCTGGTATTTCAGAATTTCAGATGACCTTCTTAGCAAACCAGATTCCGCTGGCCTGAGTGACCCATTCTCTGGAGTGAATGCCAGTGTCGATCCAGATACCTGGACGGTTCGCTCCAGTGCTGAACTGAATGAAAGGAAATTAGTCACAATGAACAAATAGAAATATTTATTTATCCTGACTTTTCTATTACTTAGGCTGCATGCATCCCAATTCTTTAATAAAAATGTACATTACACACCACACTGGAAATTGTAATGTATGCATTTTTCTGCAAGTAGTATGGCAGTGTAGTAAAACTGCATCTCGATACCACCTTATTAGCATCTAGTGAAAATTATTAGCCTAAAAATACTGGAATCGTAGCATAATCATAGCTTGTGTGCAATATTTGCTGATAAATGATGAACGATGCATCCTTCATGGACTTACCTGAGATTTGGTATTTTCCAAATTACTATTATCAGCATACTATGATACTCAAATTGGGATTTAATAAATTATTTCCATCTCTATTAAATCCTGCCATATGTAATAACTAACATTACAGTTTCCTAATAGTAAAATAAGCATAAAGACCATCATAAGACTGTTATTGATTGTGAGTCGTGACCTACCTTCAGGACGTTCAAGGGGCGGCTCTCATAGCTCTGACCAATCACAATTTTGCTGACCAGATTACTGTTTTCTGCCACAAGCATGTCCATGAAAGAGTAAATCTGCAAACAGTATGGTGAAGAGCAAATGCATGGTTGTATGTAAAATTAGGTTCTGAAAGGCTTATACACAACAAATTGAACTGAAGTCATAAACACATTTGATGCAATCAATTTTAAAGTACAATAAAACATCATATAGTTTCTTTGAAAAGGCTGATGTTGAAAGTTCAATGTCTTGTAATGCTATTGAATTGAAGTTGCACCACTCACAGAGTTCAGGTCATGGTAGGTGGTGTAGACAAAATCATCGGTACTTCTCGGCAAGGAGCGATGTTTCACCATCTCACGTTCCTCATCATCCAGCAAATCCTTATGTTACAGAAAGCCATCAAATAAGTAAGGATTTTCAACTCTGTAAATAATTATTTAGTATTATATGGAAGTATATGACCAGAAGTTTAATTTATGTTTTTTTTCGACCGCAGCTTTAATATAGTCCCACCTGAACATTCTCAATCATGACATTATACTGGATCTGATTGTACGCCAGGAATGCTCTGACAGCTTGGAGGCTGTGAAAAGGGACACGAACATCCACAGGCAGGGACTCATGAATGGGTTCCATCCAGAAGTCCAGCTGAACACAGAGGAAAATATAGGGTAATACTTTATATTACATTATAATATGAGTATAATATAAACTATATATACACTAGTAATAAATATAAATAAATTATATTTATTGAAAGTATATAATTTATTATGAGAATGTTGGTAACCAGCCATTGACTTCCATAGTATTTTTTTTTCCTACTGTGGAAGTCAATGGCTACCGTCAACGGATTGATTACCAACATCTTTAAAATATCTTCTTTTGTGTTCAACAGAAGAAAGAAACTCATACAGGTTTGGAACAACATGAAGGTGAGTAAATGATGACAGAATTTTCATTTTTGGGTGATCTATCCCTTTAATTACTAACCCTTATGTCGTTCCAAACCCGGAAGACTTTCATTTGTCTTCGGAACACAAATTAAGATATTTTTGATGAAATCTGAGAGCTTTCTGTCCCTCCACTGGCAGCTACGCAACTGACACTTTGATGCTTCAAAAAGTTCATAAAGAAATCGTAAAACTAATCCATATGAATTGAGCAGTTTAGTCCAAATTTTCTGAAGAGACACAATTGCTTTATATGATGAACAGATTGAATTTAGGCTTTTATTCACATAAACATTGATCAGTGAACATAAATAGAAGCTCAACGGAACCTGCTTGATACACAAGAACAAATCTCTTGACGAACAAATCTGAAACAATCAAATAATCTATGGGCTTCACAAAAACTTACCCCGGGTGTCTGTTCAGGGAGTTCCTTCAGGAGAGAGATCTGCTCTGCATCTTTTGCAGTGATCCGAAGAACCTGGTCTCTGTAGAAACAGTAATACAGTTTCTTTAGCTTCAATATTCAGAATAAAAAGTATAGACCTATTTTGTTTTTAAATAAAACAAAAACTGTCACATGAAAGTCACAGTTTGTTTCTCTCTATTTCAGCTGTTAGTATATAATAGGACAATATGCTAGCACGTGTATTTATTAACTGGACATTTGAAATCATAAAGTAAGGGATAGGCTACTTGGAGACGTAAGATTTGTAAACTCACCCCTCAAAAGTCACTTTTCCAAACACGGCCACAAAAAGAGCAGTTAGAACCAGTAACCCCTTCATCTTGCTGCTTGAAGTAGAGTTTCTCATAGTAAGCGCCCACTTTATATAAGCCTGTTCATCGTGATGATGACTGGAGTTGAGGAGCTAACGGGGTCAGGGCTTAGACAAACCTGCTGCTTTGGTTCTCACAACCTTATAAAACACTGATGATGGAGTTTAAGGCATGAGAACATTGCATCTGCTTTCTCGCCTGTTTCTAAATATAGCAACAATTGACAAGAAAACAAGTTGTACTTATTTCAAGCCCATGATTTACTGTCAAATGAGGAAGTAAACTGGAAATTCAGTACATAGTCACTACAGTTCACATTTTTCGATAATGTGTTTTTATGCTTTTATGCAAACCTACTCATTTGTTTCCTGTGATGTTTTTGACATTGTTCTGCAAATATTGCTGTAAGGTTTTGTAGAAATTACGAGAGTGACATGATCATCAGTCAGAATGGGTTGAAATTATAAACAAATCAGTAAGGTTTTGTTTTTGTTTTGTTGTGGCGAGGCCAGTGAAAATGTTGACAGGGTGAACACTGGATAAGCTGACTGATAAGAGCAAAAGTCTAGGTGTGCCAAAGTTTTGAAAAAAAAAAATGTATATCCATTTTTCCTTGTTAAAGAGTGATTTTATTTATTTATTTTTGTTATATTTTAGCATTTTTTGCTTTAAAGAAACACCTTCTTTGTATGTGAATTGAACCATCATTCAGTAACATAATAATCAAAACAAAAAGCTGAAGGATGAAGTGATTTAATTAAATTGTTTATTTGACTCCAATGACTTGTTGTTATTCTTTAACTTTTTATTCTTTAAAAATAAAAGTCTTTCTTAGAACTGATAGAAAAACATCTCAGGTTACGCATGTAACCATGGTTCCCTGAGAATAGGGAACGAGATGCTGCGTCCCCTAGAGGGTGCTATGGGGAATGCCTCTGGCGTGACAGGTGTCTGAAGCATGAGTCTAAACATGACAATGAACTTGACATTGGCAGGCGGCAGCCCATGATGTCACCACTGGTGCGACCGTGAGTATAAAAGGGCACCTGTGAAATATGACATCCACTTGTCTGAAGGAGACGTGTGCAGGAAAACCGGAAGCATGGCAAAGGGACGCAGTGTCTCATTCCCTATTCTCAGGGAATCCTAGTTAAATGCGTAACCTGAGACATTCCCTTTCGAAAAGGGAACTCGCGCTGCATCCCCTAGAGTATGCTATGGGGAACAGAATACCCACGCCGCCAGTGCCCTGTTGGCTGAGCTAAGTCAAAGGACTAAAGGTGCACACCAGCAACGATCATAGACCAGAGCTTCTCAAGAATGGAGGCCTCAGCAGGATGACTCTAAAGAGAGGAAGCCTAACTACGTTCATATTTAGGCCAGTGTCCAAGGAGGTTCACAGAGAGCCTAACACTCAGAATTTCTGTTTAGGCAGCCCTGAAGTGTGGAGGCCTCAAACAAGAGTCTAACTGGCCCACGAAGCTCCGCAGAGTGGAGAACTCAATACAATGACTCATAATGAGAGGAGGCCTAGCAACACTCAACACTGAGGTCAGTAGCCAAGGAGGCTCGCAGAGAGCCTAACGACCTAGCATACTACCCTACTGCCTAGCCGAGCTCTAGGAGCGGAGGCATCAGCATGACTCTAAAACGAGAGGAGACCTAACAACGCCCCACACTCAGGATTATTTGTAAGGAGGCTCACAGAGAGCCTACAACTCACAAATTGCTATCCTAGCAGAGCTCTGGGGAGCAAAGGGCCTCAATAAGATAATTCCCTCTAGCGAGAGGAGGCCTAGTGATGCTCTTAGCAGCCAAGGAGGATCACAAAGAGCCTAACCACTTGGCAAACAACCTCGCCGAGCTCTAGGAGCGGAGGCCTCAACATGACGGCTCTCTAAATTGAGAGGAGACCTAACTACACCCCACGCTCAGGACATCTCGCAAGGAGGCTCACAGAGACCCTACAACTCGCAAAAACTGCCCTAGCAGAGCTTAAAGGAGCAGAGGCCTGGTAGGATAACTCTCTCTAGTGAGAGGAGGCATAGAAACGCTTGCAGTACTATGGCTGAGCTCATAGGACGAATACACTACGTCCTACGCCTGTCAAGGAAGCTACATAACAGAGCTAGCTGCCTGACACAATAATGGGCGGAGCTCAGTGGAGTGGAGGCCTCTAAAGAACGGCTCTCTGTAGCGAGAGGGGGACTAACAATAAATAGGCTCAGATAAAGCTGACAGTGACCAAGGAGGTTCACAGAGAGCTTAACAACTTAGCCCCAGGCTGAGCTTGGAAGACAAAGGCCTTGAAATAACGACTCTCAAAAGAGGAGGCCTAGCTACGTCCAATGTACAGTGGGGAGAACAAGTATTTGATACACTGCCGATTTTGCAGGTTTGCCCACTTACAAAGCATGTAGAAGTCTGTAATTTTTATCATAGGTACTCTTCAACTGTGAGTGGCAGAATCTAAAAATCCAGAAAATCACATTGTATGATTTTTAAGTAATTAATTTGCATTTTATTGCATGACATAAGTATTTGATACATCAGAAAAGCAGAACTTAATATTTTGTACAGAAACCTTTGTTTGCAATTACAGAGATCATACGTTTCCTATAGTTCTTGACCAGGTTTGCACACACTGCAGCAGGGATTTTGGCCCACTCCTCCATACAGACCTTCTCCAGATCCTTCAGGTTTCGGGGCTGTCGCTGGGCAATACGGACTTTCAGCTCCCTCCAAAGATTTTCTATTGGGTTCAGGTCTGGAGACTGGCTAGGCCACTCCAGGACCTTGAGATGCTTCTTACGGAGCCACTCCTTAGTTGCCCTGGCTGTGTGCTTCAGGTCGTTGTCATGCTGGAAGACCCAGCCACGACCCATCTTCAATGCTCTTACTGAGGGAAGGAGGTTGTTGGCCAAGATCTCACAATACATGGCCCCATCCATCCTCCCCTCAATACGGTGCAGTCGTCCTGTCCCCTTTGCAGAAAAGCATCCCCAAAGAATGATGTTTCCACCTCCATGCTTCACGGTTGGGATGGTGTTCTTGGGGTTGTACTCATCCTTCTTCTTCCTCCAAACACGGCGAGTGGAGTTTAGACCAAAAAGCTCTATTTTTGTCTCATCAGACCACATGACCTTCTCCCATTCCTCCTCTGGATCATCCAGATGGTCATTGGCAAACTTCAGACGGGCCTGGACATGCGCTGGCTTGAGCAGGGGGACCTTGCGTGCGCTGCGGGATTTTAATCCATGACGGCGTAGTGTGTTACTAATGGTTTTCTTTGAGACTGTGGTCCCAGCTTTCTTCAGGTCATTGACGAGGTCCTGCCGTGTAGTTCTGGGCTGATCCCTCACCTTCCTCATGATCATTGATGCCCCACGAGGTGAGATCTTGCATGGTGCCCCAGACCGAGGGAGATTGACCGTCATCTTGAACTTCTTCCATTTTCTAATAATTGCGCCAACAGTTGTTGCCTTCTCACCAAGCTGCTTGCCTATTGTCCTGTAGCCCATCCCAGCCTTGTGCAGGTCTACAATTTTATCCCTGATGTCCTTACACAGCTCTCTGGTCTTGGCCATTGTGGAGAGGTTGGAGTCTGTTTGATTGAGTGTGTGGACAGGTGTCTTTTATACAGGTAACGAGTTCAAACAGGTGCAGTTAATACAGGTAATGAGTGGAGAACAGGAGGGCTTCTTTAAGAAAAACTAACAGGTCTGTAAGAGCCGGAATTCTTACTGGTTGGTAGGTGATCAAATACTTATGTCATGCAATAAAATGCAAATTAATTATTTAAAAATCATACAATGTGATTTTCTGGATTTTTGTTTTAGATTCCGTCTCTCACAGTTGAAGTGTACCTATGATAAAAATTACAGACCTCTACATGCTTTGTAAGTAGGAAAACCTGCAAAATCGGCAGTGTATCAAATATTTGTTCTCCCCACTGTATGTCCCGACAGGAAGCGTTCATCGAGGCGGCTTCAAGGGAGCTCGCTCTTCCACAGCAGATGTAATCTCTCCATGGCGTGAGACATAATATCCGGCAGCTCGTCATATGAAGGCAGGCGGACTAAGAGTGCTCAGAGACATCCTTGATCTCAACAGCCTCGTCCTGCTCATCCTGGCTTGAGGTGAGGAGCATGCTCGCTGCCGGATCAGATGGATGTGAGGATCGCCAGCCGCCAATAATTCAGAGATATTCATACCTTTCTCAAACTCGTCGGCGAGCTCCATCTGCGAGCCCCACGATCTCAGTCTCCTACTTGCCTCAGCTGCAGCGGGTCCTGAACCGTAAGATACAGATGGCTGTCCCGATTCCCTCGAGAAAAGAGACAAACGAGAGCGAAGCTTCCTCATGGGAAAGTGCTCGCAATGCATGCATACAGCCCCCTCAAGGACTGAGCGTGCATGCTCCTCGCCAATGCACATAACGCACATATCGTGTGTCATCAGGTATCAGGAAACGCTGACATGGATGAACACACTTCCTGAAACTCATGGTGCTAATGCTAGCCATAGTTTGCCTTTCTATTTAGACACACGCTCAAACAGACGGTCTCCTGAAGACAAGAAAAGAGGATGACGTATTTCACAGGTGCCCTTTTATACTCACGGTCGCACCAGTGGTGACGTCATAGGCTGCCACCTGCCAATGTCAAGTTCATTGTCATATTTAGACTCATGCTTCAGACACCTGTCATGCCAGAGGCATTCCCCATTGCGCCCTCTAGGGGACGCAGTGTCTTGTTCCCTCTCGAAAGGGAACATAGGATTTAACCTGAACATTTAGATAACAGAAGTCACAATCACTTTAGCTTTCAACATTATCAGGTAAAAGGAAACAAGGAAAGAGTTAAACCAATATTCATTCGCTCAAATATAGTCTGATTAAATACTCCACATACATTTTCTATACTGACAGATTCATAAATCTGAACACTTATCTGATTGGGCTCCTGTTAAAAATAAACTTCAGTCGCTTACGTTTCAAACTTACTGATCCTTTGGAGGAAAGTAAAGATCACGATGCCCATTTTTCTCTTATATCATTAGTGATTAGGAATAAAAACATCTGTCCTGCTCCTCTTCATTATGTCTGTCATGACCACCAGCTGGAGTGCCCTTGATATCCACCAGAGGACACTCCTCCCTAGTCCATTGCAATATCATTATGAACTGCATTTCCCAGAACCCTCTGCCCAGGCACATCATGCCTGATTGTTTTCAGTTGTTGCTTATTATCTTGTTAAGCCCAGCCTATATAAACTCTGTGTATTTCAGTTATTCTTTGCTTTGTTGTCACACTGAAATTCTGAGCGCTATTCTGGTTCCCTGTGTTTTTATTGTTTTGACTCTTTTTCCTGGTTATTAGGATTACCCTGCCTGCCTGTGTTTCCAGCCTATTTGGATTGTTTATCTGTGTGTTTGACCTTCTGCCTGTTACATGGATTATGATTCTGGATTACCCTAATAAAGACTGTGTTTGGATCCTCAGCCTTTGTGTCTCCGAGCAGTTTGTGAAAGAATCATTATTCTGATTAATGGGTTTCTCATCACGCAAGAGGTGTCGTATGCATCACAATATTACAATGTATGGTATGAAAAAATGGATATTCATTTTGAGATTTGCTAAAGATTACATTTAACAGTGTTATTAAACTGTTAGTGTTTTTAAAGATGAACTTTAAGTGAGTGTTAGATGGCAAATATAATCTAAATGTTAAAATAGAGGAAATCAGCATGAACAATTAAATATCCAATATTAACCGATACTGATAAATAAATAAAAATCTCTAATAACGGCTGATAAATGGTACGGATATATCAGTATCCAGAATCTTTTGGGGGAGGAACAACATATTCATTATATTTGATAATGTATATCAAAGCAACATCCATAAGATGGTGATTCTCTGTTGTTTTTATTAACACTCTTTTATTCACTTCGAAACATAAAAGAAATATTGTTGTATGTTTAATATGGATTATTCTTGGTGTGCTCCATGATGGCCATCAGGGCCAGCCAGGTCTCCTCAGCAGTGGGGACGATCTGATTGGCTGGCAGGATGAAACCATAGCGACCAGTGTCTCTCAGCTCAAAGGTGTAGGAGTACTTGATGCCCTGATTGTAAGTCCAGTCAATAGTACCTCCACTGGCTTGGTCTGAGAACAAAACAGAGATTGTTAGCAGGGTAACCGTGATGCAAAACTAATATTAAGTGAATCTTATTAAACTTACAGATGGTGGTAATGATGCTTCCATATCTGTAGCTAGTGTTATACAATGACTGCAGCGCAGAGATGGCCTTCCTGGCGAGCTCATGCTGAAGAGACAATACAGAATTAATTTTAAATGTTGTTAAATATATCTAGAATAGTATGTTTCCACATGCATACCAGTTCAGCCTTGTCCTTGGCAGGAGTGCTTGTGTATCCGTATGGATACAGGAGCATCTGGGAATAGCTGTGGATGGACACAAAGGCCTTGATGTTGCCGTGAGATTTCACAAAGTCCACAATGGCCTTGACCTCTGGCTCAGAATGAGCACTGGGTCCGCGATAGGTCTCAGTGCATGGGTTATTGCTGGATCCACCACCTATAGATGTAAACAGAGAATTACAAGAAAGTTTTACATATTATTTAAATCTTTACAGCCCCTTAAAAGTTTCAGGTAACACTTTATTTCAATTGTCCATTTTAGACATTCTACTAACTATAAGTAACTTTGCAGTCAGCTACATGTCAACTACCAGTCATTAGAATTAGTAGACTGTCTGTTTAATATCTGATAACAGTTTATTTTAATGGTCCCCCAAAAGACATTCTACTGACTATAAGTAACTTTGTTGACATGTACAAAAGTATGTCAACTTATTCTACTAACCCTAACCTAACAGTCTACTAATGAGAGTTAGTTGACATGTAGTTGCAAAGTTACTTATACACTCACCTAAAGGATTATTAGGAACACCATACTAATACTGTGTTTGACCCCCTTTCGCCTTCAGAACTGCCTTAATTCTACGTGGCATTGATTCAACAAGGTGCTGAAAGCATTCTTTAGAAATGTTGGCCCATATTGATAGGAAGCATCTTGCAGTTGATGGAGATTTGTGGGATGCACATCCAGGGCACGAAGCTCCCGTTCCACCACATCCCAAAGATGCTCTATTGGGTTGAGATCTGGTGACTGTGGGGGCCATTTTAGTACAGTGAACTCATTGTCATGTTCAAGAAACCAATTTGAAATGATTCGAGCTTTGTGACATGGTGCATTATCCTGCTGGAAGTAGCCATCAGAGGATGGGTACATGGTGGTCATAAAGGGATGGACATGGTCAGAAACAATGCTCAGGTAGGCCGTGGCATTTAAACGATGCCCAATTGGCACTAAGGGGCCTAAAGTGTGCCAAGAAAACATCCCCCACACCATTACACCACCACCACCAGCCTGCACAGTGGTAACAAGGCATGATGGATCCATGTTCTCATTCTGTTTACGCCAAATTCTGACTCTACCATCTGAATGTCTCAACAGAAATCGAGACTCATCAGACCAGGCAACATTTTTCCAGTCTTCAACTGTCCAATTTTGGTGAGCTCGTGCAAATTGTAGCCTCTTTTTCCTATTTGTAGTGGAGATGAGTGGTACCCGGTGGGGTCTTCTGCTGTTGTAGCCCATCCGCCTCAAGGTTGTGCGTGTTGTGGCTTCACAAATGCTTTGCTGCATACCTCGGTTGTAACGAGTGGTTATTTCAGTCAAAGTTGCTCTTCTATCAGCTTGAATCAGTCGGCCCATTCTCCTCTGACCTCTAGCATCAACAAGGCATTTTCGCCCACAGGACTGCCGCATACTGGATGTTTTTCCCTTTTCACACCATTCTTTGTAAACTCTAGAAATGGTTGTGCGTGAAAATCCCAGTAACTGAGCAGATTGTGAAATACTCAGACCGGCCCGTCTGGCACCAACAACCATGCCACGCTCAAAATTGCTTAAATCACCTTTCTTTCCCATTCTGACATTCAGTTTGGAGTTCAGGAGATTGTCTTGACCAGGACCACACCCCTAAATGCATTGAAGCAACTGCCATGTGATTGGTTGATTAGATAATTGCATTAATGAGAAATTGAACAGGTGTTCCTAATAATCCTTTAGGTGAGTGTAGTTAGTAAAATGTCTAAAGTGGACTATCGAAATAAAGTGTAACCAAGTTACATTTTAGGTTGGTCTGCCTAGGTGGTCTACCAGCACTCGTCAATGTCAAAATAATCGAGATGGCCAATCAAATCAAAGAAGGCAGGAAGACCCCCCACCCGCCCCAAGACATGAGCCTTACAGTACAACTGCAATGATAAAAGCATCTCACCTCCAAAACCAGCGTCCCAGTTTCTGTTGGGATCCACTCCAACACAGCTTGAGCCAGGGTTTGGCTTTCTGGTTTTACGCCACATGCGGTCCTTTAACAACCAACAAACCAACCAATTGGATTCCACAAGAAAGAGGGCAAATTTCATTAAAATAGTCCATAAAAGAAAACTTTAGGATGACCAATTCAACAAATTGGTTGAATTTGTTGTGTTGCTCTCCCTGAGGAAGGCATGGGCCGAAACGCGTTGGAGAGTTTTAGATTTTTTGTATGTAGCCATCTGACAATAAAGGCTTTTTAATCTAAAAGAGTGCCATGGTCATCCAAAAGTTTTCTTTTATGGACTATTACAAACCCTAGACCATAGAGCACCTGTACACTTTTCCCTAAGATGCGCTCTCTTCTATTGGAATTTGTTTCATTAAAATATTGTTCTATTAAACTTAATGTGCATGTAATGTCTTCCAGGCATCAAACTCACTCTGCTGTGGGTGTAGGCGAAACCATCAGGGTTGGTGACGATCTCCAAGAAGATATCATAGTTGTTAAGGATGTCGGTGAGGACGGGGTCACGACCGTAGTCGGTCACGATCTGCTCAACAAAAAATACACAGGTGTAAATCTTTGGTTCAGTTATGTTAGATTTGGTATTCATCTTGTATTTCAGAATTTCAGATGACCTTCTTAGCAAACCAGATTCCGCTGGCCTGAGTGACCCATTCTCTGGAGTGAATGCCAGTGTCGATCCAGAGACCTGGACGGTTCGCTCCAGTGCTGAACTGAATGAAAGGAAATTAGTCATAATGAACAAATAGAAATATTAATTTATTGCTTATAAAAATGCACATTATACACGACACTGGAAATTATAAAGCATGCGTTTTTTCTGCAAGTAGTATGGCATCTTGATACCACCTTATTAGCATCTAGCTACAATTATTATACTAAAAATCATTATTAGTTTACTTAAATTGTAGCATAATCATGGCTTGGGTGCAATATTTGCTAATAAATGATGAACGATGCATCCTTCATGGACTCACCTGAGATTTGGTATTTTCCAAAGGTACTATTATCAGCATACTATGATTTGGGACACACTAATCTGGCATATAGATGTAATCAAATTGGGATTTAATAACTTATTTCCGTCTCTATTAAATCCTGCCATATGTAATAACTAACATTACAGTTTCCTAATAGTAAAATAAGCATAAAGACCATCATAAGACTGTTATTGATTGTGAGTCGTGACCTACCTTCAGGACGTTCAAGGGGCGGCTCTCATAGCTCTGACCAATCACAATTTTGCTGACCAGATTACTGTTTTCTGCCACAAGCATGTCCATGAAAGAGTAAATCTGCAAACAGTATGGTGAAGAGCAAATGCATGGTTGTATGTAAAATTAGGTTCTGAAAAGCTTAAACACAAAAAAAAATTAACTGAAGTCATAAACACATTTGATACAAACAATTTAAAGTACAATAAAACATCATATAGAATTGAATTAAAGTTGCACCACTCACAGAGTTCAGGTTATGGTAGGTGGTGTAAACAAAATCATCAGTACTTCTCGGCAAGGAGCGATGTTTCACCATCTCACGTTCCTCATCATCCAGCAAATCCTTATGTTACAGAAAGCCATCAAATAAGTAAGGATTTTCAACTCTGTAAATAATTATTTAGTATTATATGGAAGTATATGACCAGAAGTTTAATTTATGTTTTTTTTCGACCGCAGCTTTAATATAGTCCCACCTGAACATTCTCAATCATGACATTATACTGGATCTGATTGTATGCCAGGAACGCTCTGACAGCTTGGAGGCTGTGAAAAGGGACACGAACATCCACAGGCAGGGACTCATGAATGGGTTCCATCCAGAAGTCCAGCTGAACACAGAGGAAAATATAGGATAATACTTTATATTACATTATAATATGAGTATAATATAATCTATATATAATAGTTTTATATATATATATATATATATAATAGTTATATATATATATATATATATATATATATATATATATATATATAGCCGTAAGATATGGTTGTATGTCAGCATGGCTGTGATTCGGCCGTAGAGGTGTAGGTAATGACAGTGTGCTGATATTTCTAACTAACTACTGGGAGCTCAACTATGCTATTAAGTTGAAAAAGGAGTTAATTATTTGACTAATTATAGCCTATTGTATTTGCTAGCATATGACCTAGCAATAAGTGGTGGTAATTTCCTTTGTCCTTCACCATCATCTGCATCTTCAACTAGGCCTGTGTTAAAATAAATTTGACCGACATTTCACTTTATTTTCTGGATATTTTTCTCATTTGAGATCCGCTTTCATATTCTCAAGACATTACTGTGACATCAACTCGTCCATTAATAGGAATTCAACATGAGTACGTCAGGTGAGTTCGATACAGGCTAATCATTGAACGTTTTTAGAAACTGCAATGATTTTCAGAAAGCATGATTTTTTTTATTGGATTTCAGCAGGGTTTGACATTAACTTGTGGCTAGTGGTTTTCTAAAGTTAGTAGCCACAATTTTGACATTGATACCATAGGGAAAAACTGCCATATAGATATTTTTTATATTATCTCATATTTGGCAGAAGGTATATTCGGCTGCTGTCACTTTAAGACCTGATCCATGGACCCATTATACTGTTACACATGAGTTTTTTTTCTCAACTGTTTACGTTCACTTAAAACATAACTGACTGTGTTTACGTGAATACTCACCAAGACTAAGATGTAATAAGACTAATGGTGTAATAATTTAGCTAACTTTCACTGGAGTCAAAATTACAATCACAAACGGACCCTTTCTCAATATCAAATACGGCATGTTATTATATAAAATATTACTTATTATTGATCAGTAATATTTAAATAAACAATATTAGCCATTATAAAAGTATAAGAAGTTTGTACAATAGGAAATAAACACAAGCAAACAGTTCAGCCTAAATAAAAATAGAAAGTTATGAAACTATGCCCTTAGACAAATTCATTTGCTCTGGAACAAGTAATAGATGAATAAGACCAAAAATTGCCCATTTGATATACCCAAAATGAATTATACTTCATGTTTAAACACTATCTACATAAGAGCCAGCTGCAAATTCCTGAAGGACTGGCCGAGATAAAGCTGTTCTCGCATGAGCGCTGAATGGCCGCTGGCATTCTGGAGCTCAATCTCTGAAAATGTCTAAACAAATTGTCAAATATGCGCTGTTCATATATAAGTCGCATATTTGAGGTCTAAATAACTACATTCTCACCTAAAAAACTCTTAAAACTACATTCCGTGACACAACAACAGTATATTTGTAAAATTATGTTAGTTTATGTGGTTTGTACTTTTGACAGGTTTTTTTTTTTTTTCCCCCAAATAATTCTGACCACAGAAACAAATATAGTACTGTTCAAGTGTCACCTTTACCCCAGCAAATCTGAAACAATCAAATAATCTATGGGCTTCACAAACATTTACCCCGGGTGTCTGTTCAGGGAGTTCCTTCAGGAGAGAGATCTGCTCTGCATCTTTTGCAGTGATCCGAAGAACCTGGTCTCTGTAGAAACAGTAATACAATTTCTTTAGCTTCAAAATTCAAAATAATGAATATAGGCCTATTTTGCATGTTTTAGATAAATAAAACAAAAACTGGCACATAAGGAAGTCACAGTTTGTTTCTCTGTATTTCAGCTGTCAATATCATAGGACAATATGCTAACACGTTTATTTATTAACCGGGAATTTGAAAGCATAAAGTAAGGGATAGGCTACTTGGAGACACAAGATTTGTAAACTCACCCCTCAAAAGTCACTTTTCCAAACACGGCCACAAAAAGAGCAGTTAGAACCAGTAACCCCTTCATCTTGCTGCTTGAAGTAGAGTTTCTCATAGTAAGCGCCCACTTTATATAGGCCTATTCATCGTGATGATGACTGGAGTTGAGGAGCTAACGGGGTCAGGGCTCAGACAAACCTGCTGCTTTGGTTCTCACAACCTTATAAAACACTGATGATGGAGTTTAAGGCATGAGAACATTGCATCTGTTTTCTCGCCTGTTTCTAAATATAGCAACAATTGACAAGAAAACAAATTGCTGTACTTATTTCAAGTCCATGATTCACTGTCAAATGAGGTAAACTGTAAATTCAGTCCATAGTCACTACAGTTCACATTTTTGTTCATATTGCTGTAAGGTTTTGTAGAAATTACAAGAGTGACATGATCATCAGTCAGAATGGGTTTGAAATTATAAACAAATCAGTAAGGTTTTGTGCTATTTTGTTTTGTTGTGGCGAGGCCAGTGAAAATGTTGACAGGGTGAACACTGGATAAGCTGACTGATAAGAGCAAAAGTCTAGGTGTCCATAAAGTTTTAAAATTAATTTTTAAAAAAATTAACTATAAGAAAGAAAGAGTTCCAACAATATTCGCTCAAATATAGATTAAATACTCCACATACATTTTCTATACTGACAGATTCATAAATCTGAACACTTATCTGATTGGGCTCCTGTTAAAAATAAACTTCAGTCGCCTGTTTCAAACATACTGATCCTTTGGGGGAATGTAAAGATCAGCAGAATAGCTTGATGCCTGCATTTTACTCTTATATTACTAGTTTTCTAGTGTTTAGGATTAAAAATATCTGTCCTGCTTCCTGTTCATTATATCATTATTCTGATTAATGGGTTTCTCATCTCCCAACAGGCGTCATATGTAAATGTGGGCGGTCATGTGTTGATGCATCTGGATGATATCACAATGTTGCATGAATTCAAAACTAATTATTGAAAACGCCATATAAATGCTCTTTTTGGACTGGGGAGGTCGTTTTGAGCTCTTTTTCTGCAAAAGATTAATAAAAATGTAATTGAATTGGTAAGCTAATAATTTTCATATTATGGCCAATAACCAATAAATTGTCTATATTAAAATGATATACTCTTTTGACTAAATAAATTAAATAATAATAAAGTATTTTTATAAAGTGAATTTATGCTTCACAACATAATGTACAGTATGAAAAAAAATGGATATTAATTTTGAGATTTTTTAAAGATTACATTTAACAGTGTTATTAAACTGTTTAAGTGTTTAACTTTATTGAACTTTATTGAACTTTAAGTGTGCGTTAGATGATGGCAAATATAATCTAAATATAAAAATAGAGGAAATGAGCATGAACAATTAAATATCCAATATTAAACAATACTGATCAATTAAAAAAAATCTCTAATAACGGCTGATAAACGATATGGTATGGATATATCAGTATAGAGAAGCTTTTCATGGCTGAATAATGTATTCTCTATGTTTGATAATGTATATCAAACAACATCCATAAGATTGATTCTCTCTGTTGGTCATGAACTGAGAAATCAAATTTTCACATTAAAGAGGTCATCATACTATAAGAATATCCTGTAAGTTTCAGAACTGAAAACTTCCTTGTTAGTCCAAAAACAGCATTTTATTGTAACCAAGCCTAGATAATGACTTATTGTGGAAGGTGCCTATCTATAGATAGGTGAAAGACCGCCTCTGCAGAAGAAAATCAATGCCAAATCAATGCCTTCATCATTGCAACTTTAGCCCCGCCCACTGGCATGTTAGTGAGATGACGAGGAGAGAAGAGCAATACAGGATGGACTACAAATAACATTACCTTCAAAAGGCTAGGAATGCTAGGAATGTGGTTATTTATTTCCAACAATGTGAATTTTGGCGCAGTCTTTGCAAACAGACTTTTACAATATGGATTCGACAGTAATGCCACAACATGTAAGTAACTGTGTTAATTCTAATGCCTGATCTGTGACCAATGATTTCTGATATGTAATGATTCATGTACAGTCAGATGTTCTTTGTCTGTGTCAATTAAACCAGTGTCTAAACGGTCAACTTCACATTGTTTTTCTTAGTAGGATGAAAATAATATGTTATTTAAACTGTGATTAAATTACATATAGAAAGCGATGTTAGCCAATCAAAGCATTGGGTGTTTACATTGAAGTCTCACAGCAGACACGGCCCTTAAAACAGAGCATTCAAATCATAGGGATAAAATCAGGGTAGGAAAAATGCCTTTTATTTCTAAATTATTCAAATTTTTTATGTAAAAATCATACTATCATTTTAAGTGCACCCCAGGAAACATTATAAAACAATAAAACAATGCAGTTCATGACCCCTTTAACACTCTTTTATTCACTTCGACACATAAAAGAAATATTGTTGTATGTTTAATATGGATTATTCTTGGTGTGCTCCATGATGGCCATCAGGGCCAGCCAGGTCTCCCTAGCAGTGGGGATGATCTGATTGGCTGGCAGGATGAAACCATAGCGACCAGTGTCTCTCAGCTCAAAGGTGTAGGAGTACTTGATGCCCTGATTGTAAGTCCAATCAATAGTACCTCCACTGGCTTGGTCTGAGAACAAAACAGAGATTGTTAGCAGGGTAACCGTGATGCAAAACTAATATTAAGTGAATCTTATTAAACTTACAGATGGTGGTAATGATGCTTCCATATCTGTAGCGTGTGTTATACAACGACTGTAGCTTAGAGATGGCCTTCCCAGCGAGCTGATGCTGAAGAGACAATATAGAATTCATTTTAAATTTTGTTAAATTTAGAATAGTATGTTTCCACATGCATACCAGTTCAGCCTTGTCCTTGGCAGGAGTGCTTGTGTATCCGTATGGATACAGGAGCATCTGGGAAAAACTGTGGATGGACACAAAGGCCTTGAGGTTGCCGTGAGATTTCACAAAGTCCACAATGGCCTTGACTTCTGGCTCAGAATGAGCACTGGGTCCGTGATAGGTCTGAGAGCATGGGTCACTGCTGGATCCAGGACCTATTGATGAAAAACAGAGAATTGCAAGAAAGTATTACATACTATTTAAATATTTACTGCCCCATAAAAGTTACAGGTAACACTTTATTTCAATTGTCCACTTTAGACATTCTACTAACTATAAGTAACTTTGCAACTGCTAATAAGAGTTAGTTGACATGTAGTTGCAAAGCTACTTATAGTTAGTAGAATGTCTAAAATGGACTAAAATGAAATATTGAAAGTGTATCCAAATATTGAAAGTGTAACCAAATTACATTTTTAGGTTGGTCTGCCTCAGTGTTTTACCAGTCCAACCACTCATCAATGGCAAAATAAATAAGATGGCCAATCAAATCAAAGAAGGCAGGAAGACCCCCCACCCGACCTGAAGACATGGGCCTTACAGTACAACTGCAATGATAAAAGCATCTCACCTCCAAAGCCAGTGTCCCAGTTTCTGTTGGGATCAACTCCAACACAGCTGGAGCCAGGGTTCGGCTTCCTGGTTTTACGCCACATGCGGTCCTTAAACAAACAGATTCGCAATTGAAAAGCAGTAAGTTGGGATTTATTGCCAAAATATATGTGTTCTGAATTGAATGTGCATGTGAAGTCTTCCAGGCATCAGACTCTAAAACTCACTCTGCTGTGGGTATAGGCAAAACCATCAGGGTTGGTGACGATCTCCAAGAAGATATCATAGTTGTTAAGGATGTCGGTGAGGACGGGGTCACGTCTGTAGCTGGTCACAATCTACACAAGACAAAACACATGGGTTTATGTGCTTAAGTCAATTCCTGTTCCATTATACCAAGGAACTTTTTTTTAAAAACATGTTTGTATTTGCTAACTCAAGAATAAATAGCTTTACCTTCTTGGCAAACCAGATTCCGCTGGCCTGAGTGACCCATTCTCTGGAGTGGATGCCAGTGTCGATCCAGATACCTGGACGGTTCGCTCCAGTGCTGAACTGAATGAAAGGACATGAGATCACAATGAAAAAAAGTGTAATTATATTACACATACTGCATTTAAATAAACACTGGGAAAGTATGAGATTCAACATCTATTTTGAAGTTGAATAATGCAAATGTTTTGTTGTTAAAATACCGCAGAGCCATTCACAGGTTAAACTTTCTGAATTGTAAACAATGTGCTTTAGGAGCGCTATGAAAGTTCCTTTGTTTTGAGCGACACATTGAATTCTATGCAACACTGACACCGCAACAGTTGTGGGCGGGGCGATATGTGCGTTCGCGCCATAACCTGTGACCGCTGCAGATTTATTTAGGCCAGGGGTGTCCAATCCTGCTCCTGGAGGGCCGCTGTCCTGCAGAGTTCAGCTTCAACCCCAATTAAACACAACTGAACCAGCTAATCAAAGTCTTACTAGGTATACTAAAAAACTTCTAGGCAGGTGTGTTGAGGCAAGTTGGAGCTAAACTGTGTTAAAGGGACCATCAAAATAAAGTGAAATCCAGCCCTAATTGATAGTGTTGCAAAAGAAACGCATAATTCCCAGTGCAACGTCTCAAACATCACGTGTTAAATATGGTATAAATGTATATAATATATCATAAATATATCATCTCGAAATTACGACATGGCGTGACGTGTTTGCACTTTAAAATTTTGCATATCCAGTTATATTAGGTGGCGCTAGTGATGCAGAAATTACATCATAAATGTGGAAATGTTTTGGATTTTGAAAAATTCATTTAAAAAAGTAAAGCTGAGGAGATCATATAAAATGATCATATAAAATAGATAACATAATTAATAATGAGGAAAGTATGAAATTAGAGCTCTTAAACTTCTGGTTGCAAATAATAAGCACATTTACAGTGTTGGGTAAGTTACTCTAAAAATGTAATGTAGTGACTGAGACAAATCAGACACACAATTATTTGTTATATTTAACAAATAATCGTTAAACCCCCTCAACCAACACAAGACAACCCCTGAAGAGCAACTAACACCCAGGCATGAAAGCCATTTACGACCAGAAGGAATGTGAAGTTAACTCTCACTCCATTTCCCTTTTGAAATACACATAATGCCCATAAAAAAGGACTCTTCCTCATTCATTAATTGAAAGCCTTCTATGAAGGAACATGCATATCTCCAGAACATTGTGTGTATGATTAATTTCTGTCGTGTATTTTGTACTATACTGTTTTATGCATGCTTTATCCACTAGTTGATGTAACCTCAGCTATACCATGCTTCCTATCAAAATAATCCTCATTTAATGCCCTGTACATTGGTATACATCACCTCTTCATAGCATGCATTGTATTGTTGTTAGATTAATTCAGAGTATGAAGGGACACAAACTGCTAATCCAGTTACATATGCAAAAGACAATGCTCGAAGAGAAAGGGTCGTAAACTTTCCCTCCAAAGGTTTAAGTTCATATTTGGCTCACTGGCCTGCTGGAGGAGGTTAAAGAGCACCCACACACCCTCTCTCTCTCTCTCTCCTCTGTGTCTTCTGGTTGCTGTTTATGTGGGGCCTTACCTGAGCCAGCGCCCCAGAGCCAGCGCTCTACACATCAAGCCATGTGTAACTTCCTCAACAGTAACAGAGTAACATCGCAAGTTCACACTGTAAACCCTAACGCTTAAAATAATTAATTGGTTTGAGTAGCGCCAACTCAAATTAAACAAATTAGTTTTCTGTAACTAATTTAATAACTTTTCTGAGTATTTAGAACTTTCTTTTTCTTTTAATTTCACATAACTGACACATTTTAAGTAATCAGAATTGTTTCATTGTTTTGAGTTTTGTGAACTTGTTTGTTTTAATTTAGAAAAACTTAAATTTAACTGAAATTGGGCTGGGATTTCTATTTCACAGCATGCTTTGCCATGACACTCAAAATGGAGAGTAAATGTTAAAATGAAGTGTTATATAATGTTTTTTTTTTGTGCAAGATTAATGTTAAAATTGAGATTTAGTAGTATTTAATGTTCCCTTTCAGTCGGTCACGTTCACCGACGAATTGGGATCACTTCTGGGAGCCCTATCAGCTTCGAGTGTCTACAGAACGAGCCAATACACATTGGCGTGCAAGATTTGCATCTCGCGCTCCGCCCCGCAGTGCGGGTATAAACAAGGAAGCAGGTGCAGTGCACATTGTTCTTCACTTCGGAGCCGAGCAGTTCTTTGCTCTCTCTGAAGAGCGTGTATACAGTGACTACGAGTCAAAAGCAAGCTTTGTGAACGGTGTTGGTGTGACGGCACGTACAGCGGTGATCGCGAGCATTGCTCAACAACTGCTGTTTTCACAGCATTTGAGGGGGCGTCTGTATGGAAGTAAAATAATTCCAAATGTTTTTGAAACAAAAAAGCTTGTTGAATTGCACTACTTGAAAAAATATGCATTGCATTTACCATGCTTGCATTTTAATGCATTGTATTTTTAGGGCTTGCGTTTTTATGGGCTGAAATTCAACATGGTTGTATATTTAAGATGTGAATTTCACACACATTTTCATTATTAAAAATTCAATAATTCATATTCACCTCTCAGATTTCACTTCCAAAATATTAATTCTGTTTAAGAATACAACCTATAATATCCGACAGGCAATTTTCGGTACATTTTATTTTGCTTTACAAATTCGCTTCCACAAATTCAGTGGTTCAAATTCGACAGAAAATTCAACAGTTCACATCCGGGAACTGCAGGAATAGCAGTAGATTACCGAGCATAATCTCCATCTGCTGTTAGTCGACCTCAGCAGCAGGTGGTGCAAGCGGCTGTTGATGAAGACCAGAGCAATGTGTAGAGAGAGTCATTCATTCATTAAATGAATTTACAGAAATGGAGCAAGCCATACGTATTTGTGATGATTATCATGGCCAGTATATATATGGAAAAGCTGATAAAGACACAAAAGCTGGGTTTACATTTAAGTCTTCACGGTTACTTTTCAAGCGGTCGGTGAAAAACCACTCCTGAGACAGGCGACCCAGAGATAGACGGAGCTGCTCTTCCCCCGGAGGAGGGTGGGGTGGAGAATCTTTTGTCGAACTTCTGTTCTGCTGCTGTCCGCTACCGCTACTGTTCCGCTACTGAGGGAACGGAGACGTACGTCCCGTCGCCACAGTTGCTGTGCCATCGCTGTACGGCCGAGTCACTAGCTCGGCTCCTCGGTATAAAACAATGTACACTGCATCTGCTTATTTATACCTACGCTGCGGGGCGTTCTGTAGACACTCGAAGCTGATAGGGCTCCCAGAAGTGATCTCAATTCGTCGGTGACGTCCAACGTACGTCTCCGTTCCCTCTTTCAGGACGTTTTGCTATGTTAGTTTAGAAGAGTTTCTGTTATGTTGGGTTTTTTGGGGGGGGTTACCACCATGGTGATGAGTGGAGCATGAGCTTAGTTTGAGAACAAAAATATCCATATTTAAAACTTTATAAAGTAAATTATCTAGCTTCCACCAGATCGCCTTCCGTATTCAACTTACGGAAAAAGTGTAGTGCTTTCTCGCAGTTCAAAATGCTTACGCTACGTCTGACAACATTGTACACCAGTTACGTTTTTTTAAATATGGATATTTTTCTTACACAAACGCATCACTTCGCTTCAGAAGGCCTTTATTAACCCCGCGGAGCCGTGTGGAGCAGTTATATGATGGATAGATGCACTTTTATGGACAAAAACGGAGCAACAATTCACTGCCATTATAAAGCTTGGATTAGCCAGGACATTTTTAACATAACTCTGATTTTATTCGTCTGAAAGAAGAATGTCATATACACCTAGGTTGAGTAAATCATGGGCTAATTTTCTTTTTTGGGTGACCTAACCATTTAATTAATAGCTTCTAATTACATCTTCAACAGTATAATTAGATTACTGCACTAATTACTCTCTCTAAAAAGTATTGCATTACTTATTACTAATTACTTTCTAAATCCCATCAGCCTCGGCCAGTTGAACTATACAAGGATAGACATGAAAGTGCTCTTTTAATTCTTTCAAATAAATAATGTAAAACTGCATAAATTATTCATGAATTGACCAAAGTAGTTACAGGGAAAAGATTACATTAAAACATATATTTTAACATTAGACGTTAAATTTTTATGTTAAATCCTCTATTTTTTAGTATTTAATGCAATTGCATCAGAAGTAATTGTAATTACAGTAAAATTCAAGGGAAAAGTAATTAAATTACAGTAATTAATTGCTTAGTAATGCATTTCACCCAACACTGCACATATATAATTATTTATCATGGCCTACCTTCAGGACGTTTAAGGGGCGGCTCTCATAGCTCTGACCAATCACAATTTTGCTGACCAGATTACGGTTTTCTGCCACAAGCATGTCCATGAAAGAGTAAATCTGCATGGTAAAGATCAAATGATTGTAGACTTTGTGTGTAAAATTGTTTAAAAGATATAACAGATAATGAAATTCTAAAAAACATGAAACACACTCACAGAGTTCAGGTTATGGTAGGCGTTGTAGACAAAGTCATCGGTACTTCTCGGCAAGGCGCGATGTTTCACCATCTCACGTTCCTCATCATCCAGCAAATCCTTATGGTGCAAGAAGAATGGTGTCAACAAGAAAAAAAACTTCAGGTTTGCATTTTGTGATTACCCTCAATAAATAATCATTTAGTATTATATAGAATATGAATATTAAATATGACAAAAAATTAATTGTGTATTAACTCAGAGCTTCCCAAACTGGGGTTTGTGAGGGAACTGCAGGGGGTTTAATGAATAAAAATGTAAAATTAAAATGTCATGTGTCCATTAAGAGAACATGTGAATGTGTTGTTAAATTATTAAAATATCAACTTAAAATTTCACAGGCACTTTAAGTAGACCTATAAAATATTTTAAGTTTGGGAACCCCTGTCTAACCAATGAATGTGTGTTGTATTATTGTTTATCGCCTAAAAGCTATCATAATCAAGAAGTTTAATTATTTTAAAGTAAGTTATATTCGTTTTTTTTTTCTCCAGTAATAGTCCCACCTGAACATTCTGAATCGTGGCATTATACTGGATCTGATTGTACGCCAGGAATGCTCTGACAGCTTGGAGGCTGTGAAAAGGGACACGAACATCCACAGGCAGGGACTCATGAACGTGCTCCATCCAGAAGTCCAGCTGAGAAGGAAACAAGGAAATCCGATGTTCACACTTTCCTAGTTTAAATGCCAAATGCATATGAGAAACATAAAAAATGTAGATCTCTGGTCTTGATGTGAGACTTACCCCAAGATGCCCCTGTTCAGAAAGTTCCTTCAGGAGAGAGATTTGTGCCTCATCTTGTGCGGTGATCCGAAGAACCTGGTCTCTGACATCATCAACACCATATGTTTTTTCATTATATGAAGATATTTTGGTATAAAAAGTTATAAAAGCACTGACATTTTTTCAAAACAACTTATTTTGTATTCTACAGAAGAAACATCATACAGTTTTGGATGAACCATTTAAGCACCAAAGTGACTCACCCCTCAAAAGTCTTTTTGGCAAAAACAGCCACAAACAGAGCAGCTAAAAATAGTAATCTGTTCATCTTCTTACATATAGTATAGCTATCAACATTAAAAATCACACTTTATATTCTGTCACTGTAGCTTTGACCATGTTGACCCTCCTCCTTAACACTCAACACTATAAGCCACAGCTTCCTCCTGAGACTCTTAAAGGGATAGTTCACCCAAAAATTTTAATTCTCTCATTATAATGAATAAACCCTCAAGTTGTTCCAAAATTGTATGAATTTCTTTCTTCTGCTGAACACAAATGAAGATAGTTTGAAGAGTATAGGTAACTAAACAGTTGAGGGGCCCCATTTCCATAGTATGAAAAAAAAAAAAAAAAAAAAATGGAAGTCAATGGGGCCCTTCAACTGTTTGGTTACCGACATTCAGATTGAGATCTAGTGACTGTGGAGTGGAGGTCATTTCAGTTTAGTGAACTCATCCCACCAGGCACCGGACGTCAATATGACGTCAGATTGACGTTGGACCCCAACGTCGGACAGACGTTGCATTTTGGTTGAAAATGAAAATCGGGTTGACATCAGAACCCAACGTCAGATTGACGTTAGGGTTCTGACGTCAACCCAATTTTCATTTTCAACCAAAATGCAAAGTCCGTCCAACGTTGGATGTTGACGTCAATCTGACGTTGGGTTCTGACGTCAACACGATTTTCATTTTCAACCAAAATGCAACGTCCGTCCAACGTTGGATGTTGACGTCAATCTGACATTGGGTTCTGACGTCAACCCGATTTTCATTTTCAACCGAAATGCAACGTCCGTCCAATATTGGATGTTGACGTCAATCTGACGTTGGGTTCTGACGTCAACATGATTTTCATTTTCAACCAAAATGCAACATCTGTCCAACATTGGAGGTTGATGTTAATCTGACATTGGGTTCTAAACTCAACACCAGATTGGCATCAACCTCCAACGTTGGACAGACGTTGCATTACATTCATAATGAAACTGGCCATTATCTCATTTGTCATCAGCCTGTGGATATAAAAGAAAAAGGATTTAAATGTCCAAATAATCAATAATACATAACACATTATGAATCGGTTGTCATAGTTTTTGTCAGGTTCATCATATCTAATGGAGATGTCACACTGGTTCTACTGTGGTGCTAGATGGAAGGTCATGGGCTCACCCAAATTGCCAGGTTTTTATCTTCTGGCAACACAAGTGATAACATGCAATTACAAAATCTAAAACCTAAAAATCTCTAAACATTTACTTAGGTCTGTTGTGAATATGTACACAAAAAAGAGAAGAAACAACAAACAACTGACTGAGCAATATATATATTAGATGGTACCAAAAGCAATGGTTTAGGATATTTCACACTATGAATTCAGTGATATCACCAGTCTGTAATAATTGTGCAAGGAGTTGGCAACAGCAGCACGTATTTGCAAACAGGGCTTGACATATTAGAATCGTCCTGTATTTAAGGCATCTGAAATGTGTTCCGCATTAAATCAATGAGTGCAGTTTGTCCCAAATTTGAGCCTTTCACAATTGAAAATTATTTATTGAAATTAACTTGAGCTTGAAATTATTTATTTAATTTCAATCAGCTTTGCATATTGCATATCAATCAGTTTTCCCCTAAACGCCTCCCCTGAAAGAATGATAAAAAATGATTTGTCATTAAGGTCGACTGCCCGATGGACACTCGCGCCAGTTGCTGCAACTGTTACTTGCCCGCATTTTTAAGCCTTGCCAATTTAAATATTCAAGCGCTCATAGACGAGAAAGTGTCTCTCAGTTTAATACTCGCGAAGCGCAGTAACACACATCCTAAACTCGCCCACGCGTCTCACAGCGAGCGAATATTCACACAAAATTATGTCAAAATGCCGGTCTTGTCGAGTATCATCGTAAAAATAGTCAGTTATGTCTTAAGTGAACGTAAACATGAAATTTGACAGTCACCGCCAGTGTTTTTGGTAATTTTCACACGTTTCATGGCCCACAGAATATCTTGTGTGAATATCTGAACATGCAATATAAAAAAAGAAAGAACAGAGCCTCTGTTTTATTCTAGCTTCATTCATTGTTTTTTTAATCAACACTTGAATGTTTCAAGTTTCATGAAAAAGCAACATTTTGAGCTGAGAAAATCACGTTTTTGTAAAAGACTACGTCCGGATGTGATTCAGAGCGATGATCAAAACACAGATGGAGTAACGTTAGATCAAGTCAACACCCTCAAAGCTTCACAGTCCTATAGCTCGTCCTGGGTCGACATTTCATTCAGTAACATTAGGCAGTTTTAATTTATATGCTGTTTAATGTTGATGATCGCGTTATTTTTCATATGCATCTGGTTACATGATATCGGTCGTTTCTGCTTCTTCTTCGCCTGTTTTAATCAGGAGATTATTGTACTCGTTCATGAGATGCAGGGAATATAACAGGGAAAGTGGAAAATATCGTCGAGATAACAAAAGACAGAAAAAAAATCCCTCACGACTCTTGACTGAATAACTTTTAATAAGGGTTAATCTATATTCATATGCAGTGATATATAATTTAATGCAGACTATGCAGTTATATTTTACATTTAATTACTGTTTTTGTACCTGAAAATCTAGTTTAGACCTACATATTTAATTTGTATGTTTGTTCTGCTGTATTGATTTGTGCTGTTGCTCGTAATTTGATTATTTGTTCTTATTTTATTACTGATTGTCTTTAACAATATTTAAAATATATATGTTAGTATAGGCTAGTAGTTTTTGGAGTCATAACCTTATTGATTAAGGTTACATGGATCAAAAACAATACTGGGCTTATTTTATTTTATTTATTACTTTTTTGTGGTGGGGCCAGTGAAGATTTTGGCAGGGCAAGTCAAAATTTAAACCACTGGCCCGACTGGGCCAGTAGAAAAAATCCTTAGCATTGAGTCCTTATATACATTTTTTTTTAAAAAAACAACGGACGTGTGAGTTCCATGTAGAACGGAAAAGGTGACAATACTAAACAGACAAAATTTGTTTTTTTTTTCTTAAAAACAACTAAATCTGGAGAAACAACTCAAGCAAAGCCTCCACAGTTGTGTTGTAAATAGTTGTGTGATGTGTAAATAAATGTTGTTTTATATTTATTTACCAAATTTATGTGCACTCTTGTCATTTCAGCTCATTCTAGACATGCACTGATACAAACATCCGCCTATTGCGTGCCGCGTCTATGACCACACCACGTATCCGTAACACGCCCGCTCCGCGACACTAGTAGTTTCGGGAGGTCTACCACCCTCCCTGAAAAAAATCCTAGGGGAAACACTGATATGAGACAAATGTGTTAAAACCAACAAAATATCAGCGTCTAATGATGTTAGAGTTTCATGTTGTGTGGATGTAAACATTATGGGGTTTAGCAGACGTTGGGTTTTGGTCACCATACCTCATGACTAAATGTCAGTATTTGACTTCAATATGACGTTGGCTTGAGACGTTGGCTCAACATTGGATTTTGGTTAGTTAATACCACAACCTAAAACTAACAAAATATCAACGTCTAATGATGTTAGAATTTGACATTGTGTGGACGTTACCATTATGACGTTGTGTGGACGTTGGGTTTTGGTCATCATACCTCATCACTAAGGCCGCATTTACACTGCAGGTCTTGATGCACAATTCCGATTTGGTGACTATATCCGATTTTTTTTGACGACCCGCTTACATCATCTTTTAAAAGCGACCCGTATCCGATATTTGCATTTACACTATACACTGGTGAAACAGCCCAAGACGTTCTGACCCGGAAAAGGAAGTAAAATGGCGCGATATGCAATGGACGCAATGGATGCAGACGAAATGATTATTCAATGTTTTGCTTTCCACACTATCTTTAAAGGTCAGCAAAACATTGCTCTCGTCTTCCATCGCACCATTAGTGTCATGTGATCGCAGTTCGTGTCCACCTGAGTTGACGTCATTCGCCTCCGTCCCTTTTTCAATGATGTACGACTCGTATTTACTGGGGTATTTTCGATTTGACCGCTTACATGGCAGACGCAAATGCACGTATCCGAAATCATATCGGATTTATTACCACATATGAGTGAGGCCTGAATCCAATCTGAGGATATCGGAATTCATGCGTTTTTTTCCTGCTTACACGTTCACATGTCATATCCGATCTGTGCCACATGAGAGGGAAAAATCGGAATTGGGTCACTTGAACCATGCAGTGTAAATGGGGCCTAAATATCAGTATTTGACGTCAATATGACGTTGGCTTGAGACATTGGCTCAACGTTGGATTTTGGTTAGTTAATACCACAACCTAAAACCAACAAAAGATCACGTCTAATGATGTTAGAATTTGACGTTTTGTGGACGTTACCCTTATGACGTCAAGGAGACGTTGGGTTTTGGTCGTCATACCTCATGACAAAATGTCAGTATCTGACGGCAATATGACTTTGGCTTGAGATATTGGCTCGAAGTTGGATTTTGGTTACTTTACAACACAACCTAAAAACAACTAAATGTCAACGTCAGCTGACGTTGGTATTGGACGTCAAATTAACGTTGGCATTAGACGTTGAGCTGACGTTGAATTTTGGTCACCTGACGTCGCAACCAAAATGTAACCAAATATCAACGTATTATGACGTTGTGTGCCTGCTGGGATTGTCCATGTTCAAGAAACCAGATTAAGATGTTTTGAGCTTTGTGACGTGGTCATAAAGGGATGGACATAGTCAGCAGCAATACTCAGGTCGGCTGTGGCGTTTAAAAAAAGAAAAAAATACAATCATACTGATAGAGCAAGCAATAATCTTGGACAGTTTATCTAAGATTATTTCAATGAGTAAAGGAATCTGTTGTAAAGCACCGCTCACTTGACGAGATACACTATATTGCCAAAAGTATTGGGACACCCCTCTAAATCATTGAATTCAGGTGTTTCAATCACTTCCATGGCCACAGGTGTATAAAATCAAGCACCTAGTCATGCAGACTGCTTCTACAAACATTTGTGAAAGAAAGGGTCGCTCTCAGGAGCTCAGTGAATTCAAGCATGGTACCGTGATAGGTTTCCACCTGTGCAATAAGTCCATTCGTGAAATTTCCTCACTACTAAATATTCCACGGTCAACTGTTAGTGGTATTATAACAAAGTGGAAGCAATTGGGAACAACAGCACCTCAGCCACGAAGTGGTAGGCCACGTAAAATCACAGAGCAGGGTCAGCGCATGCTGAGGCACACAGTGTGCAGAAGTCACCAACTTTCTGCAGAGTCAATAGCTACAGACCTCCAAACTTTGTGTGGCCTTCAGATTAGCTCAAGAACCATGCATAGAGAGCTTCATGGAATGGGTTTCCATGGACAAGCAGCTGCATCCAAGCCTTACATCACCAAGTGCGATGCAAAGCGACGGATGCAGTGGTGTAATGCATGCCACCACTGGACTCTAGAGCAGTGGAGATATGTTCTCTGGAGTGACAAATCACACTTCTCTGTCTGGCAATCCGACGGACGAGTCTAGGTTTGGCGGTTGCCAGGAGAACGGTACTTGCCTGACTGCATTGTGCCAAGTGTAAAGTTTGGTGGAGGGGGGATTATGGTGAGGGGTTGTTTTTCAGGGGTTGGGCTTGACCCCTTAGTTACAGTGAAAGGAACTCTTAATGCTTCAGCATACCAAGACATTTTGGACAATTTCATGCTCCCAACTTTGTGGGAACAGTTTGGGGATGGCCCCTTCCTGTTCCAACATGACTGCGCGCCAGTGCGCAAAGCAAGGTCCATAAAGACATGGATGAGCGAGTTTGGTGTGGAGGAACTTGACTGGCCTGCACAGAGTCCTGACCTCAACCCGATAGAACACCTTTGGGATGAATTAGAGCGGAGACTGCGAGCCAGGCCTTCTCGTCCAACATCAGTGCCTGACCTCACAAATGCACTTCTAGAAGAATGGTCAAAAATTCCGATAAACACACACCTAAACCTTGTGGAAAGCCTTCTCAGAAGAGTTGAAGCTGTTATAGCAGCAAAGGGTGGGCCAACTCCATATTAAACCCTACGGATTAAGAAAGGGATGCCATTAAAGTTCATGTGCATGTAAAGGCAGGCGTCCCAAAACTTTTGGCAATATAGTGTATATCCAGCTGCAAAACCAACACACAAACCAACACGTCTCAGGCCATAAGTGAAAGCGAATCATATATGTTTAGAGCAGGTCTTATTAGAGTCGTGCTTTTGTTTGATGTAATACGCAGTGTTGGGGGTAACGCATTACAAGTAACTTGAGTTACATAATTAGATTACTTTTTTTCATTAAAAAAAACTCATAAAGTAACGCATTACATTTAAATTTACAACAAAATATCTGAGTTACTTTTTCAAATAAGTAACGGAAGTTACTTTGTGTTTCCATTTATTGACTGACAGCTCTCCTGTCCCCACATTGAGAGAAATCAGGAGTGCAGAGGCGTTGTATGCACTGTGTGAACATGATGGGTATTATAGTTTTTTAGCAAACAAGCATTTACTCTTCTCACTGAAAAAAAAGCTGAAAAGTTTTTTTAAACTGCGCCCTCTACTGTAGAGGCATGAATTTGCATTTCTTTCAGCCGGAGGCTTAATCATTTCACTTTTGGTGTGAAAGGGCCTTTACATTTGCCAAAAATAAAACTTTTTTGTTGTTATTAAAAACAAATAAATAAGCCCAACAAAAAGTAATGCAAAAGTAATGTAACATTACTTTCCATAAAAAGTAACTAAGTAACACAATTAGCTACTTTTTTGGGGGAGTAACGCAATATTGTAATGCATTACTTTTAAAATTAACTTTCCCCAACACTGCTAATAGCTATTTGATGTATATATTATGGATTTGTAAATGTGCAATATTTAATAACAATAACATAATTACTAAAAACACATGATCTGATTATTTATTGATATTTATTTTAATTAATGTAGTTAACTAATGTAACATTATAGTGTTTCCCATTTGACTGCTATTATGAGTTAATATTCACTTCATGTTCATTTTGTAACAAATACTTAAAGACACAGAGTATGTTTATTTAATGTCAAATATACATTTTTATTTTAAAATTCAAAATAAACATTACATTTGAAAAAAGTACAACATACTTCTCATATAAAAAGACACTGGAAACACTTTACAATAAGGTTTCATTTGTTACCATTAGTTAACTACATTACTTAAAGGGATAGTTCACATAAATAGGAAAATTCTGTCAGGATTACTATCGTCAAAGATGATAGACAATTAGCATATAGTTTAGATTGGCGGTATGGTTCTGTTCTGGGCAAAAACTCCCTGCGCATCCATGCAGCCTAGCATGGATAAGAGCAGGGAGAGCAGTGATAACCCCCCCTAGGGTAAACAGAACAGAAGCAACAATGTATTGCAGATAGCATTAATGTCAATATTAAAATGTACAACCTAATTTGGGAATTTAGTCTGATTCAGGGGGAATCAGAATGCCAAATCCTGACTGACGAGAAGAGGAGCTGGGGATGGAGGAAGGTAATCAGCTCCGGAGAAACGCGATAGCAGCTGATAATACTGAAGGAGCTTATATATATGCATGCTGTGATAGGCATCGTATTCCTATAGGTAGACGTGATCAGCTGACAGTCAGCTGATGCGAGCTTGACTAACGTGACCTGCCAGAACTAACGCTATATGCTAGATTTCTGTCATCATTTACTCACCCTCAAGTTGTCCCAAACCTGTATGAGTTTCTTTGTTCTGTTGAACACACACATACACACACACACACACACACACACACACAAATAACTGTCTGGTTACCAACATTCTTCAAAATATCTTCTTTTTAGTTCAACAGAATGCATTTTCAAATCCACATTGAATTGTGCTACATTGATCGTGTTGTATTTAATGAAAATTCAGTTGTCTTAACTGTGAATGTAGTGCTCAGCGTAAATGAGTACACCCCCTTTGAAAAGTAACATTTTAAACAATATCTCAATGAACACAAAAACAATTTCCAAAATGTTGACAAGACTAAGTTTACTATAATATCTGTTTAATTTATAACATGAAAGTAAGGTTAATAATATAACTTAGATTACACATTTTTCAGTTTAACTCAAATTAGGGTGATGCAAAAATGAGTACACCCCACAACAAAAACTACTACATCTAGCACTTTGTATGGCCTCCATGATTTTTAATGACAGCACCAAGTCTTCTAGGCATGGAATGAACAAGTTGGCAACATTTTGCAACATCTCTCTTTTTCCATTCTTCAAGAATGACCTCTTTTAGAGACTGGATGCTGGATGGAGAGTGATGCTCAACTTGTCTCTTCAGAATTCCCCATAGGTGTTCGATTGGGTTCAGATCAGGAGACATCACTTTCACTCTGTTCTTCTTCAGAAATCCAACAGTGGCTTTAGATGTGTGTTTAGGATCATTGTCATGTTGGAAAAGTGCACGACGACCAAGGGTATGGAGTGATGGTGGCATCTTCTCTTTCAGTATAGAGCAGTACATCTGTGAATTCATGATGCCATCAATGAAATGCAGCTCCCCAACACCAGCAGCATTCATGCAGCCCCACATAAGGACACTGCCACCACCATGTTTCACTGTAGGCACCATGCATTTTTCTTGCATGTTACCTTTGTGACGCCATACAGTTTTGAAGCCATCAGTTCCAAAAACATTTATCTTGGTCTCATCACTCCAGAGTATAGAGTCCCAGTAGTCTTCATCTTTGTCAGCATGGGCCCTGGCAAACTCTAGGCTGGCTTTTTTGTGTCTGAGCTTTAGGAGAGGCTTCTTTCGTGGACGGCACCCATGCATGCCATTCCTCTGCAGTGTACGCCGTATTGTGTCACGGGAAATAGTCACCCCATTTGGCTTTCTACTTCTTTAGATAACTGCAGTGAACTTGCATGGCGATTTTCTTCAACCCTTCTCATCAGAAGACGCTCCTGTCGAGGTGTTAACTTCTGTGGACGACCTGGACGTCTCTGTGAGACGGTTGTAGTTCCATCTTTTTTAAATTTTTGTACCACTTTTGCTACAGTATTCTGACTGATAAGTAAAGCTTTGCTGATCTTCTTGTAGCCTTCACCTTTCTGGTGTAAAGAAATTATTTTCTTTCTCAGGTCTTGTGACATTTCTCTCCATGTGGTGCCATTACTGACAGCATGAAATGGGAAGGGGTTTTCTTTAAGTAACACCTTTTATAGTCAACTGTCTGCTGGACACCTGTGTAATGAATAATTAGACTCACCTGTGGTTGAATTCTTGTTAAATTAGACATTTGTAGTCTAAAATTTAGCTTTGCTCCAGAGACTTTCAGGGGGGTGTACTCATTTTTGCATCACCCTAATTTGAGTAAAACTGAAAATTTTGTTTCTTGTTATATTATTAACCTTACTTTCATGTTATAAGTTAAACAGATGTTATATAAAACTTAGTCTTGTCAACATTATGGAAATTGTTTTTATGTTCATTGAGATATTGTTTAAAATGTTACTTTTCAAAGAGGGTGTACTCATTTATGCTGAGCACTGTAAATGCAATTAAGAAAAATAACATTTAAATGATCATTGTTTGCTTGAACATGTTAGACATATCTAATCATTTCTGTAATACATTTTCATTTCAATTTTGCAACTTATAAAACATTAAAATATACACCGATCAGGTATAACATTATGACCACTGACAGGTGAAGTGAACACTGATTATCTCTTCATCACGGCATCTGTTAGTGGGTGGGATATATTAGGCAGCAAGTGAACATTTTGTCTTTAAAGTTGATGTGTTAGAAGCAGGAAAAATGGGCAAGTGTAAGAATTTGAGCGAGTTTGACAAGGGCCAAATTGTGATGGCTAGACGACTGGGTCAGAGCATCTCTAAAACTGCAGTTCTGCAGTGGTCAGTATCTATCAAAAGTGGTCCGGCGACAGGGTCATGGGCGGCCAAGGCTCATTGATGTACGTGGGGAGCGAAGGCTGGCCGGTGTGGTCCGATCAAACAGATGGCCTACTGTAGCTCAAATTGCTCAAGAATTTAATGCTGGTTCTGATAGAAAGGTGTCAGATAACACTACACAGTGCATCGCAGGTTGTTGCGTATGGGGCTGCATAGCCGCAGACCAGTCAGGGTGCCCATGCTGACCCCTGTCCACCGCCAAAAGTGCCAACAGGGGGCACGTGAGCATCAGAACTGGACCACGGAGCAATGAAAGAAGGTGGCCTGGTCTGATGGATCATGTTTTCTTTTACATCACTGGATGGCCGGGTGCGTGTGCGTCGCTTACCTGGGGAACACATGGCACCAGGATGCACTATGGGAAAAAGGCAGTGTGATGCTTTGGGCAATGTTCTGCTGGGAAACCTTGGGTCCTGCCATCCATGTGGATGTTACTTTCACATGTACCACCTACCTAAGCATTGTTGCAGACCATGTACACCCTTTCATAGAAACAGTACTCCTTGCACCCTGCCACAAAGCAAAAATGGTTCAGGAATGGTTTGAGGAGCACAACAACGAGTTTGAGGTGTTGACTTGGCCTCCAAATTCCCCAGATCTCAATCCAATCTAGCATTTGTGGGATGTGCTGAACAAACAAGTCAGATCCATGGCAGCCCCACCTCTCAACTTACAGGACTTAAAGGATCTGCTGCTAACATCTTGGTGCCAGATACCACAGCACACCTTCAGGGGTCTAGTGGAGTCCATGCCTCGATAGGTCAGGGCTGTTTTGCCAGCAAAAGGGGGACCAACACAATATTAGGAAGGTGGTCATAATGTTATGCCTGATCGGTGTATGTTTATATTATATGTTAAAACTAGTGTAGGAAATAGCAAATGCTAATTATATTATATATTTATTTGAATTATCATTTTACTCCAAACGTTGCACATGGAAAATGTAAATTTAAATACAAAACATTGCCAGTTTGCATATCACATTTCAAATTAAATATTGCTACCCATATGCTTCCATAGAGTAGAACTAGCTAGAGTCAGCCTTTATTTACTGCCTCGGTGGCTGTGACCTTGTATTTGAGGTGGTAATGGGAAGGGAAGCCTGCTGCTGTGGTTCCCACAATATTATACACATAATAATGCTGAAGTTTGACAAATGAAAGAAATGCAGCTGTTTTTCATATATGTTACTATAGCAACAAAAGCTGTATTGACTAGTAAATGTAATCAATATGCCTCAGCTGGTATTGCCTGAAATCAGAGAGAGACCAAATCAAAGAGTCATGGGTCCATTGGGGCAAATATGCAAAACTATTGGTAGTTCTTTTTTATATAATAATAAATTAATTTACAAACCCGATTCCAAAAAAGTTGGGACACTGTACAAATTGTGAAAAAAAACAGAATGCAATGATGCGGAAGTTTCAAATTTCAATATTTTATTCAGAATACAACATAGATGACATATCAAATGTTTAAACTGAGAAAATGTATCATTTTAAGGGAAAAATAAGTTGATTTTAAATTTCATGGCATCAACACATCTCAAAAAAGGCCATGTTTACCACTGTGTGGCATCCCCTCTTCTTTTTATAACAGTCTGCAAACGTCTGGGGACTGAGGAGACAAGTTGCTCAAGTTTAGGAATAGGAATGTTGTCCCATTCTTGTCTAATACAGGCTTCTAGTTGCTCAACTGTCTTAGGTCTTCTTTGTCGCATCTTCCTCTTTATGATGCGCCAAATGTTTTCTATGGGTGAAAGATCTGGACTGCAGGCTGGCCATTTCAGTACCCGGATCCTTCTTCTACGCAGCCATGATGTTGTAATTGATGCAGTATGTGGTCTGGCATTGTCATGTTGGAAAATGCAAGGTCTTCCCTGAAAGAGACGACGTCTGGATGGGAGCATATGTTGTTCTAGAACTTGGATATACCTTTCAGCATTGATGGTGCCTTTCCAGATGTGTAAGCTGCCCATGCCACACGCACTCATGCAACCCCATACCATCAGAGATGCAGGCTTCTGAACTGAGCGCTGATAACAACTTGGGTTGTCCTTGTCCTCTTTAGTCCGGATGACATGGCGTCCCAGTTTTCCAAAAAGAACTTCAAATTTTGATTCATCTGACCACAGAACAGTTTTCCACTTTGCCACAGTCCATTTTAAATGAGCCTTGGCCCAGAGAAAACGCCTGCGCTTCTGGATCATGTTTAGATATGGCTTCTTTTTTGACCTATAGAGTTTTAGCCGGCAACGGCGAATGGCACGGTGGATTGTGTTCACCGACAATGTTTTCTGGAAGTATTCCTGAGCCCATGTTGTGATTTCCATTACAGTAGCATTCCTGTATGTGATGCAGTGCCGTCTAATGGCCCGAAGATCACGGGCATCCAGTATGGTTTTCCGGCCTTGACCCTTACGCACAGAGATTGTTCCAGATTCTCTGAATCTTTGGATGATATTATGCACTGTAGATGATGATAACTTTTTGCAATTTTTCTCTGAGAAACTCCTTTCTGATATTGCTCCACTATTTTTCACTGCAGCATTGGGGGAATTGGTGATCCTCTGCCCATCTTGACTTCTGAGAGACACTGCCACTCTGAGAGGCTCTTTTTATACCCAATCATGTTGCCAATTGACCTAATAAGTTGCAAATTGGTCCTCCAGCTGTTCCTTATATGTACATTTAACTTTTCCGGCCTCTTATTGCTACCTGTCCCAACTTTTTTGGAATGTGTAGCTCTCATGAAATCCAAAATGAGCCAATATTTGGCATGACATTTCAAAATGTCTCACTTTCAACATTTGATATGTTATCTATATTCTATTGTGAATAAAATATAAGTTTATGAGATTTATAAATTATTGCATTCCTTTTTTATTCACAATTTGTACAGTGTCCCAACTTTTTTGGAATCGGGTTTGTATGAAAAGTGTAATATATTTTTTGTAATATAAAAGTGTTTTTAAGAATTAGTATTATTATTAATTAGATGAGACAGCAAGCAAAGCATTATATACCAACTGAATATTCTAATAATATAGAATATTATGGGGGAAAATTGTTATATTTGAATGAAGCAGATGGAAAGAACAGTGACAATGACATTTATACAAATCTTATTTTGTTAGTTTTTTGATATTATATATTTTGATTATATTATATAATTATGATTATATATATATATATATATATATATAAAAAACTATAAATACAACAAAAAACTATATGCATACCATTTTACCATCTCAAAAATGTAGAATATTATTGGAAAAAAGTTTATGTTTGAATGGAGCAGATGGACAGAACAAATACCAAAGCTTGTTATCAGATATTACTATACAGGTCAAGAAAGATGACCAAACCATGGTAATCATTTACTTCTGGAGTTTTCTCATCTGCACAGTCATATCCTGACAGGAGAGGCACACCTAAACAGGATCTTGCTTTGTGGAATAGAAGAGCAGGAAACACTAAGGATAGTTTTGACCTTGTAGTTGACACTATGCTCAGACCCGCTTGCTGCTTTGGTTCTCACAATGTTGTGTAACACTGGAGTCTGATGGATGAGAACAGCGCAGCTGTTTATATCTTAATTTTTAGGGATTATGGTGCAATTTAGTCAGTACATAGACTTCTCATGAAAAACATGATTGACTGCAGAATTTAAATACACTATTCACTTCAGTTTGCTTAAAGAAATCGCTTTTGTCTATGTGAGGATTTATAGTGGTGGCAGCTTATTGGTTGAAGATCTGTCTGCAAAACCTAAACCTCCATCTCTGTAAATGTACTGAAAGACACTTTTTGCAATCTGGTCGATGAAACAGAGCTAAATAAAGGAATGACTGTGTATTATTGAGTGTGTGAGTAATGATAACACCCAAGATAAGACAGGAAACACCCAGTTTCTGATTATATTCAGACAGCAATGAAATTATCACTAGTGACAATATGGTTAGTCATGACAGTGAAGCAGTAGCCTGTGCTTCATGTCCAAAAAATGAGAGAAGCAAGGAATTCAAGCAGGCTTAGTGAAGACAAGTCAGCACAAATCTTTAATAAACCCCTAAAAGAGAGGCAGAGAAGCAATATTTAGGATGTCAGAATTTAAAACCTTGCAGCTTACATCACCACACCCCTTCTAAAACCAACACAAACATAGAATAAGCCACAGCTTCCGCTGTGAGGCCAGTGCATCAGTTTCTGTTTCCTGCCCTCATGCACTTACAACTCGTTCTGACCTGTTATGATGTGTTTGTTATATTGAACAAGTAAAGCGCTTTATTTATTTCAAACAAATTAATATAGTAAACACGAGTCAACACTGTAAACCCGAAAAAGTTGGCAAAACTCCAAAAATGTAGGCAATTGGTTACATCAAATTTTTTAAGTTAAGAAATGTAAAGTTTAAGTAAGCAGAACTTGCAGATCTTTATTTTGTACAATTTGATTGCTTTTAACTTCAAATATTTGAGTAAGCTAATTCATACATTTAAATTAAAATGATCAACTTAAATATTTTTAGTAGTAGAAACTTGGCTAGCTTTAACTAGCTAATTCAATAAATGCTACCTTGCTAATTGGTTACACAATGCTTTGATAGCATTAGCATAGCATAGCACTTGCTGTATGAGCACAGCAATATAGAACATTTAACATATTGTATATCTGTTCTCAAACTAAACTCATGCTCCACTCGTCACAAAGATGGTAACCCCCCTAAAAAAAAAAAAAAACATAACAGAAACTCTTCTGAACTCTTATAGAAAAACATTAAACACTACTAAATCTCCACCTTAACATTAATTTTGCACATTTAAAAAAATGTTTAACACTAGCATTTACTCTCCCTTTTGAGTGTCATGGCACATGCTGGGAAATAGAAATCCCAGCCCAGTTTCAGTTAAATTTAAGTTTGTCTAAATTAAAAGAAACAAGTTCATAAAATTCAAAACAAGGAAACAATTCAGATTACTTAAAATGTGTCCATTTTGTGAACTCAAAAGAAAATTTAAATTCTAAATACTCACAGAAGTTAATTTGATTAAACTAATTGGTCTAATTTGAGTTGACTCTACTCAAAGTATTTTGAGCTTTAGGGTTTGCAGTGCACATACACTATATTGCCAAAAGTTTTGGGATGCCTGCCTTTACATGCACATGAACTTTAATGACATCCCATTCTTAATTCGTAGGGTTTAATATGGAGTTGGCCCACCCTTTGCTGCTATAACAGCTTCAACTCTTCTGAGAAGGCTTTCCACAATGTTTAGGAGTGTGTTTATGGGAATTTTTGACCATTCTTCTAGAAGCACATTTGTAAGGTCAGGCACTGATGTTGGACAAGAAGGCCTGGCTCACAGTCTCCGCTCTAATTCATCCCAAAGGTGTTCTATCAGGTTGAGGTCAGGACTCTGTGCAGGCCAGCAAGTTCCTCCACACCAAACTCTCTCATCCATGTCTTTATGGACCTTGCTTTGCGCACTGGCGCGCAGTCATGTTGGAACAGGAAGGGGCCATCCCCAAACTATTCCCACAACGTTGGGAGCATGAAATTGTCCAAAATGTCTTGGTATGCTGAAGCATTAAGTGTTCCTTTAACTGGAACTAAGCGGCCAAGCCCAACCCCTGAAAAACAACCCCACACCATAATCCCCCCTCCACCAAACTTTACACTTGGCACAATGCAGTCAGGCAAGTACCGTTCTCCTGGCAACCGCTAAACCCAGACTTGTCCATCGGATTGCCAGACAGAGAAGTGTGATTCATCACTCCTGAGAACACGCACAAGTGAAAATGCTTTAAAGTTTTTTCCTTACAGTAAAAATATCAAAATATTAATTATATATAGACATATAAGATCATTTCTTATTATTATCTGTTACAGTGCAGAAAGGACCCAACAGCAGGGAAAAAGGACAAAATAGGCTGTCTGCCGGTCACCGACCGTCTAGGCGAACGCAGAACAGGAGAAGGAAACTTAAAGGGACCAGACTTCAAACAGGAGGGGTGCCTGGTGCAGGGAGCTGCTGTTAGAGAGTGCACACTGGAAACGCAGAGCACTCACATCACTTGGCAGACACGGCAGCGCAGAAGAGCAGGCTTGTAGGCAAATGAAAACAGGATGAAATCCTTGTCTGCCACACACACATGACGGTACAGGACTAGACGAGCAGAGGTAGATAACAACGACAAGGCGTAAGTAGCAGACATGAATAAACAAACAATAACCCTACAAAGAGGAGAGAAAAACATAAGAACTAAATAGCAAGGTGATCAGGGCAAAGGAGGAACAGGTGTGAGATGGATGCAGAGCGCAACCGCTGATTAAGATAGCGGACAGCTGTGCAAGAGCGCACGTGCAGTACAGAGAGAAGGAAAACAAGCTGAGGAATCAAACCAAACTCCTGACAGTACCCCCTCCCCGATGGGCGCCCCCGATGGAGACTGACGGGAGCGGAGGAAGTCCTCAATAAGCAAGCGGTCCAGCACATCCCTTCCCGGTAGCCAGCTTCTCTCCTCCGGTCCACATCCCTCCCAATCGACAAGATACTGATGGCCCCGATATCAAGCAGCCTCTTAACCCTAAAGACAGGGGAGTTAGCGACAAGAGCAGGAGGAGGAGAGGGAGGAGAGCGAACAGCAGGCTTAATGCATGAGACATGGAAAACAGGGTGGACACGCTTGAGGGAATGTGGCAACCTGAGCCATACTGCCACCGGACTGATAACCTTAGTGATGGCATACGGCCCAATGAATCGGGGAGTCGATTTCCGAGCGGGTGTCTGAAGGGGTAAATTGCGTGTGGAGAGGCAAACTCTGACCACACACATATCTGGGAGCCTTGGACCGATGACGGTTAGCGGCACGAAGGGTACATTCTTCTGTCCGGCAAAAAGCTGATCTCACCCTCTTCCAAGTGCGACGACAGCACTGTATAAAAGCCTGGACCGAGGGTACGGCGGCCTCGGGTTCCTGAGAGGGAAACAGAGGCGGCTGGTAGCCCAGGCAACATGAAAACGGGGACAGGCCAGTGGACGACGACGGCAACAAATTATGAGCGTATTCCACCCAAGTCAATTGCTCGCACCAGGAGGAAGGGTTATGAGCTGCCAAGCAGTGGAGCAAAATGAGGATGTCATCCAGGTACACAAAGACGAAAATGTTGAGCATGTCTCTCAACACATCGTTTACGAGCGCTTGAAAAACGGCTGGGGCGTTTACCAGCCCGAACGGTAAAACCCGATATTCAAAATGCCCCAATGGGGTATTAAACGCCGTCTTCCACTTGTCCCCCTCCTTAATGCACACCAAGTTGTACGCGTTACGGAGATCTAACTTTGTGAAAATCCTTGCCCCCTGCAGGATCTCGAAGGTTGATGACATCAGTGGTAAAGGATACCGGTTCTTAATGGTGATGTCATTCAGCCCACGATAATCGATGCAGGGGCGCAAGGAACCGTCCTTTTTCACAGAGAAAAATCCGTGAAGGAATAGCGGACAGCTGTGAAAGAGTGCACGTGCAGTACAGAGAGAAGGAAAACAAGCTGAGGAATCAAACCAAACTCCTGACAATCATCAATGTTGAAAACAGGTTTAGCTGCTTAATTTTTTTTTTTTTTTGGAAATCATGATACACTGCCATTCATAAGTTTGGGGTAAGTAAGATTTAAAAAAAGAAAGAAAGAAAGAAAGAAAGAAAGAAAGAAAGAAAGAAAGAAAGAAAGAAAGAAAGAAAAAGAAATAATACTTTTATTTAGCAAAGGCACATTAAGTTGATCAAAAAAGACCGTAAAGACATTTATGAAATTAATAAATATTACAAAAAAGTTATATTTATAATAAACGCTGTTCTTTTGAACTTTCATCAAAGACTCATCAGTCAGACTCAACAAAATCAC
This sequence comes from Coreius guichenoti, assembly GCA_039654105.1. Taxonomy (NCBI): domain Eukaryota; kingdom Metazoa; phylum Chordata; class Actinopteri; order Cypriniformes; family Gobionidae; genus Coreius; species Coreius guichenoti. Next base: position 15,561,275 of record CM077191.1, read on the forward strand.
AGTTTCCACAAAATTATTATGCAGCACAACTGTTTTTTCACATTAATAATTTAATAACATTAAAAATGTTTCTTTAACACCAAATCATCTTATTAGAATGATTTATAAAAGATCATGTGACTGAAATCTGGAGTAATGATACTGAAAATTCAGCTTTGCATCACAGAAATAAATTACATTTAAAAAAATATATATTACAACAGATTAGAAACCAGTTAATTTAAATTGTAATAATATTTCTCGGTATTACTGTTTTTACTGTATTTTTGGTCAAATAAATGCAGCCTTGGTGAGATTAAGAGACTAATTTATTATGATATATTATACAAAAGACAAAATTATTTTATTTTTAACAATTACATTTTGTAATCATTTCAAAATGAATAATATCTCAAATAAATAATTGTATAAAATAAATGTAATTTAAAAATGAAGCAATGTAATCCACGTTACACTACTCATATCATAGCCTCCTGCTCTCCGATCTATCCGCGATTATTTCGATTTGTAACGTTGACATGTCATGCTTTGCTCTGATTGGTAGTTCTCATGTACATCTCAGCTTCTATTGGTTGAACAGCGCACATTGGCAATGAGCGGAAGTCTTTCAGCAGGAGCGAGTGTGAGAGGGACAGAGGTGGGAGACTGTCCCGTTCAACAAAAGTGATCCGTCAGGGAAAGTTGCTGGTGGGAATAGATTCAACGCTGGTTATCAAATCTAAACAAGCTCGACAAGAATGGAGATCGAGAAAGAAGTTAAAAAGGTACGCTTATTGAACTGGTCATGGTCCAAAGGGTTAGTTGCAGAAACATTCGGCAACGCCCTTAAAGGTAAAGCCACTGCCATTGTTATACATGGCGAAACATTTGGTATAACGACTGTCACATTCAAGAGCAAATGGTTAAAAAGCTTGGTTACAGTTATTAAGAAATAGGAAGTGGTCATTAATATGAAGTAAAACAGAAGGAGGGTCCTGGTCCCACTTTATTTGATAGAAAAAATGAATCGGATATAACGGCTTAGTTGATAGAGCCAATAGATTTTCCTTTTTCCATATTGGAAACAAGCTGTAAGTTGTTATGATTATTATGTATCGTTCTGCAGATACTTTCGCTTTTCTTATATGGGTGTTACTACAGAAACTGGGTTTCTTTCTAATTCAACCACAAGTCAAGTTGCAATGGGGTGGTAAAGTGGTAAAATATGTTGTGACATACATGTACAGTAAAGAAAGAAGTGGGGTTTTGCAAGATGATGATGTAAAGATGTGAAGTTCCTCTATTTGACAGCTTAAAGTTATAGTTCAACCCAAAATTAAAATACTGTTGTTAACACACCCACCCAAAGCTGTACAGCGTTCTTTCTTTATTTTTGTGAAACACAAAAGATATTTAGAAAAATGTTTTTCAAAGACAATGAATTGACTGAAGATGTCAAGCCTCAAAAAGAACACAAATTCAGCATAAAAGTAGTTAATATGACGTGCACTTTGTGTGATGAACAGACTGAATTTTAAGTAATTTTTCACTGACAAACTTCTCCGATTAGTGTTTTGATTCTGATCTTTGCAGTGAATTTGGCTGATCCGATTGACAAACCAATCTGAATGATTCATTCACAAATTTCAACTCGGGTCAACACAGTTAACATCTCACTGGAGGTGAAGAGTCTCAATCTTTCCATTAGTTTTCAATTAAAACTTTAATGATATTTATGGCACTTTTGCATGTTTTTTGAAGCTTGAAAGTTGCAGTCCTCATTCATTTTGATTGCATAGAAAAGTGTCTAACAGTCTTCAGAGAATTGTAATTTTTGAGTGAATTATCCATTTAATAAAATGCCCAGTTTCTCATAAATGTTACAGAGTATATGACATTTGCACATTTTTACAATTGCAACACTAATTGTCTAAGAGTTCAAGAGTCTATCAAGGAAACTATTAATACACGTCTACATTTTTAATGTTTATATCATCTTTAAAGGAACAATATGTAGTTTTTCGTTGCTAGAGGTCACCTATTCAAAACAAAGGCGTAGCTTGATGACGCCGAGGTTGAGCGCGGAATCTTGGGAGTTGCCATCTTCACCTCACAGCCAGTGGGAAAGAATCGTGCGGGACTAGGGCAGAAATCATGTTCATGGATGAGATTATTAACGTTACTGAAGCGAATGATAATGAGAGACGAGCGTGACACACGGCTTGACAGCAGCGGAAATTTTATTAATGCACAGTCGCCGTTTCTGCTTCTTCCAGTGAAAACATGCAGTCGTGGAAAATCAAGAAAACGAGATTTAAACAGTAAGACTAAACGTGTTGAGCTATATAACAATAATTGGTTTTCTGTCTTTAAATGTATCCAAACAGTTAATGTATCAAACAGTTCCCGTGTCTAATAAGACATATGATATATTAAAGCGTCTTTGGTGTTTCTATGGTTTCGACAAAATAAAACCGGTATGACGTCACTGATAGGCGACGCACGGAAATGGTCCATGTTCTGGTTAAAATTGCTTATTTCTCTGGATTTAAACATTCTTGGAAACATCTGGGATAATGTAAGTACACAAGTCAACAAAATGTATAACACTGTTCTAGTGGTTTTTGGATATTTTAATTAAAAAAATCTTACATATTGTGCCTTTAACAGATGCAATATTTTTCGGCTGCTAAAACTTTGCAAGTACTGCAAAGTTGTCTTGTTTTTAAAAGCAATAATCAAGACTTGCACTAGTTTTGATACAGTATAAATAACAGTAGTTACAGGTTTATGGACCAAAATGCCACAGTGGGCCTCATTGTTTTGCCGATCAAAGTAACTCCTCTGATCTGGAGGGATCTCTCCGTATTTTAGGCAGGAAAAAAAGCCCTCCAGGCGTTCTCCATCTTGATAAATACTTGACCTTATAAGGCGGTCTTCCAGCTCAGGAGGTTTACTGTTGAGAAATGCTGAGACAGGAATGAATTTTATGATATAAATATTAGAATATTTAGTGAAGTAGACTGATTTCAGATTATTTTCTTTCCTTTTATGATGTAAATTATGTCATACTTCATACTATAGCAGGTTTTTTTTTTTTGTTAAGCCTTTTTTTTGTCCTAAATAGTAAGTTCTATATGAAGATTTAGAGGCACTGGATCATGTATCTGGGGAGAAAAAAGTTTTATGACAGCCTCTTTTTGAATCTTATCTGCTTGTCTTATGAGAAACAAGCAAGAAATGCAGTTGAAATGCAGTTTCACTTATGTTGGATTTGGCACAATTAAAGGATTAGTTCACTTCAAAATGAAAATTTCCTGATAATTTACTCACCCCCATCTCATCTAAGATGTCTTCAGTCGAAAAGAAATGAAGTTTTCTGAGGAAAACATTCCAGGATTTTTCTTCATATAATGGATTTCAATGGCAACCAACGGGTTGAAGGTTTTCGGGCTTCAGAGGCTCTGCACGATCCCAGCCGAGGAATAGGGTCTTATCTAGCGAAACCATCGGCCATTTTAAAAAATAAATAAAAATGTATATACTTTTTAATCTCAAATGCGCGACTTCGGAGTTGTGATTCTTCACGATGCATGACGTCATCACGCCGGAAAGGTCACAGCCATGACGTGCGCGGAAGTACCGACCCAGTGCCGAAAAACTCCATCTCATGTTCTCCGACGACTTTAAAATTGTCCGACATCGTTGTTTTACCTTTATTTTTGTAAAGGGCGTTTGATTTAGTCTTTGTACGTTTGTTTTAACACTGGGTCGGTACTTCCGCGTACGTCACGGACGTGATGTACCCGACGTGATGACAACATGCATCGCAAAGAATCACAACTCCGAAGTCGCGCGTTTGAGGTTAAAAATTATCTCTCTTTTTTTTTTTTTTTTTTGAAAATGACCGATGGTTTCGCTAGATAAGACCCTATTCCTCGGCTGGGATCGTGCAGAGCCTCTGAAGCCCTTTGAAACTGCATTGATTTGGATCTTCAACCCGTTGGTTGCCATTGAAATCCATTATATGAAGAAAAATCCTGGAATGTTTTCCTCAAAAAAACTTCATTTCTTTTCGACTGAAGAAAGAAAGACATGAACATCTTGGATGAGATGGGGGTGAGTAAATTATCAGGAAATTTTCATTTTGAAGTGAACTAATCCTTTAAGCCAGTTATGCATACATGAAGTGTGAGAGAACTTTCCATGAAAATGCTACATGTTGGTGTCTTTTGTTTTTGTAATAATTGGAAACATGTTTTATTTTTATGAACTTGCACTTGAACTTGAAATTGAGATTTATACATCATCTGAAAGCTGAATAAATAAGCTTTAAAGCTTTAAAGCCATTAATGTATGGTTTGTTAGGATAGGACAATATTTGGCTGAGATACAACTATTTGAAAGTCTGGAATCTGAGGGTGCAAAAAAAAATCTAAATATTGAGAAAATCGCCTTTAAAGTTGTCCAAATGAAGTCCTTAGCAATGCATATTATTACTACTAATAATACGTTTTTAATATATTTGCAGTAGGAAATTTACAAAATATCTTCATGAAACATGATCTTTACTTAATATCCTAATGACTTTTGGCATAAAAGAAAAATCAATAATTTTGACCCATACAATGTATTGTTGGCTATTGCCACAAATATACCTGTCTGACTTATGACTGGTTTTGTGGTCCAGGGTCACATATGCTAAATTTGTAAACCTGTTGCCTGTTTTGGCATAGTTATTTATTTAAGCTTTTTTATATTATTGTTGGAAAACTATACATTTATATATACAGTAAAAATTGTTAAATATTATTATAAATATTATTATTATTTGATATAACTCTTTTTCAGCAGTCATTACTCCATTCTTCAGTGTCACATGATGCTTCAGAAATCATTCTAATGTGCTGATTTGCTGCTCAAGAAACATTTGTTATTATTATCAACGTTGAAAATGTATTTCAGGTTTCTTTGATGAATAGAAAGTTCAAAAGAACAGCTTTATTTGTAATGGAAATCTTTTGTAACATAAATATCTTTACTGTCACTTCTGATTACTTTAATGCGTCCTTGCTGAATAAAATTATTAATTTCTGTTGCTCTCCTGAGGTTAATAATGAACATTTTCTGAACGTTCCGCACCTCCTTTTCACTGGTCATTTGTTGAGAAAAAAAAAAAAACTTAAAAAGAGATTCACATACCAAATTTGTGGAAAGTGCCAGATGGTTAATTAAAATACTTTAAATGCAAATGTTTTGTAAACTTCAGATGATTTTGCCAACACTTGTGTGTTGTCTCAATGTGTTGTTTTGGCAGATAACCCTGGGCCATGAGATTGGAGCCGGAGCTGCCTGTCTGAAATGCAAGGACAAGTGTGAAGGCTTTGATCTTCACTTCTGGCGGTTTGTACTTGCTTCCTTCCTATGTATTTGTGCAATGGTATCATTCATGCATGTGGTTTTTACTGTCTAATCATGTTTTGGCCATCATTGATTTGACTTCTCTGTTTTTATCCATCATCATCTTGACAAACACGGCAACATGCAGTACCATATCTATCTGACAAATGTGCCAAGAAAAAGTGTCATGCTAAGAGAGCTGTGGCCATTAGCTGCACTCGACCAGTTTTTCTGAAGCGAGAACCACAGGTGCCAAGATGCCCGTGCCAGAGCTCTATCACTACAGCGGTGGTGCATGGCATTCCCAAGCGCCCTCGTGGGGCTTCAGGAATTCTTTGAATGAAAAGACGTCAGTGTGGATACAGGTCATTGGAGAGAGACTTCATCTTTGTGTTTGTTTCCATGCAGTAGAGATGGGCGTCTAGCCATCCAGTGGCTGAACAGAATTAGTGACATCTGAGTGGGAGTGAAGTGACTCAGACAGGCTTAGGCCCACTTCCTGTTCCACATCTTTAATTCAAAGTCTTTCGTTTGTAAAACGCTTTGGGTAAAAACATCTGTGCTTTGATGCTTTGGATCACTGACATACTGAAACATTTCTTTTGGGTGAAGATAAAGCCTCTTTGGATTTGCGGCTACGATTTATGTTGTAACATTTCCCAAAGACTATCATTCTTTCTGCTGGGCTCTTTTTGATATGTTAAACAGCTCAAAGTGTCCTTAAAAGGGGCCATGTTCTACTTTTGTAGTATTTTATTTTCTTCCCTTATAATGTCAATGTTTCTTTCACCAAAAATCATAATTTAGTTTCCCCTCTCGCTGACCCTGCTTTTACAATAGCTACACTATATTGCCAAAAGTTTTGGGACGCCTGCCTTTACATGCACATGAACTTTAATGACATCCCATTCTTAATCCATAGCGTTTAATATGGAGTTGCCCCCCCCCTTTGCAGCTATAACAGCTTCAACTCTTCTGGGAAGGCTTTCCACAAGGTTTAGGTGTGTTTATGGGGATTTTTGACCATTCTTCTAGAAGTGCATTTGTGAGGTCAGGCACTGATGTTGGACGAGAAGGCCTGGCTCGCAGTCTCCGCTCTAATTCATCCCAAAAGTTTTCTATCGGGTTGAGGTCGGGACCCTGTGCAGCCCAGTCAAGTTCCTCCACACCAAACTCGCTCATCCATGTCTTTATGGACCTTGCTTTGTGCATTGGTGCGCAGTCATGTTGGAACAGGAAGGGGCCATCCCCAAACTGTTCCCACAAAGTTGGGAGCATAAAATTGTCCCAAAATGTCTTGGTATGCTGAAGCATTAAGAGTTCCTTTTACTGGAACTAAGGGGCCAAGCCCAACCCCTGAAAAACAACCCCTCACCATAATCCCCCCTCCACCAAACTTTACACTTGGCACAATGCAGTCAGGCAAGTACCGTTCTCCTGGCAACCGCCAAACCCAGACTCGTCCATCGAATTGCCAGACAGAGAAGCCTGATTCGTCACTCCAGAGAACACATCTCTACTGCTCTAGAGTCCAGTGGCGGCGTGCTTTACACCACTGCATCCGACGCTTTGCATTGCACTTGGTGATGTAAGGCTTGGATGCAGCTGCTCGGCCATGGAAACCCATTCCATGAAGCTCTCTATGCACTGTTCTTGAGCTAATCTGAAGGCCACACGAAGTTTGGAGGACTGTAGTTATTGACTCTGCAGAAAGTTGGCGACTTCTGCGCACTGTGCGCCTCAGCATGCGCTGACCCCGCTCTGTGATTTTTTTAAGTGGCCTACCACTTCGTGGCTGAATTGCTGTTGTTCCCAATTGCTTCCTTTTTGTTATAATACCACTAACAGTTGACCATGGAATATTTAGTAGTGAGGAAATTTCACGAATGGATTTATTGCACAGGTGGCAACCTATCACGGTACCACGCTTGAATTCACTGAGCTCCTGAGAGCATTTGCGAATAAATCACTGTTTCCATCCCATGTGTTCAAGAGAACAAAATCATTACTCTCTGGGAAACTGGCACAAAGAAAAATGGAAGTTGCTGCAATTGGTGAAGCATGTGGCTTTATTTCCTGCATAGTAAATTGATTAAACAAAACGCAACAACAACAAACGCTGTCATGTTATCTTGTGTTCGGATGCTGGTGTTTGGGAACACAATCATGTGAGATGCTTCTGAGAGGGAATAAACCAAATCATTCTGATGACAGACTTTGGCTCAGGCATTTCAGAATGATCAAACCAACATTTGAGATGCTGTGCAATAAGATCGATCTGCTGGTTAGTCCAGTTATCAAATCACATTCACTGTTGAGGCAGTCATGTGAGGTTTTTTTTTTTATTTTTTTTTTTTTGTGCTTTGAGGGATTTATTTAGTAAATTTGTTTCCATCATAGCTTATGCGCATGTCTTATTGGATAAAATTATCTTCTTTTTTTTTTTTTTATCTTTTTATGCGCATTTTTATACTTTATGCACATCTTGGCGCTTATACCCAGCATTTTTTTTTATGCATAATGCCAAAATTCACATAAAATGTGGATGTGGAAAAATGGATGGAAACAGCTAATTACAGTGGTTTGAAGCAACAAAGTGACCAGAATCCATTCATTTTCCATTCAAATTGTCAACAAAGTCTAACTTTTTATTTATGTTTGAGTTTTTCATGGCATGTCCCATATAAATCTTAGTTAACTTGCGGATAAACAATGCACTTTTTCTTGCTCTACAGAAACAGAAGTCTTTTCTTGAAATGTTTACAGCTCTCATTAAATGCAACGGTTTGTTTATTTTATGTTATAAAAAAAGCCCTAAAAATCATGACGTAAGGGTTTCAGCATGTAGCCCACGTTGTTCTTTTTCCAAGTAATCACTGAATATCTGTGCATGCCGTAACTTGACATGTGCACAGCAATCCAAACTAGTGTTATCAGACTCTTAACTTAACAAAACAGACATAACTCAGAGAGACAGCTCTTCCTACAGTAATAATATGCTACTATCATTCTCTATCAATCACTTGTTGTTTCCCCAGTATGCTGCTGTTTGGTTCGGTTTGATTCTTCATATACTACAGTCCAAAAGTTTGTGGTCAGTCTCTTATGCTTATGTTTTCTATTTTTAAAATATATTTAAAAAAAAAATGTATTCCTGTGATGGTAAAGCTGAATTTTCAACATCATTACTTCAGTCTTCAGTGTCACATGATCCTTCAGAAATGATTCTAATATGCTGATTTGCTGCTCAAGAAACATTTCTTATTATTGTTATCATCATGTTGAATACATTTGTGCTGTCTTCTCAGGATTCTTCAATAAATAAAAGAGGGTTCAGAAGATCAGCATTTATTTGCAATCGAAATCTTTTGTAACATTATAAATGTCTTTTACTGTCACATTTGATCAATTTAATGCATCCTTGCCGAATAAAAGTAATTAATTTCTAAAATCTAACTGACCGCAAACCTTTGAATGGTAGTGCATGGTTTAAAGTGTTTCCACAAGTGTTGACCCAAAAATAAAAATTCTGTCATTTTTTTTTTTTATCAGAAAGATTTGCCGAAACTGCAAGTGCGGCGTTGAGGACCATGACGTGCAGCTGGAGACTGAGGAGAATAAGAAGGTGGGGAAGCTTTTTGAGGACACCAAGTACACAGGCCTCATAGCCAAGCTGAAGAGAGATGGCATCCCGTCTTATAAAGGCAGCCAAGTCACATTCAGCATCCCGGCAGCCACCATCAGCACTGCTACTCCTGTTCCTGCTTCCACTTTTGTCCCCGGCTCAAGCCAGACCTTCGTCCCCGGCTCCAGTCAGACCTCCACCCCCAGCGCTCAGTCGGTTCATGGCCAACCTGTTGCTGCCACTGCGGCCCCAGGGGCGGCAATTCACTCCCCTGCTGCCCCAGCAACAGGCCGACCTGCTCCATCAGGGACAGGCCATACTGCTCCATCAGGGACAGGCCGTACTGCTGCATCAGGGACAGGCCATACTGCTCCATCAGGGACAGGCCATACTGCTCCATCAGGGACAGGCCATACTGCTCCATCAGGGACAGGCCATACTGCTCCATCAGGGACAGGCCATACTGCTGCCATCCCATCTAAAGGCCCTGGTGCTGCCACTACTGTTTTCCCAACCCCCACTGCAGTGCCTGCCAAGACAGATGTGGTTAAGTCCGTTACCTATGAATGGGCTCCACCTGGGATCAACCAAGGCTTGGTAACCCTCTTAATCTTTTATTTTATATAATTTTTTAAAATATTTTTATTTATTTTTATTTTATTTTAAAGTTTGGGTTAGATTGTAATTGTATGATATATGTATCCACTAGAGGTCACTGTTTTCTTCTTTTTTTGAAACTGCCCTCTTTGAACGTTTGCACTCTCCCAATAATCTGATTGTCTTAAAATGCTGAATAATAGAAATATAATTTGCATTTATAATTTAGCAGTTACTTAAAAATGAGGAAAAAAACAGAGGCCTAAAATATTAGCAGTTATGTTAAGTTTTATAAATGAAAAACTACCCTTTTTTTAAATAAAAAATGCGCATAAACATAGGTGGATGGAAACATAGCTATTGTTCTGTTATTTTTTTCTGTAAACTTTATTGCAAAAGTATACATAAAACTTCAATTATTATTTTATATAAAATAATAGCATTATAAATGTATATTTATTTTTTTTATTTTATATACTTTTATAATAAAATAATTGTTATATATTGTATAATTGTGTGTGTGTGTGTGTGTGTGTGTGTGTGTGTGTAATATATATATGTATGTATGTATGTATGTATGTATGTATGTATATGTGTATGTCTCTTAGAATTTCCCAAAATACAATAGATATATGATATATGAAAGGAATGGTATATGATATATGAAAGGAATGGTATATGATATATATACCATAGATATATGAAAGGAATGGTTCAGCAAAATGAAAGTCCTGCCACTCCTTTGTCATTTATTTTTAAATATAGCCTGTTTCACTCAAAAATACATCACATTACAGAAGTTAAATAAGAGTTGCAAGTATTGACCAAAAAACATCTTCTGTCATCTCAGGCCCTGCGCTACATGGAACTTCTGCCTCCGGAGCAGCGACCCATCGTTGGTACGGCGGGAGCTGATTACCGTAAAAAGCAGATGGCCAAGCAACTTCCCGACCACGACCAAGACCCTGAGCGCTGCCATGAACTCACACCCAGCGAGGTTAAGCTAATGCAGCAGTATGTCCGAAAGTACAAGGATGAGGCTTTGGGCATGGGTGACATCACCTTGCCCGAAGAGATGGGGCTGCAGGCGGGTTTGGCCGGGGAAAAGGGGCCTCAAGGTCTCGGGGCTGGAGGGAAGCCTGGTGCTGGAACGACACGGACGCCAGGAGACAAAGGTGATGCTATTGCTACAATGGGAAAAGTTGGCGCCCCAGGGGCTGCAGGGACTTCACCCGGTGGACCTGCTGGTAACTACGTAAGTATTCCATTCGTACATTTTGAATTTTTTTGCTAAACACCACTGCACACCACTTCTTTCCTAATTTTGTCAAGATCTGTAGCCATGTTTTTTGTTTAATGAGCTATAAATTGATTTAAATAGAGAACAAAGATTTTACAAAAGATTTGGGCTGGTAATTGAAAATTTTGAATCCAACATGAGGAACCATCACAAATGAACACAGATTGTGAATGTTGCTTGTCATGAATACTTTACTCTATTACATACAAATAGCATTTGTAACCTTTTTATTCTCATTATCCCTTTATTTCTAAATGACTCTCAATCTAATTTATTGCCAGTTAAATGTCACCATCTATTAATGAAAAATCCCCTTTGGAGCTGTTGAGCAGCAGTATTTATTTCCACCACATGTGCGCCACAGGAGCCGAACCATTCTCCAGTGCTTATCTCCGGATTCACTTGATTAACATAAGATCAGTTCATATACTGCCAAGCCTGTGTTAGTCAGGCGGTTGGAATGAACGTTATGTTCTTTCAGAGATCTTTATAAATTACCACACTTAGTCCCTGTGGTTATGTTCAAGCTTGGGGTGGATTTTTCCAAAATCTATTGTAAGCATCTGAAATCTCATGATGGAAACACATGTATGCCATCAGCCTAATGTTCTTGCCTCTTTTAAAAATGAACATTTTGTGTGTCTTTACTCAACCTAATGTTGTTCCAAACCCGTATGCTGTTATTGTTTCCCTGGAACACATGTCATAAATATAAATCATATATAAAGTCATAATTACAAGAAATAAAGTTATTTTGTGAGATATGAAGTCATAATTATACAAAGTAAATTTGCATTGTAAGATATAAAGTCATAAATATGAGAAATAGCCTTAATTATGTAAAAAAAAAAATCAGATTGGGAGTCATTTTGAGATATAGTCATAAATACAAGTCGTAATTAAGTTAAATAAAGTTATAAATATGAGAAATAGTCATTATTGAATGCATTAATCGCATTGTGAGATATAGTCATAATTTTGAGAAATTCATTATCTGAAAAAGTAGAATTATGAGATGTATAGTCATAAATTTGAGAAGTAAAGTTATGATTATGAGATTAAGTCATTGTGTGAAATACATTTTTAAATGATCATAGTATGATAAATACAAAAAGTCATTACTCAAAAGTTGCATTGAGATATGGTCATAAATATGATAATCATGAAAGTCTAAATTATGAGATATAAAGTTGTAAATGTATCTAATAAAGTCAAAAATACAAGACATAAATTCATAATTAAGCGAAATAGTCATATTATGAGATATAAAGTCGTAATTATGAAGTAAAAAATTTTTTTTTTGTGAGATTTACGAGAAATAGTCACATTGTGTGATGTAAAGTCATTTGAATCTTGGGTCTATTCCTTAGACTTTGTAGTTTTTCGTATTTCCAAAATTCATGTTCACCAGGGGTGATGAATATTCAAAGTGAACCGTCTCTGGTCTTGTTCATTAATATCAGTCTCCCCCCACTGTATTTTCCCTCTTTCATTCTTCATTGATGTTTATGCCAAGCTGAATTCATCACCGAATCTCTGCCCACAGTCATGTCACCAGTGCCAGCTGCCCATGAAGAAGGGTGAGCCAGCGGTTTACGCCGAGCGGGCAGGATACGATAAACTCTGGCACCCTGCATGCTTTGTGTGCTGTACCTGCAGCGAGCTACTGGTGGACATGATCTATTTTTGGAAGAAGGATCAGCTGTACTGTGGCCGCCATTATGGAGATAGCGAAAAGCCTCGGTGTGCGGGTTGCGATGAGGTGAGTGGAGGCAAAGTAGTTCACATGGTCAATGTCACAAAGTTGCTTACATTTGTTTAGCAAGCTGGAAATAGTGCGGAATCTTCAATAACTAAATCATAACTATATTTTACATGTTGATTATTTGGGTTAATGGTGTAGTAGGTGGCCCAGTGTACATTGCCTTATATGTCAAGTTCAAGGGTCCATAAAGAAAGATTGGTACAGTAAAAAGTGCTGAAAATTTGGATTTCGTTAGAGCAGTAAGACTACTATAACAGTCTTTTGTCCACTTTAATATATCCTCGGTGACAGCCGAGAAACAGCTCTGCAAAATGGGCTGATGGTGCAATACGGCAGTGTGCATTATCCCACATGCCGAGTTCAAAGGCCAATAAAAAACATAGGTATAGTAAAAATTGCTGAAAATTTAGATTTCGTTAGCGTTAGGGGAAACGTTAGAGGAACATTAGAATAAAGTTAGAGCAAGATTAAAATAATGTTAGGGGAATGTTAAAGTTAGAATAACATTAGGGGAACATTAAAATAACATTAGCGGAATGTTAGAATAACGTTAGAGCAATGTTACAATAAAGTTAGAATAACATTAACGTTAGAATAGTGTTAAGAGACATTAATGTTACAATAACGTTAGGGGAACGTTAGAATAACTCTGCATTGTCTTAGATGCCAAGTTCAATAGCTCATAAAAAAAGATTAGTACAGTAAAAAGTGCTCCAAATTTGGATTTCATTAGTGCAGTAATTCTAGTGTAAAGTTATGTCCGCTTTAACTCATCATCTGTAGCATCCGAGAAACAGCTCCGCAAAATAGGCTGATGGTGCAATATGGCAGTGTGCATTATCCCACATGCCAAGTTCAAAAACCTATTAAAAAATAGATACAGTACTGATAATTTAGATTTCGTTAGAGCAGTAATTGTAGTATAAAGTCGTTATGTCAGCTTTAACGCATCTTCTGTGCGGCCGAGAAACCACACCACAAAATGAGCTGATGGCACAATAGGCACTCGATGTGCATTGTCTTATATGCTAAGTTCAATAGTTCATAAAAAAAGATTGGTACTGTGAAAGGTGCTGAAAATTTTCAATGTCATCACAGATGTTTAGACCTCACCATATGTTTTGTGTTAAACCAGTCTTAGTAAAATAATGAAGGCAATTTTGTCGAATGTTGTTAAATTGTGTTTAACATACCATGTGGCTCAAAGCACAATACTGAAGGGAAAATGCATGTGTGTGTGGTCTCCAGCTCATCTTCAGTAATGAGTACACTCAGGCCGAGGGCCACAACTGGCACCTGAAGCACTTCTGCTGTTTTGAATGTGACTGTGTGCTGGCTGGAGAGACCTACGTCATGGAGAATGACAAGCCTGTTTGCAAACCCTGCTACATGAAGAACCACGCTGTGGTAAAGAGAAGAAATTCCTTACTTTCTCTCTCCCTCACTGTCTCTGCTTTATTTCATTTTGTACAAGTATCTTTCTATTGGATTTTTTTTTTCTTCCTCAGAAATGAATGTATTATATGTATTTGTATATATGTATATAGAGAGATATATTAAATTCATAATAATATAATCTAAGTTAAGCAGGCTGTAAAAAAAAAATATATATATATATATATATATATATATATATATATATATATATATAACATATGAAATACATTACAGTTATGACTGAGATAGATACATACATACCGACACAGTTTCAAGACCATTTTGGGAGCACATGTCGGAGCACTTCTAACTAGTGAAACATTTAGCAGCTAGTTTTACAACCCCTCACATTGTACAAGGTTCAAGTATCATTCATGTCATACATAAATGGAAGTGAATTCCTGCTAAGCCTGGGCTATTAAAACTAACAGGCTCGGCATGTGTTTGTCAGTCATGTTGGTTCAGGAGCAGGTGAAGGAGATTAAGGAAGTGCCAGTGACATGATAATCAGAGGAAAGGGAGGGTGGATGCGCTCATAATGGAGTCGTGTGATATCGGACACCACCATTCTCTCTCAACGCCTGCCTGTCCGATGACACACAGCTCTTATGACTCATCTGTTAGACATCAGCTTAGGAAGGAAACTTCAGACATTCAAATAGAGCAGAGTTTTTATATTTTATATCTGTGTATTATATTAATATAATAATAATAATATTAATAATTAATTAGGCTTGGTGCATCCTGGTGCATCCTGGGATGCCTTGCTGAAGGGCATATAAAATATACATAAATATGCATTATATACATACATACAACCCTAAATCCAGAAAAGTTGGGACATTTTGTAAAATGCAATAAATGTGAATAATTTTTTTGTTTTTTTTGTTAATTCTCTTTCAACTTTATTTAACTGACAAAAGTACAAAGAAAAGATTTCTAATGTTTCTAATGAAAAACTTGTATTTTGTAAATATAAGCAAATTTGGATTTTGATGGCTACTACACACTCCAAAAATGTTGGGACAGAGGCATGTTTACAACTGTCACATCACCTTTCCTTTTAATTACACGTTTTAATAGTTTGAATAACGTTAGAGCAATGTTAAAATAATGTTAGGGGAACGTTAAAATAACATTAGGAGAACATTAAAATAATGTTAGGGGTAATGTTAATGTAACGTTAGAATAACGTTAGGGGAACGTTAAAATAACATAACTGGAACGTTAGAATAAAGTTAGGGGAACCATAGAATACGTTAAAATAACGTTAGGGAAACGTTAAAGTAACGTTAGAATAACGTTAGGGGAATATTAAAATAACAGAATAACATTAGGGGAACGTTAAAATAATGTTAAGGGGACATTAGAATAACGTTAGAGGAATGTTAAAATAACATAAGGGGAACGTTAGAATAACGTTAGGGGAACCATAGAATAACGTTAGGGGAGTGTTAAAATAACATTAGATTAACATTAGGGGAACGTTAAAATAATGTTAGGGGGACATTAGAATAACATTAGAGGAATGTTAAAATAACGTAAGGGGAACGTTAGAATAACGTAAGGGGAACGTTAGAATAACGTTAATGGAACCATAGAATAACGTTAGTGACGTTAGGGGAACGTTAAAATAACGTAAGGGGAAAGTTGGAATAACGTTAGGGGAACCATAGAATAACGTTAAAGTAACGTTAGGGAATGTTAAAATAGCGTTAGAATAACATTAGGGGAACCATAGAATAACGTTAGGGGAACGTTAAAATAACGTTAGAATGACATTGGGGGATGTTAAAATAATGTTAGGGAAATGTTAAAATAACGTTAGAATAATGTTTGGGGAACGTTAAAATGTTAAAATAACAGGATAACATTAAGGTTTCGTAGAATAACATTAGAGCAATGTTACAATAACGTTAATGATGTTAGGGGAATGTTAAAGTAATGTAAGAATAACGTTCTACAAACCAAAAAATTACCTATTTCCGTTAAGAAAACTTTCCTGGCTAACCAAAAATTAACCTTAAAAAGAATGTTCTGGGAACCAAAAATGGTTAGCTAGGTTGTAAACAAGGACATTGTTTTTACTTTAAACAACTAGCGCTGTCATTAGAATCTGCTTATTTGCTAAAAGGACAAAGATCGCTTTCCTAAGCAGACATTCAAAATGATTTTGTGATTTATAAGATTGACCTAAAGAATATCAGCTAGATGCAGGTAACACACTCGCTTAGACGATCTCTCTCTCATAATACTCTACTTTACATAATAAAATAAGCTTCAATGAAGCAACTCTGCGTTCCTTTGCTTGTTCTAAAGAGGCGTCAGAATTAGTAACGGAGGCTTGGGCTCATCTGTTAAACTGTGAACTTGAGATTTGAATCCGTGGCGGAAGGAAGTAGTTCCGCTCAGTGTTTTTAAAGACACGCCGTTGTTGTTTTTTATTTATTTACACACTTGTGCCGTTGAACCGTTGTACAAACGTTTGGCCTGCAGCCTCGTGCCCATGGCCGTATCACAGCTGTGCTGATATAGAGTGATATCGCACGGCTACTCTGTGCCTGTAATAAGTGTAATCAAAGACCTTTGTCACAAGTGTTATTTCAAACAAATACATTTATTATAACATACTACTTCTTGTGAATTTTTCCATGTCTCTCTGTGTTCACAGTGTTGTGCGGCCTGTCAGAACCCCATCGAGCCTGAAGCTCAGCGCGTGTCGTACGGAGAGCACCACTGGCACGCTGAGCCCCAGTGTTTCCAGTGCTCCTGCTGCTCCAAGTGCCTTATGGGCCAGCGCTTCATGGCCCTGCAGGGAATGCTGCTCTGTTCCGTAGAGTGCAAGAAAAAGATCATGGCCTCCTGAAGGAACACCTAGGAATTCTACTTTTTTGGGGGGGAAAGTGCTCAGAGCACTGCAAGCCAGTTTCTCTCCAATGCATCTCACACAAATATATAAATAAACATATATGCCACCATTTTAGAAATTAATGTAATTGTATGACCAATTCTTAATTTTCATGTCATTTGAATGGTTTTTGAGAAATAATAAGCAATACAGTGGAGCAGCTGCTGGTGACCCAACTTAAAAAGTGTTGTCAATGTAACAGTGTCTTTATTATTAATAATTTAGTATTAATAAACAGAAGCAATGATGGCTTTTGTTCTTTGGCTACTGAAAAATTAATTTTACTTTTCCCTTTTTTTTAGGTCTAAAATTGCACTTTATTTTTTCATAGCTTTTATTTTGTAATCCAATAAATGTTTTGCAGTAATCTGAATGGACTTTTCCCCCATCTTTCCACTTCAACTATGTATCCAAATATTCATTATTCATTATATAATATCGTTATTGTGACGTACAAGTCCAGCATCTCAAGGGACAGGTGTTACGCTCATGTTAACGTCTTGACCGTTTCACACCATTGAAAATTCCAATCTAGGCCGGCACTTTTAGGGAAAAGTTAGTCCTCTGTGTGTTTTCTTACACTTAGATGTGGAAACAGGGCACAATTCAAGGAAGCCCGGTTCCATTGTCTCTAATGGCGGCGAACTTAAGACTTTGCCGTCATTTCCTCCCATCATAACTGTCCATAGTTGCACAGTTGAGGGGCTTGTTGCTGTTTCACCTCCCCTCACCTCACGCCACACTAGGGTGGAGTTTTCCAGGAGGGAATTCTTTCCTTCAGTGTCACCCCTCGTGCAGGAATTTATTTACATGGTGCTTTCCCTGCCAAACATGAAGTGCACTTACTTGCACGCTTGCCTCCTTAGCACTCGTTTTCCCCGTGAGCACTAACGGTGCGAGAGATATGATCTGTTGATTTGTAGCTCCCTGAGGTGATGAAATCCAGATGCAAAACATCGCTGCTGTTTAGCGAAATTATAGCACAGGCCTCACACATGAAGAGTCAAGGCAGGCCAGGCAGACGATCCCTGGAGGATCCTACTGGTGACAGCAGAAATGTGACAGACGGAATCCTGGAATTGCACTCGTTAGTCTCACAACTTTTGAGCTTGTTTGTTACAGACACTTGAGAAATGACAATATAGCAAAATATGGTTGTCAGGTTAGGCCTATATATATATCTTTCTGCATATATATAACTATGCAGTGGTGTTTTTTTTTAGCCTTTGTTAAAGGCGTTTGTTTTGCAAGTCCCCCCTCCTCATTGCGGTCATGTTTATCTGGCATTTAGCTGAGAAAATATTCCTAGATAAGCACATAGAAACTAAATTGTGTAGTTCCAGTAGGGTACAACGGGGCTAAAGACGCACCGGGGTAAAAGGCGCCTTTGTTTTTATTATACTTTAAACCACTAGATGGCACAAAAACTTACCGCAGCACTTTCCAAAACAGCCGCTTTTCAAGATGCACGTGGAAATTTGGCTGATCCTTGATTCGATCATGGACAGCAGTGCAACTTCAAAAACAGTGATTCTGTTTTTCAATAATGGAAGAATTATTTTCTTAGGGGGGGGGCGCTATTACGCATCTTTTGAATGCGTTCAGAATCTCCTGATCAAAACACAGGCGAAGAAGACGCAGAAACGAGCGATCTCATAAGTAATGCTGGGTACACACGAAAAGATTTTTAAATTCTTATAAGAGTTTCAAAATGTGAGAGACCACAAACATGACGATAAGAAATCATAGAATTAACCGTTTTGTTCCTCTAGTGCAGGGGTTGCGAACGTCGGTCCTGGAGAGCCACAGTCCTGCATAGTTTTGCTTCAACCCTAATCAAACACACCTGAACAAGCTAATCAAGCTCTGAAGGGTTACTAGAAAGCTACAGGCAGGTGAGTTTTATCAGGGTTTGAGCTGAACTCTGCAGGACTGAGGCTCTCCAGGACCGGAGTTTGCCACCCCTGCTCTAGTGTGTGGAGTGCCACGATGTGACCAGGAAAGCACACCACACACGAACACGCGTCACTCCTGGATAACTGAAAATGGGCAAAGAGGCGGGACGTGGGTGGAGCTGAGGTGACGTGATGGCTAACAGACAGCAGACAAAAAAAAATTCACCCCCCTCCGCATCGTTGTCATGAAGGGCAAAATTAGCTGTATAGACCAAAACCACAATTTGTACCAGGCTGAAAACATGTTTTTTTTTTTCTGCTGTAAAGTTGGGCATTTTAACATGGGGCTCAATGAGATTCTGCTCCCTTTTGGAGCCTGTCCCTAGCGGCCAGTCGATGAATTGCAGTTTAAGTCACTTCCGTATTGGCTTGCCGCTTGGTTACAGCGCAAACTGGAGGCGAGTCTTCCGTCAGCTTGCTTTCTGATTGAGTATGGTTTCGTTTCACGTGATAATCTCCAGAGCGCACACGCTTGTGTCCTCGGGGTCCCCTCATCCCATCGTTCTGAATCCGATCTGGATGTTGTCTTTGACAAAGCATTTAATTTTCTCAGCTTTTTGCTCAAAATGTTGCTTTTTTTATGAAACTTACCCATATTCAAGTGTTGATAAAAAAAAAAAAAAAAGAATGCATGAAGCTAGAATAAAATGTTTTTTTTGTTTAAAAGCAGAGGCTCTGTTATTTCTTTTGACATATTGCATGTTCAGATATTCATACAACAAAATATTCTGGGGCCCATTACATTTTTGTGAAAATGATCAAAAACCCTGGCGCTGGCTGGCAACTTTTTAAAAAAACGCTGGCGGGGAAAGAGTTCAAGGGGTGGTTGATTATGATTTCACTTTTTTAACTTTAGTTAGTATGTAATGTTGCTGTTTGCGCATAAACAACATCTGCAAAGTTATGACGCTCAAAGTTCAATGCAAAGGGAGATATTTTCTTTTACAGATACCGCTTTTTAAGGACTACAACAAGCGACTGGTAGGGACTACAACGAGCTTCTTCGTGGGTTAGTGACATTAACCCTAAACAAAGGCCATGTTGAGAAGAGGAACAGTTGTTGTAGTCGAGCACATTTGGGAGTCTGCTCAAGCTGTCGCATCCATCTTTTCACATTTATTGCAGTACAGTACGTGACACAAATGCAATAGCATGTCATAAAAGCAAGATGACAACATAAGGTATAACCGTAATTAAACTAAACTATACCTGTTCTATCTTCATGCAGCATATATTCTCTGGCTCTGTAGGCATTTTACAACAGTTCCCACACGAGCGATTTATGGATTATCATGACAGAACATGCTGATCAGTGACTTGAAGATAGTTAACTCCACATCAGCTACATAAATTCATCAACTAACCATTCAGAAACGTCCTGTTGCGTTCTACATGTTGTCAGTTCTTTGTGAGTCTCTCCATCATTGACTGATTCCAGTTTGAACATAAAAGGCTGAACAGTTTCTGACATTTTCAGTGTCTATGAGGTAATCAGAGCTGCTGATGCGAGCTCTTGAAGCTCCGCCCTCTTCCTGAAAGGGGGCCAGCTCATTTGCATTTAAAGGGACACACACAAAAACGTTGCGTTTTTACTCACCCTCAAAAAGACAATTTTAACATGCTATAAAAAATTATCTGTGGTAAAAATTATTTTGAGCTAAAACTTCACATACACACTCTGGGGACATCAGTGACTTACTTTACATCTTGTAAGAAGGTGCATTATAGGACCCCTTTAACACGATAATAGACAGCTGGCTGACTTCCATTAGATTCAGATGGTAAATATCATATATTAAGTTGGGTGTCCACCTTAGAGGTAATCACCATATTTATAATGAAACCATCATATTTTAAAATGATATTAATCATATCATGTAATAAAAAATATCATTTATTGTTGCTACTATAAATCTATATTAAATTATTATTGGATCTCCTTCAATGCTTTCAGAATCTTTACTTTTTTCAAAATAATTTTGTTTCTGTATTTTTCAAAATGAGTTCTTTTATTTAACAGAAAATAGTACAAACTTTGCTAAAGTGATTGTTTTAAACAAGTATTATTGTAGACATTATTAAAAACATTACTTTAGCTAAACTATTTGTATAAATAATGTGTGCCTTTTGCCCCATGCTGGTGAGATTTTTACCCTGTGTGTGGGTTAAAAGGCCCACCTTGCCACCTCATACGTTTATAAGATTTTTAAACAAAATAAACCACTTTTATGATTTATTTTCACACAAAATCTGTTGTTCTATCAATTTTCAATACAAACTTTGGTTACACTTTATTTTAAGTGTCATTGTTACAGTGTAATTATATATTTAAGTACTAAGCAATATTAATTAACAACATGTACTTACTATAGGGTTAGGGTAGGATTAGGGTTTGGTTGAGGGTTAGTTGCATGTAATTATGCATAATTTACTGTTATTACTATGGTAAGTACATGTAACATATGTAACAAGTACACTGTAAACCACTGTAAAAAAAAAAAATAAAAAAAAAATCTGAAGTCATACACTATGGGAGTAGTGAAAAGTAAAAATTTTTCTTAAGGTGTGCCTGTAGCCCCGTTGTGATAAACCATATTATTGTGAAATAATCTGTTGTTAGCACATTACTAAAGTGCACATGGCCAGTTCAATTGGGTTACACTTTATTTTGATAGTTCACTTTAGACATTCTATTAACTATAAGTAACTTTGCAACTACATGTGAACTAACTCTCAGAGTATTAGTAGCATGTTAGATTAAAGTTAGTAGAATAAGTTGATATGTACTTGCAAAGTTACTTATAGTCAGAATCTTTGTTGGGGGACCATCAAACAAATGTTAGCAGATAGTAAGGCGACAATTTACTAGTACTTTAATGTCTGGTAGTTGACATGTAGTACTTAAGTTACTTATAGTAGAATGTCTAAAGGGGACTATCTAAATGAAATGTTACATATAGATAGATAGATAGATAGATAGATAGATAGATAGATAGATAGATAGATAGATAGATAGATAGATAGATAGATGATAGACAGACAGACTACAATAGTGTTGATGTGGACACCTGTTTCCTCTGGGTTCATTAGTTTAAGCAAGTTGTTGAGATAATCCTGGAGAGGGCGCTCTTCCACATTCTATTTGTTGTTGCACAGCAACAACATTTTTGTTTACCAGGCCAGACGCCTGTAGGGGTGGTTTGAGGCTTGAACAACATTCTTATCAATGAATCATTTCTCTTTTTGAGAAGTGTGTGGTTAAGGTTATAACAAGAATATTGTCAAATAAACGTAGTCTACTTGGCAAGTTCTGTGACTTTTTGCTGTACTAAGGAACGATCCAACGGCATGAGACTCGTCCAGATGCTTCATGTAATAGTGATAGGAATTTGAATACAGAAAGAGGCAGAGTCAGACTCAGAATTCAAGGTAAATGTCAGATGTCTCTTTGACTGATAAGCCTCACTAACAACATTCCTCCTAAAAGAGAGAAAACGAGGTAGAGTTTGACAAATAACAGTGACGAAACAGAAGAAACTAGTGTGCTGCAGTGCCTGCCAGAATGGGCCTGACATTTTTCTAGTCACCTCAGTGATGTTTATTCTGCCATAAAACACATTTATTCTGCCATAAGGCCACCTCTCTTCACGTTTCTCTCCAACGGCTTTCCAAATTCTTTTTGAGCTGTTTTTGCATATGGTGTGCTGATCTGAAGCAGACACAGTTGTTTTCACTGGGGTTTAAAGGTGTACTCCCCGCCTCTGTCATCTGGGCATGCTCATACCAACTCTGGGCAGGCAAATAAAGCAAATCCCTGGCACAACCCAAATGCTCTTTAAATCATATCTGCGGTTGGCTTTGGGTTCTTTCGGCGCTCTTTTGTGCTTTTGTTTATCTCGTACACTCCTCCTTTTCCTGCCTTTTTCATTGTGTCAACTCAAATATTATATTAAGTGAACTCTCCACACCCACCTTTGGTTTATTAGACCATTGTTTGATGTTCTTACTCATTCTGTCTATTTCTCTCCTGGTCTGTTTATCTCTTTTTCTCTAGGGCAATAATGGAGAAGCCCCACCCAGCTGAAGAGATAGGTACTGTAGCTCTCCCCCAAACATAGTTGAGGAGTCATCCATATTCCACTATCCATATTCCACTAAGACCATTTAAGATATTAGTGCAACTTATTATTCACTGGGAGTGTTTTTCTTTGGCATGGTGGGTATTTATTTTGGGTAGCACAAAAATGTTTTAAGCACAGTGGATGAGGATGAGATCATTCTCTTGTACATTTATGATTTTTGGGACGTTTGGTTTAGCATTTCACATCAATTATGAAATACAATACAGTAGAACAATATGTCAAGTAATAATATGCAAAACACCCAATTTTAGAACTGATGGTTCGTAATCACTGTACAATGTACAAAACACATCTGGATACTTATGCAACAGGTAAAATATAGAGAAAGTAATTACACTATAAAATGAATATCGCAATTAGTTCCGGTACTCAAAATTTACTGGCCCAATAGATGGATGGATAGATACACAGACAGGCAGACAGACTGACCTACTTTTGGACTTATACATAGATGTTTGTACAGATAGATAGATAAATAGATAGATACATTTAGATAAATTTCACTACGTGAAAGGCGTGAACAAAAATGAGTGTGTCCTGGAGACACGTTCAAACTGGTTGAACTGAAAATATTAGCGCACAATCCTCAAATCACAACTTGTTTACTTGATTACTTCGAAAAAGTAATATACCTTATGTAGCCCCGCCCCTTTCAGCTCTGTGCTCGGTTTGTACACTGAACAAAATTATAAACGCAGCACGTTTGTTTTTGCCCCCATTTTTCATGAGCTGAACTCAAAGATCTAATACTTTTTCTGTGTACACAAAAGGCCTGTTTCTCTCAAATATTGTTCACAAATCTGTCTAAATCTGTGTTAGTGAGCACTTCTCCTTTGCTGAGATAATCCATCCACCTCACAGGTGTGGCATATCAAGATGCTGATTAGACAGCATGATTATTGCACAGGTGTGCCTTAGGCTGGCCACAATAAAAGGCCACTCTAAAATGTGCAGTTTTATCACACAGCACAATGCCACAGATGTCGCAAGTTTTGAGGGAGCGTGCAATTGGCATGCTGACTGCAGGAATGTCCACCAGAGCTGTTGCCCGTGAATTGAATGTTCATTTCTCTACCATAAGCCGTCTCCAAAGGCGTTTCAGAGAATTTGGCAGTACATCCAACCGGCCTCACAACCGCAGGCGTATGTTATGGACAACGAACACAGGTGCATTTTATTGATGGCATTTTGAATGCACAGAGATACCGTGAGGAGATTCTGAGGCCCATTGTTGTGCCATTCATCCACGACCATCACCTCATATTGCAGCATGATAATGCACGGCACATTTTAGAGTGGCCTTTTATTGTGGCCAGCCTAAGGCACACCTGTGCAATAATCATGCTGTCTAATCAGCATCTTGATATGCCACACCTGTGAGGTGGATGGATTATCTCCAAAGTATAGTCTACTTCGACTGTCCGTGTCTGCGTGTTGTCATTTTCAAAGGAGTATACTTTGAAAGGCTTGCGCTCTCGACTGTGCGTGAGGAGCAGAACGCGAAAAAAGAAGGAGCCATATTAAGCGAAGTGAATATGGGAATGTACATTGTGATGATGCTCTTGAATCGAAACAATAGATCAATTGCAGCGTGACAAAGCGAGATTTATTTTTTTTTGACCAGTGTGTCAATTTTTTTCACCCGTCGCCCCGCAATGATGAACTGTCGCTCTCAGTGTAAAAAAGGGCCTTTAAGATCTATAAAGTTTTAGTAACCTTAAACTACAACTGTTTGCATTTTTAAAACAATTCATAGTTTGTGTAATACGATAATCGTCTGAGCCGTTTTGCCTCATTGATTACAGCTCAGATAAATAGGTAACCTTTCACGAGTCATTGACTCATTTACAAAACGAAGTCATTCAATTGATTGTGCTTGGCTTCAATTTATTTTTCTTTATCTGAGAATAAATAAACAAAGTAACTGACAATATTGTGTTTACATTGTAAGTTGCTCAATTGTATAATTTTATCAACCATTGGAAATGCTCAGAATTTAGTTCTTGAGTATAAATGTCTTAATTAGTTTGCTAGTGTCCAAATACTTTTTGGGTCACTGTATTTAGAATAGTTGAGGTAGTCGCTTTCAAATTGATGTGATACCTTTTAAGGTGTTCTGCTCAAACAAATCTTTAAACTATCTCAGTCAAGATAGATGGATCAAAGCTTAAGTACAAAAGTGGACTATTGCTTATGGCAAGAATGCAGAGAATCTACAGAAGAATGAAAAGTGATAACGATTATTCCAGTACATTCTTGGTGTATTGTGTTACTGCTGGAGCTGATGTTTACTCAATAGTGTTTGACACAGATTTCACAGGCCTCATTAACCATGGGCTCTCCAGGTTCAGTTTGCATAGCCTAGCAACTGCCTCAGTTTCCTGCCTTTGTACAGTGTCTCATTTCCCCTTCTTCACCCTGGAAAAATGTACAAGCAGAGGCAAACACAATCCATCAGAGCTCAGTCGTTTAAACACCTCCGAAACTTGGCCAAGAGAAGCGAATAATCCGGTGCTCTCAGTGACATAAATGCCACAAACGTGTAGATAACCCATTCAGTAGATCCTCTATTGTTTGAGTCTTCTCACACAACTCCATTGTTTACTCGTACCACTCACTGTGGAGAGAAAACATATTTAAACTGACAAGTTATGGTTGTTTTTCATTCCCAATGACATGGGTTTGGGGTGTAACTATCTGATTGACCAATGGAGATGGATTATAAACACAAACATCCTATTTGATCATGTTCATATACTGTACTTTACAATAACGATGATGCATGTTGACTGAAGCACTTAACCTTTACATAAATAAGTACGAAACCCCATACTTAATATGATTTAACTGTAGAGAGATAAGAATTCTTAAAGGCTCTACTCTGGATTTAGAAAGCTATTGGAGAAAAATTTTAAGAGCTAATAAACGTCTCCAGCAGGAATGTGTAACTACCTTGTATGGGCATTAAAATCAAGAGCTCCTTTTTTCTGTCATCTTTCTGCAGCAAAGAGGTTTACTTTACTTTAATGTGGTTTAAATAAGGGGGATTTCTAAAGGTGGTGAGGGGGGAAGGTCAAACTGAGATAAAACAATATATCTTCTCTCATTCTAGGTCCCTTTAAGTAAAGAAAGGAGGGTGTTCCTCTTCTTGAATGGTGCTGATGCCACCGAGTATCACCTCTCTGTGAAGGAGAAGTACTGAGGTGAGAATGTGAGGGGTCAAAGTTTGGCTCTTGTAACATTTCTGAACTTCTTTTTTACATCTCCATCAGTTTTTTCCACCCATCCATCTTTTGGATGAAAGAGAAAAGTGGATGTTTGAAATTAAAAGACAGAGGACAAGCCTCTCCATTCCTGTACTGCACACTCCGCTGGCGGGTGACAGAGAAATGTCAGAATTAGCCCAATTCTTAGCCTTTGACCTTTGTGACACCCACATATGTCATAATTTTTTACTTACTAGCAAACACAATATTCAAAGTTTGATTTTAAACTGAGTTTTTTTTAACTGCCACATGGGGAAGTGTTAAGAATAAGTTAATGCAAGCTTTTTAACAAGCGGTTTGCTAATATTACTCTTTATATCCAAACAGAGCTGATTTACTCCCAGCTAGCACATTTATACTCTACAAAACATTTAGCAAACATTATAGTTTGGTTGTGGGAATGTTCGCAGCATAACATGTTTAAAACACTTTTTCAACATTCTGGGACCATTGATTTATATTATTGCAATAGTAAGTTTAATTGTTGAATATGTACAGAATACTATTTTATTTGAACTGTACCGTCCACATTATTTCTTTTTTAGAAACACTGTAAAAAGTGATCAGTTGACTTAACTTAAAAAAAAAGTGAGGAAACCTGTTGCCTTAAAATTATTAAATAAACTTCATGTATAATTAAAAAAAATAAGTTATGTGGAATTGTCTAGTTCACATAACTTAATTTTTTCAATTACGCATGATTCAATTACGCATGATTCAATTACGCATTTCCTTACTTTTTTTAAAATTAAGTCAACTGATCACTTTACAGTGAACAATTACACTGATCAGGCATAACATTATGACCACCTTCCTAATATTGTGTTGGTCCCCCTTTTGCTGCCAAAACAGCCCTGACCCGTCGAGGCATGGACTCCACTAGACCCCTGAACATTTGCTGTGGTATCTGGCACCAAGATGTTAGCAGCAGATCCTTTAAGTTGAAAGGTAGGGCCTCCATGGATCAGACTTGTTTGTTCAGCACATCCTACAGATGCTCGATTGGATTGAGATCTGGGGAATTTGGAGGCCAAGTCAACACCTCAAACTCGTTGTTGTGCTCCTCAAACCATTCCTGAACCATTTTTGCTTTGTAGCAGGGCGCATTATCCTTCTGAAAGAGGCCACAGCCACCAGGGAATACCGTTTCCATGAAAGGGTGTACATGGTCTGCAAAAATGCTTAGGTAGGTGGTATGTGTCAAAGTAACATCCACATGGATGACAGGACCCAAGGTTTCCCAGCAGAACATTTCCCAAAGCATCACACTGCCTCTGCCGGCTTGCCTTCTTCCCATAGTGCATCCTGGTGCCATGTGTTCCCCAGGTAAGCGACGCACCCGCACCCGCACCCGCACCCGCACCCGCACCCGCACCGGCCATCCACGTGATGTAAAAGAAAACGCGATTCATCAGACCAGGCCACCTTCTTCCATTGCTCCGTGGTCCAGTTCTGATGCTCTGTTGGCGCTTTCGGCGGTGGACAGGGGTCAGCATGGGCACCCTGACTGGTCTGCGGCTATGCAGCCCCATACTCAACAAACTGCGATGCACTGTGTATTCTGACACCTTTCTATCAGAACCAGCATTAACTTCTTGAGCAATTTGAGCTACAGTAGCTCGTCTGTTTGATCGGACCACACGGGCCAGCCTTCGCTCCCCACGTGCATCAGTGAGCCTTGGTCGCCCATGACCCTGTCGCCGGTTCACCGCTGTTCCTTCCTTGGACCACTTTTGATAGATACTGACCACTGCAGACCGGGAACACCCCACAAGAGCTGCAGTTTTGGAGATGCTCTGACCCAGCCGTCTAGCCATCTAGCCATAATGTTATGCCTGATCGGTGTATTATAAGAACTGTCAATTATTTCCCAGTTTCACAAGGATGTTCTTGCAATGTTGCATTTTTAATGTATAACATTGTGAGAACTTTGCTATCACTTTATATATATTACCATATTTTCTGGAATACAAGTTGCTTTTTTTAATAATCTGAAATTTGACACCAAAGAAGACATTTTTGGATCTTTACACTACTCTTTTCCAACTATAGTTCAAGTGACCTCATCTGTCAAACTCCAAAAAGGACTATTGAACTGTATGGAAAACAGCTGCATGAAAATGATCAAAATATTTTCTTTTGTATTCCACGGAAGACAGGAAGTCGAATAGATTTGGAATGACATTAGTAAATATGAAAGAATTTTCATTTTTGGGTGATCGATTCTAGGAATGTTTGTCTCTAATGTTTACACAACCTTTATATAACGTTAGCCCTGTTTGGTAGTTTTGCCCAAAACTGTCCAGGCCAGCGTAACCTTTCCTCAAAAGGTATTTGAATCGATTTGACCTGCTTACCGCTTGATTGCTAACTAGCCTGTGTGTCTGTAAACTTTTAACATGTCAGGCCGTGCTTGCCTTGTTTTGGCATTACACAACACAATCATTTCCCTTCCCCTGAGACTGATTCACTAGAGAGCTGGTCCATGCTTGCTGAAAGAATGCACCTCATGGAATGCCGGTCTTTGTATCACTATAACTTTGGAGCCAAGTATCATGAACAATACGAACCATCACAGACTTGTTTGGATGTTACTTAGTTGCACATCCTTTGCCTTGAAACACTAAGCCATGAGGTTTTGAGCTGTAGTAAATTAGAGGGATAAGATGGTGTAAAAGCAGCCATAAGCAGTTATGACTAGGGGCTGGTTCGCACAGAATGTGTTTTTGCAGTTAAAAACTGAGACACTGCAAAAGACAGCACAACAAGAGCACAATGGTTAAATATGTTTCTAGTGCATGTTTACATTTAAAAACATTGCCACAGTGGAATGGAAACACGCATTCTTTTCAACGGCCCCTTACAGTTTCTTTTCTATACAAACCTGACATCATAGGCACTCATGTAACATACGTCGGCTCTATGAATATACACTGAATCTGTTTGTTTCTGCTCATGTGATTGCCTTGTTTGACAGGTCTCAATGATGTGAAGCATAGCCTATATATATCAACAATCGTTAGTTTTCCTCATCCAAGTCTGTAACTGAATGCCATTTATTCAGTGGAATGAATTGGTAACAGCATGTCCTAGTGTTTTCATAAACATGCTGTACTGATAAGTCTGTGGCTCTTTAATTCTTACTGTCTGAGGTAATGGAGTAAATGCAGAAAAGTATGGAGCAACCATTTCAACCCCCTCGCCGGGACTGACTGTGTAAGGTGATCTAGCAGGTTATGCTAATATAGCTTAAGTGCATTTTGCATGCACTGCTGTGAAACAAAATCATATGCAATGTTGAGGGAATATTTGCTATCCTGTTTTGCCTCTATTCAGAAACCTCCAGTGTTTATATATGATAATGTGAAAAAATATAGTAAAATAACTGGGTGAAATTCACAAAGCATGTTTGGGTCATATATCATGGCAAAAGGAAAAGGTCATTTTAGTTTATTTTTTTATTCAATTGTATGCACGTTTTGTTTTGTATGAATTTTTTTTGTTTTGTTTTTGTTTGGTGTTTTTGTTTGGTGTTTTTGTTTGGAGTTTTGTTTTTGTTTGGTGTTTTGCTTTGTACGAAATTTTGTTTGTTTATTTGTTTTTGTTTGTTTTTTGTTTGCCGTTTGGTTTTTGCATTTTGTTTTGGGTTTTTTGTTTTGGGTTTTGTTTTTGTTGTCTGTTTGGTGTTTTGTTTTTGTTTGTTTTTTGTTTGGTGTTGTGTTTGGAGCTTTGTTTTGTTTTGTGTTGTTTTGTTTTTGCTTTTGTTTTGTGTTTTTTCTTTTGTTCTTGTTATTTTGTTTTGTTTGGCGTTTTGTTTTGTATGAATTTAGTTTGGTTTTTTGTTTGGTTTTTTGTTTTTGTTTGGTTTTTTGTTTGGGTTTTTTTGTTTGGTGTTTTTTGTTTTTGTTCGGAGTTTTGTTTTGTGTTTTGTTTTGCTGTTGCTTTTGTTTGGTATTTTGTTTGTGTTTTGTGTTTTGTTTTTGTTTGGAGCTTTGTTTTGGTGTTTTGTATTTGTTTGGTGTTGTGTTTGGAGCTTTGTTAGGTGTTTTGCTTTTATTTTGATTGGTGTTTTTTGTTATTGTTTTGTTTTTGCTTTTGTTTTGTTTTTGTAAAAAAATCATAGTTTTAAGTTAAAGACAATATAAAAATACAACCATTTAGTATAAAAACTTAATTACTATTTAAAATATCTATAAAATTATACAATATATTTTTCACATTATGGTAATGAGAATGGGTTTTCTTTGCATTCACCTAATTAGTTGAAACTAGCATAACTACTGTTTATGTATCTAATGCAATTAAGAAGCACTAGTGCTCATTTATTTTAAACCATGCCTTTAATGTTTTTACCACTAATGCTTACAGTAATTTATGAAATTTTTAACGACTTATGACTTGAAGATGAAGTGATGCATACTGTACATTGTTTTCTATAAGTGTTGTGCTAGAGTTAATGTGAGAATGAGAAAACCAGCTTGGCTTCTTCTGTCAGCAGGCTATAACTTCTCTTGAGTTTCTTGAAAGATTTTTGTCATGCAATGAACTAACTTCATCATAACACAACAGCTTACAGCCACATTGTTGTCCAGATCAAAGCTTTTAATATAACTTGGCTATATTTATGTTCATATACACATATAAGGGGGACTCTGTCTTGTATTTTAATGAGAATAGAGTGTTTTGCCCCTAACTCATCTGTTGGTTTCAGATCATAAATCAGATATCACTGAAATAAAGAGGATATTGTTTATACAAAATGCCGCCTCAAGCAACAAAACCAGTTTATTCCCATTGCCATGCCAACAGTCTGGTAAACGGCAACAGTGTGGAAAGATTAACAGTCGTGTGAAGTAGGTTCCACTGGGCACTGGGTGAAATCCTCTGCGATCCACCAGCAGTTCATTTCTCGCAATGGCTAAATGGTGCAATAATTCAGGCTATTAAAGTGCCCCTATTATGCTATTTTAAAGTTTCCTAATTTTGTTTTGGAGGTCTCCAACAACAGGTTTACATGTTTACAGTTTCATTTTCTCATAATATACATTGGAAATCACCACAAAGTTCAATGATTCTCAAACGACTCGATGGATGAATCAGTCTCTCTAAATCCCTCCTTTCCGCGAGCCTACTCTTCTCTGATTGGTCAGATGGACCAGTCTGTTGTGATTGGTCTACCGCGTACAGCGCGTATTTCGGAAACACACGCACATTACCATAACTGAACTCCAGCTCCGTCAGGAGGCTTCCTAATGCTCAGCGATTGTACACACTGTAAAGACAGTAACGATGACGTCGATTTTACATCAATCCCAGCGCGAGTCCGAATCGATGATGAAACAATGGAAGAACTAATTTTTCAACCCGAACCTTGAGCAGGACGTTTCTCAGTGATGCTACTCAGTTTGAGGTACATTATGAGATGTTTCAACTGTAATTCCTCACCATCAGCATTAACAAGTGTGCTTCCATCAACAAACCTGTGTGTGTGTGTGTGTGTGTGTGTGTGTGTGTGTGTGTCTAATGTATTGCGGTGCACATGTGGGAACTGTATCAATAACAGTGCATACATTAGCCCAGCTGATGTAAACATTAAAGTTTGCAAAACAAATCTTGCTCCATCCTTTATCTTTACTCAAAGTAGTAAGAATGACAGACAATCTGCATTAATAGACACAGTTTTAGGTAATACTGCAGCACACAGCTGATTTACAGTAGTATTTCAGTAAGACAGTAATAACGTGAGTTAGCCGGTTAGCCAGATACCTACACAATATGAAACACAATAAACACACTGTAGAGCACAGCGTCTTCTCGACATGATGCTATCCAGTATCCGCTGCAGTTTTTGAGGTTTCCCTGGTCTCCGCGCGGCGTGCGTGCGCGCAATAAGTGCACAGGCAATATGCTAATGTTTCGTCGTGACGTCACAACGAAGCGGCTTGCGACTCGTTTGAAAAACCATATACGCTGCACTTTCAGATTTAAAACTTTGCAGCATGTTTTCATTCACGTAGAACTATGTTACACACTACATGAAAGGTAATTTTCAAAAATCTATAATAGGGGCTCTTTAATGCAATATCGCATTTGTATTTTTGCAGAATTTGTGTTAGACACAGGTTACCAACCTATCATTTCCCTTGGATTTTAACAGTAGTTTATTGTTTTTGTGCAAGTTATTCCAGATAGATGATTGGCTCAAATGTTCTGTGGTTCCCTTGAGTAAAGATGGCAGATTTCAAATCTCATGTATTGGTCCATATAACGAATAAAATTACTTTTATTGTATGGCCGAAAAGCACTTTTTTTTTTGACATTTTTAAAAAATATCTTCTTTTTTTGCTCCACAGAAAAAAGAAGAAAAACTGAAGATCAGTCTTTCTACACATCGTTCATGAAAAACCAACAAACCAAATGACTTTTTCTTGGTCATGTTTGCGGCATTTGAGGAGAATCCTCGATCATGTGGAAGGAGTTTCCCAACCTCACCTCTCTCCCAGACAACACGGGTGTGTTCACTTGCTCTCTAATGACAATATATTGAGCAAGCAATGGTTTACCCAATTTCATTAGCTAATTTTCTCTTTTTCTCCCTTCCTCCCTCCCTCCCGTTGCTGCAATCTAAACTGAAGACACACATGGGCCTTTCACACCACTTCTGGAAAATTCCTCTCCTCTCCGTCTTTGCTTTAGGGAGGATATGCTCATTTATATCTGTGTGCCTGCCCTCATGTAGGTTATACGCCCTGTGGGCATCTGTGGACTGAGGGGTGGGCCAGGGCAGGGCTTTTTCAATGAGATTCTTCCCTATACTGTTACACTACTGTTTAAAAGGTTGGGGTTGGTAAATAGGTCTCTTATGTTCACAGAGGCTGCATTTATTTGACTGCATTTAATTTAAAATAACTCTTCTTCTATTTGAATGTATTTTACAGTGTAATTTATACCTGTGATGCAAAGCTGAATTTTCAGCATCATTACTCCAGTCTTCAGTGTCACATGAAGTTTGGAACAACGGGAGTGAGTAAATGATGACAGTTTTTATTTTTGTATGAACTATCCCTTTAAACAAAGTATTTTTCCCACATAACCCAAGATGCTCCATCTCTTGGCCTTCAGAGTTCAGTCAAAGCCAGTCATCTTTCAAACAGACATATCAATGGCTAAGACCCCGTTTTCTGCCAAACATTTTGGGTCTTTCCATGCAATAAATTTAGCGACTCACAATGAACTCCAAGGAAACAAGGGAGGAATGACATAGTTGTGAATTCCCAAGTGTCCCTCAGCACTGTATAATGATCGTGGTTAGCTACTTCAGACACACCTCTGTGCTCACAGCTCATCTGTTTGGCAAGAATTTATGTGTTGTATAAGAAAAACAGAAAGAGTGAGAAAAAGTGGGAGGCTGAATAGATAGAGACACACCCTGATAAAACTTTTTTAACATCTTCCAGATGATATTGCTGTGCTGATGCTTGGTTTGAAAACAACCTCTGATTCATGTCAGTGCATCCAGCTGGTGCCTGCCCTGTTGTTTCATGTCATGTGTCTGCATTTCCGAAATTCCTCCAGACCCGGCCTTCTTAAATAAACACTTGTGAAGAGGAATACGTAAAAAAAAAAAAAAAGTAAAATAATTGTATAAAGCATAGAATAATTTAAAAATAAAACAATTAATATATATATATACACCGATCAGGCTTAACATTATGATCAGATGAAGTGAATAACACTAATTATCTCTTCATCACGGCACCTGTTAGTGGGTGGGATATATTAGGCAGCAAGTGAACATTTTGTCCTCAAAGTTGATGTGTTAGAAGCAGGAAAAATGGGCAAGCGTAAGGATGTGAGCGAATTTGACAAGGGCCAAATTGTGATGGCTAGACGACTGGATCAGAGCATCTCCAAAACTGCAGCTCTTGTGGGGTGTTCCTGGTCTGCAGTGGTCGGTATCTATCAAAAGTGGTCCAAGGAAGGAACAGTGGTGAACTGGGCGGCCGAGGCTCATTGATGCACGTGGGGAGCGATCAAACAGACAAGCTACTGTAGCTCAAATTGCTCAAGAAGTTAATGCTGGTTCTGATAGAAAGGTGTCAGAACACACAGTGGATCGCAGTTTGTTGCGTATGGGGCTGCATAGCCGCAAACCAGTCAGGGTGCCCATGCTGACCCCTGTCCACCCCCAAAAGCACCAACAGTGGACACGTGAGCATCAGAACTGGACCACAGAGCAATGGAAGAAGGTGGCCTGGTCTGATGAATCACGTTTTCTTTTACATCACATGGATGGTCAGGTGTGTGGCTTTATTTCCTCAATTCAGAAATAAAGCCTCACACATTGTCGCTTACCTGGGGAACACATGGCACCAGAATGCACTATGGCAAGAAGGCAAGCCAGCGGAGGCAGTGTGATAGTTTGGGCAATGTTCTGCTGGGAAACCTTGGGTCCTGCCATCCATCTGGATGTTACTTTGACACATACCACCTACCTAAGCATTGTTGCAGACCATGTACACCCTTCATGGAAACGCTGTGGCCTCTTTCAGCAGGATAATGCACCCTGCCACAAAGCAAAAATGTTTCAGGAATGGTTTGAGGAGCACAACAACAAATTTGAGGTGTTGACTTGGCCTCCAAATTCCCCAGATCTCAATCCAATCGAGCATCTGTGGGATGTGCTGAACAAACAAGTCCGATCCATGGAGGCCCCACCTCGCAACTTACAGGACTTAAAGGATCTGCTGCTAACATTTTGGTGCCAGATACCACAGCACACCTTCAGGGGTCTAGTGGAGTCCATGCCTTGACGGGTCAGGGCTGTTTTGGCAGCAAAAGGGGGACCAACACAATATTCGTCATAATGTTATGCCTGATCGGTGTATATATATATTTATTTTTATTATATATATAATAAAATATATATAATTTATATATATAAATTACATAAACTAAAAAGGTGAAACATAAGTAGTTATATGTTCCTGCTTGTGTAAAAGCTGCTGGAACTGAGAGGAAATGGGAGTATGCCAGGTATCTTTTCCCAAACAACGTGCCATGTTGTGGCAGCAACTTCAAGTATAACTTCCAGTGACTCACTATCTTTTTTTTTTTTTATGTGCCACTCCTATTCCCCTCAGGTGAAGTCTTCTTCTGTTAACATTTAATGCAGAGCTATGCAGAGCTCCATTGAGTGTGTTTACATGCTGATTAAGGGTAAGGTCATGTTGATGCCTCAAAGTATTTTATTTTTCTTACTATCATAAAGCCGCAATGTTTTGAGAATCTCATAATTAGGACAGTGTTTTAGTGCCACAGTTACGGTTATGGGCCTATTATGAGATAATGTCATAATAGGCAAACAATTGTATTCTCTTATTATTATGATTTATGAAATTATTCTCAAAACATTATGACTTTATTCTTGTAATGTTACAACTTTTTACAGGTTTTTTTTTTTTTTTTTGTAGTGGCACTAAATTTCTTGCATAGAACCATGCCTTTATTATCTTTGTGCTCCACCATTGTTTTAGAACAGCCTGCACAATTATACCTTGGTTGTACATCCTTAAGACTGTCAATATCTCCGAACTAACATTATTACCGTACCAAATTTCTCTCGTGCTCACGTGCCCAAATAAATTTCAGGTGCGGAGTTGTGATTGGATAATGCTGAAAATTTTATAATTACTACATAAAAAGTGGTTTGGAATTGAAATAGGGAATACTCCAGACACATGTGTTGGATTTTTGGGATTGAAACAGTGGTGTTTTTGAAGTCTGAGCATCTGAGCAAAAGCTAATCCCCACATGGTTATGAATAAAATACAGAAACATTTTGTTGACAACCAGTAACCACACTGTGTACTCATTCAGTCATAATGATGAAAACTAAACAGTATTGCACCATCTTAAAGGGACTGTTCACCCAAAAATGAAAATCATCATTTCTTCACCCCAGTGTCGTTCCAAATCTGTATGACTTTCTTTCTTCTGTGGAACATAAGAGAAGATATTTTGAGAAATGTCTCAGTTTTTGTCCATACAATGGTGGAGTTGTTTGGTTCCCAACGATTTACAAAATAACTTCTTTTATGTGACTAGGTAAGTAAATCTGACAGTTTTTGTTATTTTTGGGTGGACAGAGAGAGTATAAATAAATGGGGGAACTTGTAACAGAATATGGCAACTGCAGGAATTGAAGCCCCGCCTTTTAGTTAAAACACCCAATCACATTTTTAATAGAAATGTCAACAGTTTTTTGTGTGTGTGTGTGATTTGAGCTAAACTAGCAAAATGTATTGTACTATTTTGCATTTTATTGATGAATATATGTTGCTGAAATATAATCTTCTTTTCCCATTTAGATAGATGCCTTCCATTAGCACAGCATTAAAGAAGATTAATGGCGCCTCTTACGTCTGCTTTGCCTCATTGAAAGATTCCTCAACCATCTTCCCATCTGGTGTTCTCTACCTGATATATGCATTGTGTGAGAAAGCAGAGATGATCTGCGTCAATAGTCGGAAGCTCTCGGCCGAAGCCGCATGGTAAAAGTAGACATCTCTCAGAGGAACTGTTTTCACATCTCCTGTCCAAAAAGAGTTGCAGTCGTTTCCTCAAGCTGCTGCGAGCTGGAGGACAATGCGAGGGTGTGTCTTGGGCCTTTGGGGGAAGATTTATGCTCTCTGTCCCATTTGTATGGGCTTCCACTGACAGGAGGAGTTCCCCGCTCCAGAAGAAGAGTTCTTCTACACAGCCGACCCACGTGGCGAGCAGGGATGTCCTCGGATAATTTTAGCCAGCTGACGTCGTTCTGTGTTCCTACCTTACATCTGTTCCTCCTTTTGTTCCTGATGTCTGCTATTAACTTTGTCTCTGAAATTTAATGTCAAACACATGTGCTTCTGCAAGGAACAAAGCTGTTTAAAAGAGAACTTATGTTGGCAACCAGACAGCACAATGTTATGTTTTGGTCCCCATTTACTTTCATTGTATGGACAAAAATAGATTCTTCAAAATATCTTCTTTTGTGTTCCATAGAAGAAAGTAAGTCAGGTTTGAAAGAGACTTTACGATGAACTATGAACTATCCCTTTAACGACATTTTTTTCCCCACTAATTTTACCCTGGATACTAGATTTTTTCCTGAAATCTCATGATCTCAGAAGGTAGGTTAATTTCTGCACATGGCGCATATGGGAAAATATCACAGAGAGCTCACATTCA
Source organism: Coreius guichenoti (assembly GCA_039654105.1). Lineage (NCBI taxonomy): Eukaryota > Metazoa > Chordata > Actinopteri > Cypriniformes > Gobionidae > Coreius > Coreius guichenoti. Next base: position 15,598,881 of record CM077191.1, read on the forward strand.
CAACTCAAACACATCCTGCCTGGAGTCCGTTGCAGGAAAGAGTGGGTCACCACAGCATTATGTAATGGGTTCTTTGCTGCCATGGCAACGCTGTGGGAATTGGAACTGTGTACTCGTGCGGTGGGAGGCTGTGGGGTGTGTTGACAGAATGTTCCTCACGTTGGGTTCCTGGATGGGCCTGGCTATAAACACTCAGTCAGGGAGTTCCCTCTCTGACATAATTTGGGGTTTGGAGTTCTGTACAGGTTTGTATTACTACGTTTTTGGTCACATCCACTTATTTATATTTTATTTTATTTTTCCACAGGATCTAGAAGAAGTTTTGTACTGTACTCTGACTGGAAAAGGGACCTTTTCTAAAAGGATCTCAGGCCAGATCAATTCGCCAAAGATTGCAAGTTAAAATAAAGCTGCAAGCAGCGATGACGGGCCTGAGCCCTGGCGCAACTGCCACCCCAGTGGGTTTAGGACAACTGTATGGTGGGCAGTGTGCTTTTAAAGCAGGTAAATGTAAAAGAACTGTGTCAAAATTGTTTGAATATGCCACATTTACTGCAGCCAGCTGGTGCCACTATGACCATGAACCACAATAGCCACATACATGAGATCAATTAAATTAAGATAAATTTCATGTCATAGAATGTTATAGGTCATTTTCAAATTAGTGTGAAGTTATCATTTGCAGCTCAAAATTTTGTGAGTTCATAAGTATTTATCTTTAGGTTTTAGGCATTACAAATACATTGTTTCTATGCCTTTATTTTGTTGTTTAAACTGATAGAAACAGATTCTAAGACCTAAGTCCTAAGAGATTTCTTATCTTGTAATGGATGTAAAACCACACAGCAATGAAAGGGTTAAACTCTAAACCATCAAGAGTGTAAAATAGACTCTCTCTCTTTCTCTCTCTCTCTCACACACACACACACACACACAGAGGTAAAGTGAGATCAATGGATTATTTGGATACTGTTTCCCGGTTAGCAGAGCCAGAGGATTTAACATTTTAAACAAAACTACCACTTTAATGCATCAAAAAGTTCATAAAGAGATTGTAAAACTAATCCACATGAATTGAACCGTTTAGTCCAAATTTTCTGAAGAGACATGATCACAAACAGATTTAATTTAGGCTTTCATTCACATACAAACATTCATCAACTCACACATCAGTTATGGTAAACAGAAGCTCAAGGTTCATTCTCATGTGTTATGCAGCTCGTTTGAGCTTCTGCAAGAACCAATGAGATTCATTCTCGTGTGTTACACACCACGTTTGAGCTTCTGCAAGAATCAATGAGGTTAATTCTCGTGTGTTACGCAGCATGTTTGAGCTTCTGCAAGAACCAATGAGATTCATTCTCGTGTGTTACACAGCACGTTTGAGCTTCTGCAAGAATCAATGAGGTTAATTCTCGTGTGTTACGCAGCACGTTTGAGCTTCTGCAAGAACCAATGAGATTCATTCTCGTGTGTTACGCAGCACGTTTGAGCTTCTGCAAGAACCAATGAGGTTAATTCCCGTGTGTTATGCAGCTCGTTTGAGCTTCTGCAAGAACCAATGAGATTCATTCTTGTGTTTTACGCAGCACGTTTGAACTTCTGCAAGAACCAGTGAGGTTCATTCTCGTGTGTTACGCAGCACGTTTGAGCTTCTGCAAGAACCAATGAGGTTCATTCTTGTGTGTTACGCAGCACGTTTGAGCTTCTGCAAGAACAAAGTTTTTTTTACCAGTTTTATTAGTATCTTAACTTCAACAACCCTAAGAAGTACATTTTGTTAACTTTTTTGTCAGTTTTTCAACTGACCCGTCAGGACCTCTGGACCTCAGTTTGATTTTAGATTTGATCTAATTACATACCCTGACTAATTGTATCAATTATGGCACTTCTATCAATTTAATTTATACAACCACCCGGGCTCCTATTTATGGTACAGTTTGTTCTGGGGAGAGTTCCTTTATTCTTCTCATTCACATGTAACCTCAAAGTGAACCATTTGAGCAGAGCCCTCTGTATAATCTGAGAGAGATGGGAATGTTGCGTTTTGAGGCGAGTATGACTCACTGAACATAAATGAGGGATACAAAAAAATTAGACAGACATTTTCCCTTGTGGTTTATAGTATGTTGGCATAAGGCATGATAGATTTAATGAAGATTGAACAGTGAAGAATTATGGCTCCTCACGTCAGACAGTGTGTTTATATGACTTGTATCTGGTGCTAATGTGTACAGAGGTCTGATAAGAGACGTATCCACCTGGTGAGCCCCCTTCCTGATAAAGAAGGCACTGTCTGCATCACTCTGAATCACCCGGCCCTGTGTTTGTGTGTTTTTTATTGTATCCAGGCAAAGGCATTCTAAAGTTTCCATCCTTCAGCTCAGAGCAGCACTTTCCTGAACTCCAGCCAGGAAAATGTGTGTCGGCTTGGCAGCTCGGCTGTGGGAGAACTATGGGCAAAAACTGGTGGAGTTTTGCGGCAAAGGGCTTTATATAGCATTACAGCTCCTCGGGACTCCCTCTTTCGTGTAGCTTGAGATATCAATAGAGGGATACTATACAGCAAGAGCTTCAATTATAGAAACATAGTAAGTGAATATAAGAGACATTGGAGTAAACAGAATATAACTAAAAGAAATGAGTGTATTATGAAAAAAATTGCTCATAATGTGCATGTAAGCTATAAAATAGATCTTCTATAGATAATTGTTTGGGCATGGAGCCTGGTCCTCTCACATGAGTTTGACCCCTGGGACCAATGGCCTGTTACCTCCAGATAAAGCTTTAATTTCATGTTCAGCTGCACAAGGAAAACAAATGCTATTCCCCGGTCTCTGCTAATTACTGACATCCCAAGAAGTTTGGCCCACTCCTCCTGTTTTCTCTGTTATCAACTGTACACAACTTCCTGTACGAGCACTGAGGCAGGCCGGTCCACTCAGAGAGAGAGAAATAGACAGAGAGACTCCTGTATCAGGTTGGTGAGAGAGTCAGACTTTTACGTTATGAATAACATATAAAAATATTTACTTTTTAGGTGACATATCCCCACTATTATAAGAATTTTATAGGTATAAACCTATTTTAAATAGATTTAGTTTTTATTTATTACTGTTAAATGATAGGTCAATAAAATAAAATAATTCTCATAAAATATTGACTTTATACATGTTAGATGTATGAACCTATTTAAAATAGATTTAGTTTTTATTTATTTTATTTAATTATAACAAGGGCTGTCATTAAAACAGAACGGTTGTCATTAACGTCATGATTTCTGATCAGTTTATAGAATGAGAAAAAACGGTAATAAAATTTAAATATAAAATTTGGTAAATATGTAAAAAAAAAAAAAAAAAGGTAATATAAAAATGACAAATGTGGTAAATATGTAAAAACTATATTAATAATAATATTAATAGTAATAAATATTTTTGAATTAAACATATTTATTATTTTTAAGGTAACTTAAAAAGGTAAGAAATCTTTTTTTCTCTCAGATTTTCCATGGACCCTTGAGCATCTCCGGACCCCAGTTTGAAAACCCCCTGATAGATGATTTGTATGTGTCTGAACTGCTTTTTTACAATATTTCATATTCTGTGATGTCCAAAGCATCTGTTTATAGCAAAACCACTGTGTTCTTAGAAATTTCATAACATGTAAATCTATCTATCACCAATAGAGTCCATATCCCATGAATCGGTACACCTGAACAATTGTTTTTTTTAATTGAATGCCCATCTTCTTATGTCTGTCTCGGAGACAAAACCACTGTCACCACAGTGCTCAGTGTCTTCTTAACAGATTACAGATGCTTCAGAGGAAATTGCTGGCAATGCAATTGCTCTGTATTTAAATCCACATTGGTCACTGTACTTACTTCCTACTGGAAATGCCCGCCTTTAAACATGAACAGTGTGATGATGCCAAAGCAACTGAAACCTCCCTTTTCTCCATAGTATGATGAGCGGATGACCGTAGGCTTTAGAACCAACCAATCACAGCCTACTCATGCTGGATGGCAGCGTATCCGACCTGAGACGTCTGCAAGGAAATTATGAGCAAATACAGAGATTTTTGGCAACAGCTCTGAGGAACATTTGTGTTTCAAAGGTGATGTATTATGAATCTGTGAAGAAACATGCACTTAACTGTTTTTAAAGATTGTTTTTTATAAATATTTTAATTGTTAGCATCGTGAATGTAGCTCAAATCATGTAGCTATAAAACAGTGTATTTTTCAGGCTAGCAGTTAGAACTTAAGTCCATGTGTGTTCTAGACTAGAGTCAAAAACTTTATTAAACAGAGCATTGGCTCTTTAACTGAAAGGCAGGGCTAACATTTCTAGAGCTGCTATATTAAGTGTTGCGATTTTTCCCATTAATTTTTCTGTGAGTGGTCCGTCCCTCCTTCCCTTACAATGTCTCTGATCATGTTTGGATCCTAAAAACTCCTTACATGGTTTTGGTGGAAACATTAAACTCTGCCGAGCAGCTGATATGGCCATGCTCCTGCCGTCACCACAGAGAAAAAAACCTTAGGACTGTGTTTCAAATTCCCCAGTTGAAAGTCCCAGTGGACCTTCATGTTTTGCTCTCAGAGCTCGCCATCAAATTTAAGAGCTGTGCAGACGTTTTGCTAAAAAAAAAAAAAAGACTACAGCTTAAATGATGGAGGACATGCAGCGAACACGCTTCAGACAATTTTCAGCCATTTTTTGGTTAAAATTACCATTTTTAAGACCTTGAATATTTGATAATCCTGTATGTAGTTTTGCGTTATCCCTATTATGTGATTAATCATATTCCTACAACAATCCAAATGGGACACACACAGTTTAACCCTTTAACAGTAAATCGAGTGTCAAGTGACTGTGTAATCTTTACAATTGAAGTTAATTTTTATAACCCGTTGCAGTTAATTGGGCATGTTGAGAGGTACTTTTAGCCTTCATAAGAAGGCAGTCTGAGGCATGTTCTTCCTTGCCTTTGTACAAGCGGATGTGATTTCCCATTAACTTGTTAACACACATCAGCACCATTTAACCACCCATTCACAACACCTGAAAATATTTTCACTAACTGTCATAGTGTCTAAATAATGACTCATTTGAGTACATTTCATTTCAAAACACAAAAGAGATAGTTCAACTAAAAATGAATATTTCCATTGAATAAGTCAGTCATCATTTGGTATTTTTCTAATGCCGTTCTATCTTTTTCGGACCAGAAAAGGAGAATTTTAAAAAAAATGTCCCACTCATGCTAATCCATAAGATGGCAGTGAATAGAGACCATCATCAAGCTTTTAAAAAAAGATGGAAAAGTATCAGTAAGGTCCCATGCGACGTGTCGTATATTCTGGGGGTATACAATAGGGTTTGGTGAAAAACTAACCAAAATGTAATATATTATTTAACGAAAATCCTGACCTTGCCCGTTATTTTTCTTATGAGACTCTATTGAACTGCGCCAATAGAGTCTCATGAACGCACAGTCCTGCACAGAAGACAAACAGCCAAGGTCAGGATTTAAATTTTGGTTTGTTTTTTTACCAAACCCCATTGTATACACCAAGAACACTTGGAATGTACGACACATGTTGCATGGGACCTTTCTGTGATACTTTTCCATTTTTTTTAAAAAAAGCTTCCTGCTGGTCGCTATCCACTGCCATTATATGGACAGGGGTGAGCAGGACATTTATTTTAATTTCCTTTGGTGATCTGAAAAAGAAAGAATGGCATACTGCATTAGAACAACACCAGGGTGAGTAAATTATGACTTCATTCATTTTTGGGTGAACTATCCCTTTAAGGCAAAGTTAATCATAGTAGTACACATGTACGTAAAGTATCATAAACGATATGACTCATGCTCTATAATCTTATAAAATCATGTGATAGCTTTGCGTTACAACTATTGCTGTCAAAATTAGTGCGTTAACGCATGCGATTAATTTTTTCAGTTTAACGCATAAAAATATATGTAACGCAATTAACGCAGCATTCGTTTTTTCTGTCATCCTTTGGCTAGCGTTACATTATATGATCGCGCTCTTATTCATGCAAATGCTTTTAAACCATTCAAGCGCGACAAGACAAAAGAGAAAGCGCTGTCTGTGAATGTCCTGATACACACACAACGCACAGAAAGAGTTCTCTTTCGCGCTTGAACGATCAATAACACAGAACTATGCCAAAATGCCCGTTTTGTCATGTATTCTCAAAAGAGCAGTCTTAAATGAGTTACATAACGTCTTAAATGTACTTAAAGAGTTGTGAGAAAATGAGATGCGGCGGATCTTAAAGTGACAGTAGCCTAATAAAACAGTTGCTGTGATGTCTATGATTATTAATGTTAATCAAAGAACAAAGGTAACAGAGAAAATTTTAGCTTTAATAAGGATTAATCTATATTTAATTTATAATTTATGAAGTTAAGACTGTAAAGTGTTTGATAACTTTATTCAATTTCTGTATATTGATTATATATGAAGGCCACAGGTAAATATGACATTTAATATAATGGGTTTATGTGAAGATTGTTTTAAGTTCACTTAAATTAAAAGTTGGTATTTTTTTAAAGCCTATAATAAATGTTGAAACTGATAGCTTTCGATTATACTGTAATGCTGAATGTCTATCATTAATGAAATGAGACATCAGTAGTATCAGATTAGTATCAGTGATTCTGGCCTTTATTCATAAAAAGATGCCATTACAACAAATAGTCAAAATATGCTGTTTTTAATTTGTTTCTACATTAATTTGGAGAGTAATTGTGAAATTATTACAATATAAAAATATTAAAAACTCTGTTTAGTCATTATTCAATAGAAATAATCAGAAACATTAATGATTCATGTCAATGCAATTTTGTACTTGAGCCTGAGACTGTATACTGTACCTAAGATGGACCACTGGGATGAATGGAAGAAATTGGAATGCCCAAAATGGTGGCTAAGTAAGTCCCTCCTTGCAAATAAAAGAACTAGTCGGCAAAACTAGTCCTTGCATTACTAGGCTAAAGGACATAGCTTTAGCATTATCATGGTTTTTGGAACACTTTCAAAGGCATCTGCCAGTTTGAAAACAAATTGGCAACTCTAAAACCTTTTATTAAACCCAGATAAAAAGCTTTCGCAAGCCAAAAGAGGTCTTAAGAAGATCACATTCCTCAAGAGCACCCAATGGAAATTCAGCTTCCTCATGACCACGCCCTATGTCCTTTGTCTGTGCATTGTTTGTGCTAATATTGGGATAGCGAAGAGCAGTGATCTCTCACACATCTGTTTTCAAATACTCATTACACCCTCAATCAAGCGAGCAGGGTAAGCGGTGGTCTCATTATTGTGTGTTCATGACCAGAGCTTCCTTTTGAACTCCCTGGGACACTCCACCCACCCGCGCACACTCATTCACTCCAGGTCGCATTCATACCGCGGGAAGTGTGTGGTCCGATAGCTGCGTATTTGGTTTCAAACACTGTTTTTCCATGAAAAGACAAAGGTTTGATGACACTGAGCTTGGAATTCAGCCTGCAGGGTTCAGTGTCAAAGACTGCAGTGAAGGCCATACAGTGTACTTAGCTGAGTTTTCCTTGTGTACTAAGGTCCATAATGATAGATTGATGGATTTAAAGTATACACACTCTTATGTAGACCTCATAAACGAGACAGTTAACCTCTCATCGGTATCCCTGAGATGATGTTTGTGGAGCAAGGTGGAAAGGTGAAAAAATAGCCTCAACAGAACCGTTTCATCGGCGTAGCTTGGAAGGAAAGAGAAATAATGTTGTGTGTGAGCTGATAGTGTGGTCGGAGAGAACGAGGGAGAGAGAAGGTGTAATTAAAGACTAAATTTAATTCCACTTTGGGGGAACCCTAGATGAGAGTTTGCGTGTCTAACTACTTCAGAGGCCATTAGCAACATGCTAACCGCCTTCAACTCAAGATAAAAAAACACTACAGAAACCCCCCCCCAAAAAAAAAACAAAAGGGCTTTTCTCTAGTTGTGTTTCCCTCAGCCCACACCCTTTTGGCACAGAATCAGGGTGAGTGTTCCTGTAAAACATCACTGTTGCTAAGTTTGGAGGTCCGTGGCTAGCATGGTTTTAGTTAATTCAGGTAGCGCATTCAAGTGTAGTCCTCATATTCCAGTGCAAACAAGTCTGGAAAACTACTAGAGCAGTGACGGTTGACAGTGTTTGCTTTGGACCACACGGCTACTCCAGTCATCTGGTTCAAATGTACACATAGCTAACTAGTTAACTAAGAAGAAGATAAATTAAAGCTTGAATAAAATGAATTGGTTTATGTTGCACATGCATGTTTTCCGACTATACATGATAGATAGATAGATAGATAGATAGATAGATAGATAGATAGATAGATAGATAGATAGATAGATAGATAGATAGATAGATAGATAGATAGATAGATAGATAGATAGATAGTGTAACCATTGTTTGTAATGGAGGTTCAATCTTTGCTCAGTTGACTTCCATTTTGGTTTAGGTTGGTAAAAAAGTGAAATCTTGTGAACCATTTTAAATAAATGTAGTTCTGGTAAATCATTTTGGCTTTAAAAAGACAAACAGTGAACCGTTCCGGCACATTGAGCGCTTATCACTCTCTTTTGTTTGTTGCAATCAGTGCCTTTTTAGAGCAATGCAATGTAGCCCAGTGGAAGTGGAAATAAGTTCATGAGAGCAGAGTTCAAGCCAGGACACTTTCATGTTACATTGGTGAAGTAGCTAGTAAATGCTTGTATATGCAAATCTAGCTATTGGGGGAAATTAAACATTTACTATTACATTTATTTAATAACTTATTAAAAATATTCCACGATTCTTCAGTTTTACTTAAAGCCACAATATGTTATAAAACACATAATATATTAAAGCGTCTTTGGTGTTTCCATGGTTTCTACAAAATAAAACCGGAAATCGAGGGTAACGCGGGTATGATGTCATTGATAGGCGACGCATGGACACGGTCCGTGTCCTGGTTAAAATTGCTTATTTCTCTGGATTTAAACATTCTTGGAAACATTTGGGATAATGTAAGTACATAAGTCAACAAAATATATAACACTGTTCTAGTGGTTTTTGGATATTTTAATCCAAAAATCTTACACATTGTGCCTTTAATGGGGTCAGGGTGCAAGTGTTTACTTTGTCTGTCAAAAGATCATTTTGGTTTTATACAGAGATGAAGTCACTTTCTGGAGAAGAATGTTGCTATGTTAGAATTGCCATGCCCATTGTTTAAGAATACTGCATATTCAGACATACTACTCATTTTGGACTAATCATTTTAGGAAAGTGGGAAAATAGGCATACTTGAACATGAGGTAACATGACGGAAAGCAACACTGAGGACATAGAAAAAAACATGAAATTCACAGAAGAGAATATTCACAAAGAAAATTCACTTTTTCACTTTCAGTGTTATTTTAGTTATTTTTAGTTTGATATTAGTTTTATTAAATATTAGAATAAATGTAAAAATTATTTATAAATTATTTAAAATACACTCCTATGTTCACCCAAATGTGATACTGTGATAAATAACAACTAATATGATTTCTAAACATGAGTTTACATGAGGGGACATGAAAAATTACTGCAAAGTATAAATCACCTAGAAGCTGAAAACCTTACGTTTACGTTTATCACAGGGCAGCTTATAAAAGCTCAAAGGAGATGCATGAAACAGGATCACTGGCCAGCATTTCCAGACTTGGCTTAAAATAAAGGGAAAAAGCACACCTGAAGCTGTTGAGTAACAGATCTGAAATGTTGAGAGTCATCTATCTGATCTAAACTATGCTGGAAAATGGTTTGAGGGGTCTGTCATGTGATGGAGATGAATATTCCACCATGTGTGACTGGGCAACAATGTTAAAGCTGCAGGATTAAAGCTTGTGAGGACTCAAGGGCTTGTTCATGCAAAAGCTGCTCCACAGTTAGTACAGATGGAAAAAACGTATTTATCTCTTCCCGCAAAGTGCATATACTCTATCGACTAATGTGACCTCAGGCTCTGGGTGGATCCCCGATGTGTTTACCACACCTTCAGCCAGTGCTGTTCGCAAGCACAGAACAACGTGGGTACAGATGAAGAGATTGAGTGCTTTTGACAGGTTTATTGTGTTTGGAAAAGTTACAATGCATTAAATTTGATCTGTATAGACAAAGGTACATGCTGGCAGAGAGCATGAAGGGTAATGTATTCCCTCTAGTCTACTTTCATTTCCTTAAGTTGATTTAAGTTCAGACTTTATAAAAGTCAATGCAGAAACAAAGGCCGTTTTTATGTTGGAATGAGTTATGCAATGTTTAAGCAAAGACTTTCATCTGTTCTATGTTGTAAAGCTTTTGTTTCCTTCTGCTGAAGACTTTAATTGAAATCTTCTGTTTTGATTGCCAATTGCCTACTCTACAAGTAATAGCCAGGAATACTATTCACACTTAATTTTTTGTATAGTGTAATTGTACTCTAATGCATGTGAAAATGTGAGGTTCCACACCTGGGTGGTGATGACAATAGAGTAACATTGCTATAGGCTGATTCTCACGATTACTGCATGTCAGGGTTTATTGTGATGTGTCGGTGGAGATTCATAGAGATGAGAGCTTTAGCAGAAGAGCTGACTGTCAGGAAGGCCCATCTGATATCATTGTGCTGATATCATTGTTTTTCTGCAGGTAGAATTTGATCACGGAACCATGGAATGTGACCTTTGGCTAATTCATCAAAAATCACCAGCACTGTTTGTGCCTTAGAATGAATAGTTTTCCTTACATCCTGAGTATGTGTGTATACACATCTTAATCTTCACTGTAAAAAACTGTTGTTTTTACAAAAAAATGGTAGCTGTGGTTGCCAGAATAATTCTGTAAAAAACACAGTAAAAATGTAAACATATTAAAGAACAACATGTACATACAGTATAAAGAAAATTACAAAATGTAAATAAATTTAACAACGCACACTGCTACTAAAATCTTTTTTGTACCTTTAACATATACTGACAACCACCATAGTAATGCAGTTGGTAAAAGATGAAGTTCTTCACAAGTACACTGTAAAAAATGTTATGTGCTATTTACTTAAAAAAATTATGGTAACAATATTACACATAATATTTTTGAGTAGTTTTTAAGGCTTGATTTCTTTAATGCAATCTACCTGAATAAATCATGTAAAATGACCTTTTGATTTAGTCTATGAAACAATTAATTTAATATTTTTAGTGAAATGTGCTTTTTTATTTTAAGTTGACTCTAAAAAAGGGTGTGGATTAGTGTGAATGAAAATGACCTTTATTTTTTAGTTTATTTTTGACTTTGAGTCATGATGTACAATTAATAGACTGTATGCTGCTAGCACAGCACAAGTAGAAACAAACTTGTTACTGCACTGGCATTAGCAAAGTTATTGCTCATTGAACAAAGCAACATGCATCATATTATTAGTATACAGTTATCCACAACCTAACCATAAGATCTACTCTTCTGCACAATGGTAACGATGAAAACTTCAACATAACAGAAACTCTTTCAAATGTCAAACATAACTGATCATTAAACATTAACAGATGTTTCACTTCACTCAAAAACACATACAATAACACTTAATTTCAATATTAATGCTCCATTTCCAGACATATGCAAAGCATGCTGGGAACTAACAATGGTGTCTCTAAATAAAACTGCATAATTGAACAAATTCTCTTAAAATAAATAGGTAGCCTTTTTTTCCTTAATTTTATCAGTTTAATCGGTTCCTCAATTCAAGCCTCAAAATTGCTTAAGTTTCCTTTAAAAAAATTAGGAAAATGTATCTCTTGGTTTTATTAGTGAAATCTTCTCAATATTTTTTGTACAACACTGAACCACAATTTTCTTAAGAAAATATACATACAATTTTTAATTATCACCTTAATTTTTTTGTGTGAATATGACAAGACCAATGATTCATTTTTTACAGTGTAGCTTTTCCACAGGCAAAAGTACACCGATTAGGTATACCATTATGACAGGTGAAGTCAATAACACTGATTATCTCTTCATCATGGCACTTGTAACTGGGTGGGATATATTAGGCAGCAAGTGAACATTTTGTCCTCAAAGTTGATGTGTTAGAAGCAGGAAAAATGGGCAAGCGTAAGGATTTGAGCGAGTTTGACAAGGGACAAATTGTGATGGCTAGACGACTGGGTCAGAGCATCTCCAATACTGCAGCTCTTGTGGGGTGTTCCTGGTCTGCAGTGGTCAGTATTTATCAAAAGTGGTCCAAGGAAGGAACAGTGGTGAACCGGCAACAGGGTCATGGGCGGCCAAGGCTCATTTATGCTCGTGGGGAGCAGAGGCTGGCCCGTGTGGTCCGATCAAACAGACAAGCTGACTGTAGCTCAAATTGCTCAAGAAGCTAATGCTGGTTCTGATAGAAAAGTGTCAGAATACACAGTGCATCGCAGTTCGCAGTGCAAACCAGTCAGGGTACCCATGCTGACCCCTGTTCACCTCCAAAAGCGGCAACAGTGGGCACATGAGCATTAGAACTGGACCACGGAGCAATGGAAGAAGGTGGCCTGGTCTGATGAATCACGTTTTCTTTTACATCATGTGGATGGCTGGGTGCAGGTGTGTGTGCGTCGTTTACCTCGGGAACACGTGGCACCAGGATGCACTATGGCAAGAAGGCAAGCTGACGGAGGTAGTGTGATGCTTTGGGCAATGTTCTGCTGGGAAACCTTGGGTTCTGCTATCTATGTGGATGTTACTTTGACACGTACCACCTACCTAAGCATTGTTGCAGACCATGTACACCCTTTCATGGAAACGGTATTCCCTGGTGGCTGTGGTCTCTTTCAGCAGGATAATGCACCCTGCCACAAAGCAAAAATGGTTCAGGAATGGTTTGAGGAGCACAACGAGTTTGAGGTGTTGACTTGGCCTCCAAATTCCCCAGATCTCAATCCAATCGAGCATCTGTGGGATGTGCTGAACAAACAAGTCCGATCCATGGAGGCCCCACCTCGCAACTTACAGGACTTAAAGGATCTGCTGCTAACATCTTGGTGCCAGATACCGCAGCACACCTTCAGGGGTCTAGTAGAGTCCATGCCTCGATGGGTCAGGGCTGTTTTGGCAGCAAAAGGGGGACCAACACAATATTAGGAATTAACATCATAATGTTATGCCTGATCGGTGTATAAGGTGCACAGATGACACTAAAATAATGTAATAAACATTCATTAAATAACAGAAGATGTAACATAACCCCAAATGTACATAACTGATAACAAAATCTATTAAGAAACATACCTTCAAATGTGAAGTGTCACGTAGGGAATTCTGGGAATGTCAGTTTATGACTGTAAATTATACGTTGATTTGTTCTTTTTTACTTCTAAAAACTGTACAATTAACAGCATTTTACTGTTACATGTAATGTCCGGTTAGATTACAATTAGGTTACAATTTTCCCTTATATAGTACGGGAACTTACTGTTAACCTATTAACAGTTTGTTTCCATAGTGTTTTTACAATATTTTACAGTTAAAATTTTTAACAGTGTTACAGACACGCCAGGCTCCACCATCACCCAATCACAGCGCACTCCTTCACCCGAGTACTGATCACGAACACCTGCACCTCATCTCCACAGTCATCACCAGCAGTACAAAAGACACACTCACGCACTCAGTCTTTGTCTGGTCTCGTTAGCATCAAGTGCTCACCTGCATGATCACCTTAAGGACTACCAAACGCTACTTACCTGTCTCCTGTGTTTCTCCAAGTCTCCATCATCTTCCCTCTTCTCGTGCTGATCCTCCCAGAAGTCTCCTTCATTCCAGTCTGTCTCCAGCCTGCTTCACCTGCAAGTACAAAGACTGTATCACTCAGTATTCCTCATCAGAACCTTGCTTATTCCAAGCTCACTCACCTGCACTGCCGTCATCTCTTCTGGTTGTTCAAATAAACATCAGTTACCTGTATCTCTTGTCTCCGTCCCTTCTATGTTGTAACAAACAGTGTTTATTTACATGAATGTTCATTGCGCAATTAATTGATATTTTAATAGACTTATTGATTTTGAAACTGTCATCAGTGTCTCCATGATTTTTTTCTGCATGATGGTTGCACCACATGATGTTTTGTTAAAATATTATTTTAATATTTTATTTAATATAAATTCATATTTAAAAGTATATTTACCTAAAAAAACAGTAATAAAAGATTGTGCCAAACTATCCTTTTTTAAAACAAAAAAAAAAATTTGTATCACCCTGACATTTCTGACTTGAAAAATAGATGTATTCCAGTGGATTTAAATTGTAATGTATTTTCGAAAAATGTAATAGATCCAGATTTAAAAAATAATAATAATCAATGCCATTGACCCGAGTGTCATCAACTGTCTGGTTACAAACATTCTTCAAAATATTTGTGTTCAAAAGAATAAAGAAATTCATACTGTAAAAAAAATATTGTTGGTTTAACTTAAAAAAGTAAGTCCTGGTTCCCTTAAAATTTTGAGTTCATTGAAATTAAAGATTTGAGTTAATACAATGAAGGAGATTGGTTTATTAAATAGAACCTCAAAATATTATGTTATCTGAACCACATTAATTATTTAAGTTTATCTGACGAAAGATAAAATGTTGATAAATCATGAAAATAATTTTTTACAGTGACAATTTTTGGGTGAACTATCCCTTTAAATTTGACTCGTTTTATGCAAATTTATGGCAGCTGTCATTCACTTGCTAAGTTGACGTATTGGTTTTATTACTTTGCTTCAGAAGCTTGATGGGCTGGTCCTGTATCCTCAAGGGGAAAACTGTTGAACTTGCAAACTTAAGTTATTATGACGGTATAAAAGATTGCTTCGGAATAGATCAATCAGATTTGCCTGCCAAACCCTTCATCACAGATTATAGTACTTGATACCTTCAATAAAGAGTTTAGCAGTAAAGTCTGACTGTCTCACTGTCTATTTTATTTGGACCAACAAAAAAAAATACAGTAGGCCTACACCCACATCAAACTAGAGATCATAGTGGCCGTTCATGATGCTGACAATGTTTGATCACTTCAATCACACAGGCAGAGGAAAGGTCTTGGCACCTTTGCTTTGCTGTTGGAAATCAGCTGTGTGTTTATCCATAGGGATTATGGCCTGTGTTGTGCGTGTCTATGGGTAGAATGTGCTTTTCACTCCCACTGTTGTGCTTTTGCTCCACTGTCATGAGCCGCCACGGCCTCTCCCCTTTTTCCTCCCGAATGTTACAACACAATGAGTTTGTTGTTTACGTGTGTATTAGCTCCAGTGAAACTCCCTCCATTCCTTCTGGTTATAGATAAACATTATATTCAGAAATTTGGTAATAATTATGAAAACAAAGTGTTAGGGGCTATACAACAGAAGATGTTTAGCAGAATGACCAAGCTGTTCACCATCCACTTTCATTTTGGAAAAGAACAGCTTGGAAATTTTGTTAGGTCAAATTATCTGATATTTGAAGAGTCTTATTGACACACAGTGATGAGGGTCTTTATATAATTTTCTGTTTTGTTCTATTTTCTCGGCATGTTGGTCGCACCACATGACTTTGATTTGGCAGAAAAAATAAAGGCAAAATAATTTTGTTAAAGTATTATTTTAATATATTTTTATATAAAGCAAGGCAAATACCAGCACTGAATCAGTTTCCAGTGTAAAAAAATTGGAGAGCGGCCTATTGGCTGAAGTTAAGACTGCCTGAAAGCTGAAAAATACTAGTTCAAAACAGTACAGTTTTTGCATAAAACCAATAACTCAGAATATGTCTCATATTCAATATCTTTGTCTTTTGCAGAGAATAGAAGTAGGCCTATCCTCAACTGAACAAAGCTGGTCACACTTACACATATGTCCTGTTAAAAAACTAGAAAGTAAAAAAGGACAGTATGATTGGTAGGTAACCAGCTAAAACTTATATGAACTAAAACTTATAGACGTTTTAAGAAGGTTATCAAGTAGCTAGCTACCTGTTGAGTTATTCTGTTGGAGGGTTGAGCTCCAGAAAATCAGTGTAGCTTTCGATGGATTTTTTTAGCAATGCCCTAAAGTTTTAACGTTTAAAAACTTCATATGAATGAATAAATGAATGAATGAAACGGGTGAGGAAAAATACTTCAAATAGCGATCTATAGGATAGGCTACTCTAGAGGAAATAACAATAACAATCTGTTACCATTCCTTGAATTCTGTTTCAATAAACAATGTATCGAGATAAGGACGGCTAGACAGGGATTTATTAGTAAAAAGGTTCCTTATCGTTGTTCCACATTTGTTTGGAGCAGTGAATTGAGTGCCGTTTGTGTGTTTTGTCTGCGCGTGAACGCGTCTTCCGTGAGGGGCGTGGACGCGTCCTGCCTCGAGCGCACAGTGCGCGCGTACAGCAGGCGCAACAGACAGCAGTGCGCGCCTCGCATTTCCAAAACAAAAAATGGGGCTTGAAAAAGAAAAATCGGAGACCAGTGTCATTATGGATGAGGATGAATTCAATAGATCGATTGAACCTATACTTGGAAAAAAACCGAAAGTATATTCAGAGGTCCCGGACAGAGATCCTAAAGATATAAACGCGCATCTAAAGGTATGTGACATGTTATTGCGAGAGATGTTACTATCGCTTATTAACTTACTAGGCTACAACATCGTTGATATAAGTGTTGTTTGCGGCATGATGCTAAGTTATTTTCACTTGCCGCCATTCACGTGCATTAATGTTTTTTCAGAATGAGTCTGTTCGAATTGAATAAATGTAGTTGCACATGCGCAATAATAATCTTTTTTTCACCAGTTCAGTTTAGATTACTTTATTTGCATGACTGTTTTGCATACAGTACTGCATTCATATAGAAATAAAAATTCTGTAAAGAGATTCAACGCTGATCTCTTGGTCTTTGAAGGTGTAGTTAAAATATACATTTGACGTTTTCTTTCTTTTTATAGGCTACTTTTGGACTAATTTGGTAAAATTGTGCACTATTGATTTTCATATTTTATGTTTGATTCCACAGGTTGGTTTTGAAGACATCATTGCTGAGCCCATCTCCACGCACAGCTTTGACAGAGTGTGGATCAGCAGTCATGCTGTGTTCGAGCTGGTGAAATACATCTTCTACCGGATCCTCACCACGTTTCTGGCTATTCCCATGGCATTTATTGCGGGGATTGTTTTTGGGATCCTCAGCTGTATACATATTTGGTATGAAAAGGCTTCTTGTTGGGGAAGGCTGTTGGCTCTCTGTTGTATTTTCCACAGCTCAATTGCAGAATATTTGCCTTTGGCCACTTCCCACCTAGATAAAGACTGGCATTTGACAAAATTGAAGAAATACCACAGAGAAAGTCTTGCATACTGGTTTGGTACAGCACATGTGGGCCTGCATTTTTCACATATGGTGGAAAAATCCACACATAACTCTCATTGGTTTGTTTAGATTCTAGTCAAGTGGCTTTCTCCGCCTTCTTAGGGGTTTGACACATGCAAGCAGAAACTTGGCAAAGCTTGGTGCTTGACCCTTGTGCAGTTTAGATCAGCAGCTCTTTCAGGGTCAGTGTTCCTGAGGTGCACATATTAGCACACTTTACAAACTTTACAACCCAGAGTAGCAGAGTGACCCCATTAGCTTAGGAATGAGTAGTGCTGACAAATTAGCCAGATAAGATCAAATGTCAATCTGTCAGTATAGCTCAAAGGGAGAAGAGAAAACGACCTAGTGAATTTTGCATGCCTATATGGGCGACATCTTAAATTGTGGAGTTTGTTGAATACATGTGTATTTTCTACTCTTCTAAATGATTGTACTTGATAGATGTACTTGTACCTGTGATTGTACTTGTACGTGGTAGATGCTAAAACGTGAAACAAATCTCATCCCAGAATCATAACGATTTGGAAATGGGCTGTTTTTACTTGAGGTCATTAAATAACCACCTAGCGTCTATCTAGAATTCCCTACCAACCACCTAGTACACCTTAGCAATTGCAATGTGCTAATAGGACTTTGTAAATTTAAGGTGTCACAGACATGAATGATGCTTCAAATTGTGCAGCTTGTTATGGAGTATTTACTTTTCCTTAATTCCTATCAACCATCTATCAACACCCTAGCGACCACCTAGAACATCAAGTACAATGCTAAAAACCTCACAGAACCTCATCAACCACATAACAACATAGCAACAGCCTAACAAGCACCTAGCTTGCCAAGCATAGTGTTAAAAACACATAGAACCTTAGCAACCACATAGCAACACCCTAACAACCACCTAGATAACCAAGCATAGTAATAAAAAAACACACAGAACATTAGCAACCGCATAGCAACACTCTAGAAACCACTCAATCTTAGTGCAAAATACTACTCAGAACCTTAGCAAAATGCCCTAGCAACCCTCTAAAACACAAAGCAAACTGCTAAAAACCACACAGAACCTTAGCAACTGCATATCAACACCCTAGCAACCCCCCTAGAACGTCAAGCATAGTGCTAAAACCCACAGAACCTTAGCAGCTGCAAAACAACACCATAACAACCACATAGAACATCAAGTACAGTGCTAAAATCCTCACAGAACCTCAACAAACACATAACAACATAGCAACACCCTAGCAACCACCTAGATCGCCAAGCATAGTGCTAAAAACCACAGAACCTTAGCAGCTGCAAAGCACACTAACAGGTTAACAAAAACTAAGTTTTGCACAGGTGAGGCACCACTCACAATTTTTTCAAGATTTTTTTTTTTCAAAAATGTGGTTTATTATAAATTAGGTTAATGTTATAAATAGACGAAATCCCTAAAAGACCTTTAATCTTATAAATAGGGAGATTGTTACAAAAAATACGATTTTAGACCTGTTCTGTGGATACTGGAAACACATTTTATGTATTGTCTCACCTCTTATTAATCCCTTATAGGCCAGTCACGCTCACTGACAGATCTTGCATATGTGTTTAATGCCAACAATATCAAAGGTGATGATTTAATGGAACCATCTGAAATGAAGGTTAATGCTTCGCACACTTTCCAGGGTACATTTTTACTCCAGAACAAAGAGAGAGGAACACGTTCACCTTGATGTGAATGATTATTATATAAGACCTATATATCAGCACACATGATGATGAGTTATTTTCCATCTGCAGGGTGGTGATGCCAGTAATCCAGGGCTGCATGATGACACTGCCCTCCATCCACGTGATCTGGACCACCTTGATGGACATGTTTATAGGGCCTTTCTTCTTCAGCCTTGGACGGTGCTTGTCCTTCATCAATGTCAAGACTGTACAAAATTGAGCAAGTCTGTCCAAATCTAACTCCGCATAGAAGTGTTGCAGAATCTTTCTGTCATGTTCTTTTGGCCTCCTTTTTGAGGGTTATTAGCTGAAGGATAATTTATCCTTGACTTCTGAAGCAAAGAGAAGAGAAAGAACTTTTCTTTCATTTCAGTAGACAATTGCAATATTCATTCTATTATTTAGCCACTGACATGTCAACCTCTTAATGGGCGGCGTCAGTGCTGACATGCTTTTTCAATACTGTTATGTAAGTCTAATTAAGCTTTTGTGTTATAATGCAAGACTTTTCAAAGATTTTATTGTAATGACTGAGATTTTTACCTTAAGGATAAGATATTGTGCTACTGCATGTAATATGATATTGCAATAAGTGCGTGATGTGCTTGCAAGGAAAAATTTATGCAACTACTTCCAATAGGGTTGTAGTGTTGTGCGATTTATTTCTGAGTTAATATTTATATTGTTTGGTAGTTGATAGATCTTTATCAGCAAGAGTAAATTAGATGATTTGATGACATTTCAGTGTCATACTATTTATGATTTTCGGGTACATTCCTATTATAGAGAGCATTCTATACAAATATAACATGTTTTATTATGTATTAATGACTTCTTTTTGTAATGAAGTGCCCAAATGGCGATTGGTTTGAATTGCAAAGCCACATTTGACATGCTGTTTGCCATTGATTGTGCTTTGTTAGTGGCTCCGCAGAGTAAATGGAATATTTGACTGTGCAATGGAACATTAGAGGCTCAGGTGCCGTTTCCTCACCCCTGTTGAATGATGTCATGTAGCAAACATGCTGAACACTGCTCAGCTTATGAAAGACAGAACTAAATGCCTCTTAGTTCACAAATAAAATTATTTTTGGAAGTTGAATGGATTGTTTTCTTTGGTGAGAGACCATGGAGATCACTTTGTGGCACATGGAATGTTAACCTGACAAGATTTAACATCTTATGCAATGTGAAAAACCCTCTGTGTGACATGTTCAATGCGGCAGATATGCCTGAGGATAACGGTGTACACTTAAAAAGTGTATGTTTTTGGAGAAGGTTCTGAGTGTTCTAGTTTTTAACAGATGGGTTTATTAAATGTCTCATTCTGCATTCTGATTTTGTATAATAGGTTTACTATGAGGAACATTTTGTCATTCATGGAGACATTAAATTAAAATAATAATAATAAGTATATATAAAAGGTTTAAACAGATCTTAAAAAATGCTACTTTTTTTACCTAAGCTACAGTGACCTTTGGCCGCTATCACTGTCGTTGTTTGCATATTTTGCATTGCCTGCACATCCCAGCACCTGAACTGGATATACAAATATTTGTAAGGTACA
Organism: Coreius guichenoti; assembly: GCA_039654105.1. Lineage (NCBI taxonomy): Eukaryota > Metazoa > Chordata > Actinopteri > Cypriniformes > Gobionidae > Coreius > Coreius guichenoti. The sequence continues at coordinate 15,619,607 of CM077191.1, forward strand.
ATAAAAGGACACTAAAAGATGTATAGATATCTAAAGTAAATGTTAGTAAAGTTATAATAAGTATCATGTCACAAATATGAGGAAAAAGGAACTGCAGCTGCATTATTGTTGAAAACATTCCAAACTAAAGTGCAAGTCTTGCCTTGAGGTGTATTTTGGTATGCAAACCGACCTTAGTATAGTCACGTTTTCAGGTTTATACATTTCAAGTCAAGTATGAATTTCTTAAAGGGATAGTTCACCCAAAAATGAAAATTAGCCCATGATTTACTCACCCGCAATTCATCCTAGGTGTATATGACATTCTTCTTTCAGACGAATACAATCGTAGTTATATTAAAAAAATGTCCTGGCTCTTCCAAGCTTTATAATGGCAGTGAATGGCTGTTTCTGTTTTGAAGTCCCAAAAAGTGCATGTAGCCATCATAAAAGTAATCCACACGGCTCTGTGAGGTTAATAAAGGCCTTATGAAGCGAAGCGATGTGTTTGTGTAAGAAAAATATCCATATTTAAAACTTTACAAACTATAACCCCTTCCACTAACTGTCGTACGCGTGTTCACGGGAGACTGGCGTTCCAGCGTAGGACGCAGACGTAGCGTAAGTTCCGGTGACAAACGCAGAAGCGCAGAGGATAGAGCAAAACAAAACTTGGTTCTCGCAAGAACTAATATATTCTCACCAGAGCGTCCTACGCCATACGCAATCTCTCGTGAACGCACGTACGACAGTTAGCGGAAGTTAGAGATTACAGTTTGTAAAGTTTTAAATATGGATATTTTTCTTACACAAACACACCTGTGGATTACTTTTATGATGGATACATGCACTTTTATGGACTTCAAAACAGAATTTTCTGCCATTATAAAGCTTGAAAGAGCCAGGACATTTTTTAATATAACTCCGACTGTATTCGTCTGAAAGAAGAATGTCATATACAGGATGACTTGAGGGTGAGTAAATCATGGGATAATTTTAATTTTTAACTTTAACAGAGCTAAAACTTTAAACTAAAACTAAAATAGTAGCCAATAAGTGTTCAGCATACTGAATACTGTTTTTAAAACATCCTAAGATGCACCTTATGCATGTAGAGCAGTGAAATAGTAGGATGGCTACAATATAAGATAGTTTGGTTTGTTTACCATTTGATCCCTGTACTTCTAGGGGTGAATTCAGGTTGTTTGGGACTCTTTTTCCAAGCCATCTCTATGGCAAAAAGTGTCCCAGTCACCCTTTATTCACCCTATTTGTGTTGCTTTAGTTGTGATTACTTTACCCTTGCTCTTACGTGGAGAAATAGTGCGAGTATAATGTACACGATCGTGCAGGAAAATATGGTAGACTACAGTGCCCAAATATGCCTCCCATTTGGGAAAAAATCACGTCAAAATCCCCAACCACTAATACTGCGTATTTCTCTGAGTGGCAGGCTAATGGAAGGTTTCATTCATTGAACGCACAGCATGTCCTCAGTGACTGAGAGAAATTCTCACTTCATGCCATGAGAGGCTGCAGGAGAGATAAAAACATTCAATAGATAAAGTTTTATGGGACTTTAGTTTGCAGAAAAGAGGGCTGTTGTAAGGAAGAGGACTCCCCACAGTAAGCAATCTCCACACGCCTCCCACACGGCTTCCTCTGTACTGATTGTCTTGTTTCCACACACTCATCTGATCGCACTTCAGTCAGGACAGCATGACTAGCGGATACAAGGACGGGACACCTGAAGAGGTAAGAATGACACCTATTTTACATCGGAAAACTTTTATTTTTTATGCCAATTCATTGAGCAGGCTTTTACCGAGTAATTTGTACAACTTATTACTCAAACACTTTTAGGGGTTTATCAACACATGAAGGCGGTACGCTGGCACTTGCTCCACTATTGGGTTTTTCCCCCGCGCATGTTAGCTAATGTCTTATCTGTTACAGGCATGTATTTGTTCGGCAAGCCTCCTTTGTTTACTTTGTGCACACTTTGTGCAAACACAATTTGATGGAATAATAATATTAGCTAAATGAACTGCTCACAATCCAGTGGGCTATAGGTGGAATAATGTGCACGTTCGCAGCTCATGTTGACGGATTAAAAAAAAAAAAAACATTAATTCAGAATAACTAATATATTTTAAACACGTCCCAAAAGTTTGTAATTTTTAGTTGTGGGTGTATTTTTTATATTTTCTGCTGCGGAATAAGAGAAGAGCACAACGCACGCGCGGCGTGTAAAATGGCGCCCCCCTGCGGCGGGTGGCTCTACTGTGTTCCAGAGGGGTGTGGTGCTTCATTTCTATCCGCTTAAAACCATCCCATGCCAGGGCTGTGCTGAGTTGCGCCCCAGTCTCCCCTCCACGCTCATGAACTTCATTTTCTGTTTTCTTTGGAACCGCAGGAATACGCTCACTCACCGTTCATCAGGAAACAGGGGAACATTTACAAACCAAATAATAAAGAAATGGATAACGACAGCATCAACGAAAAGACACTTCGGGATGTCCACACCAAGGAGATTGACCTGGTCAACCGAGACCCAAAGCATTTAAATGACGAAGTGGTGAAGGTAGGTCATTCACTTTTTTTTTTTTTTTTGGCCAGTCACTTTAATAAAAAATGCATTTAGCCTATAATTAGTAGCTACAATGTAAGATGAAACAACTGCACGCAACTTTTCATACGTAATTATTTTAGTATATATTATATTTAAAGTATTATATAATCTACTGTGTTAATAATTATTTGTATTATAATTATATAAATATCATAACTATTAAATGGTATGCTTTGTTATATTAAATTGAATATTTAGAAACATCTTCAAAGAGCATTACAGTTTATGCATACAGTTAAAAAATGCATTATAACTCAACAGAAAGTTTGGCTTCATAACAGAGGCGATGAGTCACTGGACAGTTTGTCGCAGTGGCACTGGAAACAATTACTGCAAGCAGCAGCTGTCTTTCAAGTCCTCGAAGAATGATCTGTTATTGAACTTGCAAAACCTTACATTTACTTTTAAACGCACTTGCATTCAGTCTCACCTGTCTCTAGCATAATATACTGATGTGCTGGTGTCCCTACCAGGCTTCCTTAGGTGTTTTGGATGGTTTCTAAGCTGGTTCTACCTCATAGACCAGCTTGTTATAGTATTCAAACTAGTAAACTATTACCAGCTTAGACCAGCTAGAAGATCCACCTTAAGCTGGATTTCCAACAGGGTGGAAACAATTATCACTGGAGCAGCTGTCTCCGCAATGTGAAATGTTGGGACTGTGGCACGAGTTTGTGAAATCCATGCATGCAATAATAGCCCGGTGCTCTCATTTGGACGGCCATGTTGATGTGGTAACTCCCATGCGGTGACGAGCTGTCAAAGTAAGGTCTTTTTTTATAGAGGAAATATTAACAGTTTCCTGTTTTTGAGCAAAGACTGCACACCTAACATTCTTAGTCAAAATTCTCCTGGGCGTGGGGCGATGCCTTGCATAGCAACTTTCCCTGAAAGAAAAGTCGACGGGTCACCTGACGATACAGGATTACACTTCAAAAACAATCCCCCTGCATCCATCTCCACCCTTTTGCATTATTTTTTCCCTCCCACCACAATGAATGCCTCTTATGATTTGACTGAAAATTGAATCCAGAGAACACCGAAAGTAAGTTTTCTGCTTATAATTTGCTGTTTGCTTTGAATTATGGGATTGCTGTCACAAGGGCTCTAATAGTCAAACTCATTTTGTGCACACAGTCCTTTTATTTTGTCCTTAAAAGGGGTTGAGCACTCGCAGTGGTCTTGCGTAGGAGAGCGTAGCAGGGAATTCCCATCTCCATTTTCACAAATTCTCCGTACACGCACACACACACACATCCCTCTGCACACATGGGGCGTTCCTCTGGACCATGATGCACTCGTGGTCCAAGTGCACTCCCACAGACATCCACATCAAAGATCCTTGTGTGCAGAAACACATGCGTAGCTTTCCCTTGGAACAGAATATTTTCCTCTCATAAAAGTGCATTCTTTTAATAGCACGCTGGAGCAGGATTCCACGTGGGAATCTGGCCAGAGCACAGACTAGTGACCTCCGAGTAGTCATCACGAATGCATGAGATTATACTTGTAGTATACAGTATTTGCAGAAGTACTATAAATCCTGGCTGACCAATAGGAAAGCCTTCCATAGCTAATACAGTTAGAGTAACAAGGCATTGATGGTTTTGTTAGTCACTGCACATGAATTTGCAATTTTAAAAATGAGTCACAGGCTCTTGCTATGGTGATTGAGGATTTAGAAAAAATAAACAAAGTATCTATAATGGTTTTCATTTAAACCTTTGTGGATCCTCAACAATGCCATTGTTTTTGTGTAACTTTTGTCTGTCCAAGTTCAATATTTTGAGGCATACTGTGTATGGAGGACTACATAAAAATAAATCTTTTTTTATTTATTTATGAGCATTTATTCAATAAATTTATAAAAACATCATTCATTTTTATGTAAATATTTAATTACATATTTAAATATGTCTGTTTATTCGTCAGTTTGAAATATGATTTATTTATTTACTTTTTTTACTTTATTTTACTTATTAAAACTATTTAACAATTAATTACATTTTTTCATTATTTATTTGTCAGTTTGAAAAAAATATTATTATTAATATATATATATATACACGTATTTTTAATTTTATTTTTTAATATACACTCAAAAAATATTTTAAGCCTTTTTTAAGATGCAATTAAGCAATTTAATTAATAGTATAATTCTATCAAATTGAATTAAATAATCCTTACGTATTTTAATTGATACATAAATAATTAAACAACAACCACCTTTAATCAATTATTCAATTAAAATACATAAGGATTATTCAATTCAATTTGATGGAATTTTACTCTGAATTAAATTGCGTAAATCTTAAAAAAAGGCTTAAAATATTTTTTGAGGGTATATTAAAAACTAAAATTAAAAAATATGTATATTTATAATAATAAATAAAATTTATTAAATAAACAGCAACTTATTTTTTATTTTATTTCATTTTGTTTTATTGTTAAATATTTCAACATTTTTAAATATAATAAATTAAACAGTTTTAAATGTCTACTTATTTGTCAGTTTGATTGAAGTGGTTTATTGAAGTGATTTCTTATTTTCATTTTTATTTTATCGTGTTTATTCCGTTTAAAAAGTGATTTATTTATTTTAAATGATGAAAATTGATCAGTGGCACTCCTACTCCTCCATAGACTGTGCACTGCACACTGGTGATTTATTAAATATGTGGACGGGTCATATATAATCACAAGCCCCCAGGTCTGAAGAATGCAAGTTGATACTTCTGTCAGTACAGTGAGGGTGTTATCAGAGAACACTGTGCAGTCAGCTCAAGAACTGTTTATTTTAACTTTGTTGAAAGTCATAGTTGTAATATTCAAGTAATGGAAACTATGTGTCCAGCCAGTTGGGATATACTGTAGATAAATGAATGGGGAGGATATCCTTAGACTGTATAATTTGGCATTTTGTTGCCAACTTGAGCCATGATGGTTTCAAGCCCTTGGACAAGTAGCAATTTATCATTTTACTCTTACAGGAACTTGAATTTACTCTAAACACTCGTCTCTTTTGTCCAAACCCAGTGGTGTACCTACCAGGCTTTTTAGCTAACTTAACCAGTAAGCCTTCCTTGGTCAACCAGCTTCGTGGTTAAGACTGTGGTGGTTAACCAGCATTTTTTTGCTAGTGATCTAAGGCTATGCTGTTTAAACTAGCACAAACAATCTAAAGTTGTTTAGTGGTCTACTTTTCAGTAAGCAAAACATTCATTTTCAGGTATTATCAATTTGTTGACTAGCTATTCTGATTCAAACAGGAGTTCTTAAATAAATATTAGCTTTATCTTGACTTTCATGTGTGACCGTGAAGGAAGGGGTGTGTTTGTGTGTGCTTTTTCCCTGTATAATCAAAAGTGTCACAGCTGAAATAAACACGTGTGTATTTAAAAGAAAGTGTATTGCTATACAGTGATGGCGTGAGGGTTGCCAGCAAGGAAGATCTAAACCAAGCTTTCCAGGGCTTATTAAATGAGTTTTATATTTACATGTCTTCTCTAAATGTTAGTGTTTGGTGTCAGGCACTATCTAATCCAATCTGCGGTTGATACAGGAGGTTTAGAGCAGAGAGACATGGGCATGAACCAGGTCGTACCAGTCTGAGTAAACCAGAGCAGGGTGCTGTACAATGTAAAGATGCTGTCTATGAGGAATGTGGAGATGGGTGAAGGGAGGGAGGGAGGAGGAATTGTGCTGGATTTCTTAATGTCAGCCCACTTGATATGGCTGAAAACGTGCAGAAATACTCAGATAGCTTTTATAGTAATTTATTCATCTAAAGAAATTAATATAATACAAATACAAATAGTATAATAAAATGAATAGGCTCCAGCATCCCTTTAACCCCATAGGACAAATGGTTTGAAGAATGGATGGATGGATGAATAATCACATTTTATATATTAGATAGATAGATAGATAGATAGATAGACAGACAGACAGACAGACAGACGATAGATAGATAGATAGATAGATAGACAGACAGACAGACAGACAGACAGACAGACGATAGACAGATAGATAGATAGACAGACAGACAGACAGACGATAGATAGATAGATAGATAGATAGACAGACAGACAGACAGACAGACAGACAGACAGACAGACAGACGATAGACAGATAGATAGATAGACAGACAGACAGACAGACGATAGACAGATAGATAGATAGACAGACAGACGATAGATAGATAGATAGATAAATAGATAGATAGATAGACAGATGATAGATAGATAGACAGATAAACAATCTGGAAACAGGTAATCAAATATGGGTTAATTGGAAAACACCCAGTGGGTTAGTTGTGCAAAATGAAATTATGTCTGATTTTGATTATACCAGTACAAAATGATTGAATTCTGAAATCCCTTTCATCTCCAGGTGGACTTCGAGGACGTGATCGCTGAGCCTCCCGGCACCTACAGCTTCGACGGCGTGTGGAAAGCGAGCTTCACCACCTTCACAGTAACAAAGTACTGGTGCTACAGGCTGCTGACGGCCCTAGTGGGCATCCCGCTCGCCCTGATATGGGGCATCTTCTTCGCCATCCTCTCCTTCATCCACATCTGGGCGGTGGTGCCTTGCGTGAAGAGCTACCTAATCGAGATCCACTGTGTCAGTCGAGTCTACTCCATCTGTGTGCACACCTTCTGCGACCCGCTGTTCGAAGCCATGGGGAAGTGCTTCAGCAGTGTGCGGATCTCCACCACCAAAGTGGTGTAGGGAGAGGGAGAAGGATAAGAGCCAGAGGGATAGGGTGGGATAGGGGAATGGAAACCAGTCTCCGCCGCAAGGAGATAAATCACATGATAAACCTTTATTATAACGAGGGTGAAGTAAACGTGAACAGAGATGGAGGGTTGCACTGTATTTAGGCGGCCCTTAAGTAAGACTCTCCTCTCCGTCTCTTTTCAGCGCTTTTATGAGCTTATCTCCTCTCAGCTTTGGATTCCTTGGGGGCGTAGGGGACGTTCTCATTTTTCTCAAAATTCTCATTTTTTGTAATCTGTTAGAATTTACCAATGTAGGAATACCGTTTTAGCCTAACTTTTAAAGGGACAGTTCATGCAAAAATGCAAAATCTGTTATTATTTACGTACCCTCATATTATTCCACATCTGTCAAGCTTCAAAAACACCATAAAAGTGATCCACATGACATGACTGTGCGCTATTTTTAAGTCTCCTGAAGTCATATGAATGATATAATATATAGAACATGAGTCATACTGACCACTTTTATGGTACTACTTTAATGGTGCTTTTTTCTTTTTGGTGATTTTTGTCCTTTTTGGAGCTTGACAGTGGTTGTTATATAGAATATATTTTATAAAATATATTTTTCATATCATTTTTATAAATATATATTTATATATTAAAATATATAAATATAAAAAAAAATTTAAATATATAAAAATAAATATTTTAAGGTACAGTCGCATTAGCAATTGCTCGGATTCCTATTGAAGTAACTGGATTTCGACCGTGAAAATTTGCCGAACAACAGAAAATGTGACTGCAGATTTATCGTTAAATATTTTACACTTTGTATCCCACAGATACATTACAGGTATACGCGTTTGGAATGACATTAGGTTGAGTAAATAATGATAGAATGTTCATTTTGGGGTGAACTATCCCTTTAAGATTTGCCTCCTGGGACAAGGCTGTGAATTTGTTGGGTTTTTTTATTTGGTTTTGTTTGTTTTTTTGTCCCCTATCGTTCATTGACACGTCCACTTAGTCTGTCCAAAATAGTTCCATTGTTGCGTCTAAACATTATATAGAAGATTCTAATAGTTTTGCTATGTTCATTCTTCCATTTGGGTACTATCACCCTTTTTTGTCATCACTGACACAAAAGTTTTTGTTTTGGGAGAGGGTTCGGGGAAACTAAACGAATATTAGAGAAAAAAAGTAGGCGTGGCCCTGCTGATGTTAAGACTGCCCGTCACACTGCATGTTGCCACTAAATATGGTGGATGGCCCAAACACGGGCCAAAAGAGGTGCCCTCACTGAACCCTTTGCCAACTCAGCATATACTAACAAAGAGACTGTTCCTGGCTCTGACATTTAACGCTTCAAACCGGTCATCATGTCAACAGCTTTTTGAGTGGCAGAGACAACTTCCAGGGAGACATCATGTGAAGCTAGCAACTATAGGACACAAAGCTAGCGAGGTCATGAAGATTGAACTTTTTTAACACGAAAGCACATTACCACAGCCTTAACATATACTTAAACTTTATTTCCAGTCTTTGAAGATGAAGAATTTTTTTTTTTTTGCATTTTTTAAATGTTTCTGCGATACAAAGTGACATTATTTGGTTTGGAATTTTGTCCCGTAAACAAACCTCTCTGCTTCTCTGTTAATTCACTGTCAGACACACACACACACACACATACACACACTGGCAAAGACTGGCAGCAAACCAAAGTTTCCAGCATCAAAGGCTGCTGCTAAAGTGGGGTTTATATAGTATTTTGTACTGACATTATGCTCACTTCTGTCACCTTTTGTCTACCCGCTTTAACTTGGTCACCTCTTTGTCTACCTGCTGTCTTAGTATCTATTGCGATGCATTTGCTTCAATAAGTCTTTCTCTGTAGATGAGATCCTATTTTTATTCATATTTTTATATGAAAACTGAAATTCTCTTTCCTTGCTTTTACTGTAAAATCACATAATGCTGTGCACATTAAAGAAAATGTAATATAAATCAAGTTGATTTCATTTGTCTGGTTTATTCAACGTCTTTATTTGTGACGGTTGCACTGCTGCAAATGTAGAAACAGGCTTTGCTTTCTTGTAATGAAAAAGTTTTTGATTAAATGGCTTTGATTTAATTTTAGGACTTTGTTTAAAGCCCTTTTGGGCTGCTTTAACCTCTCTGTGGTCATTTTAGGGCTTGCTTTATTTGTGTACAAAACCAGCAGAGTCCTTGAATCCATGGCAATTAATATTGAAGTATTTAAAGAGAAGCCAAAAATAAGCACGTAAGCTCAGGGTTACTAAAATAAAGTGGAGAGAAATAAATCACAGTGCTTATTCATTTTCATGTGCCTCTAGTGAGTATTTGGACTGAACCTCAAAACATTTATTTTTCTTTTGTAATACATTTTAGTGGCACATGGATCCTCTAATAAAACTAAACGTTTTACCTTCTTAAAGTACTGTAGCCCACATCAGTATTATTTTAGTATTTTGAGATACTGTTATAGTTTTTATTCATATTTTGAATTAGTTTTTATTTTTGTATTTTCTGTTTTCATTTTAATTTTAGTTAAAGTTTTAGTAATTGTGTTGTTTTTGACATTTTTAAAATATGTCAGTTTTAATTTTTTTTTGTTTCAGTTTTATTTTATTTTTAGTACATCAAGTTAATGTATATGTGTGTGTGTGTGTGTGTGTGTGTGTGTGTGTGTGTGTGTGTGTGTGTGTGTGTGTGTGTGTGTGTGTGTGTGTGTGGTTTTAGTTTTAGTTAACTATAATAATCCTGGGGTCCGTTTCAATAAGAAGGTTCAGCCAACCCTGAGTTTAAACTTGAACTCTGAGTTGACTTACCCTGAGATGGGAAACTCTGAGTTTTGGGTTTCAGAACAGCTGAATTGAGTTAGTTCAACTCTGAGTAGACTTACTCTGAGTTCAGCGCGTGAACCACGACTATGAATAGCCATAATCAATCGAGCTCCGAAATTATGATTCACCATGGCAACAGCACCCGACAAAAGACGTCCGCATACTTCCGGGTCAATATGTAAGTTTAATTCTTAATTAGTTTAATTAAGTTTAATTTTCATGGTATCCCACAGGCAAAAAAAAAAAAAAAAAGAATGTGGCAGCAGCTAAGAATGAAGTATAAAAACATAATTCACTCAGGTAAAGCTTTAAGCATAAAAGGTTCATGCGTGTAAGTTTCATGACTTTACAAACATTTGACATATTGAATAAATATCATTCAGTGTCTATTTCAATGTGCAGCAGCTTTTCCCACATAGTCTAATGCTCTTTTCACATAATTAAAATGTATCTGATCCAACCTGTTACATTTCTGTTTAGGGTAATGACATTAACTATATTTGACTTCTACTCAGCCAACAACGAGAAAGCAGAGGCTCGCAAAACACCAGCACCACTGACAGATGAAGAGGAGATGGAGGAAGAATATTAACATCCAACAGGAAAAAGAATAAAGTATTTGTTGGAAATAAAGATGACCATATAAATTGTGAATAATTAGTGTTTATTTAACAGCTGTGGTGGTGGTTACGGCATATATCTCAGACTACCCTTCCATCTGGCATCCTTCCACTCCATACAGTAATCCGTTTTCAGAAAGTGCGATGATGGGAATATACGTGTCATCAATGCATCCAACCACTGGAAATCCTAAAGGAAATTCTAATTATTAGGTTACTTCTAGAGGTTTATCAAGTGAACGCCAGGATCCTGTATAAAAGGATATGCCAATTTTGAAAATATAAAAAAAATTGCACGATGAAAATATGCGCAATGAATGAATGTACCTGCACTGCAAAAAACGCTTTTCTTACTTTGTATTTTTGTCTTGTTGTTTCCAGCCAAAATATCTAAAGATTCTTAAATCAAGATGCATTTTCTACATAAGAAAAATGACATTAGGTATTTAGTCTTGTTTCCTGGGGAACAAAAACTAATTTATTTTGCAAATGATCTGCTAGTGGGGTAAGAAAAATAATCTTGTTTCCGTTTGCATTAAGATTATTTTTCTTACCCCACTGGCAGATAATTTTACTTGTTTTAAGTAAAATGCACTTACTTTAGATTTAGATTTAATTTATCATTTTTTAGATATTTGTACTTGAAATAAGAAAAATAATAAAAATAATCAGTAAGAAAAGCATTTGTGCAGCGTGAATGAACGAATTAAGTATTTTAACACCGCTGATGCTTTAAAAAGGGGGAGGAGACCGAAAGAAACTCTGGGTTTACCGAAGAAAACCTGCTCCCGACCAGGTTAGGTTCACGGAGTAAGTTACCATGGTAACCGACTCTGAGTATAAGTTACCGCTCTTCCAGAAACAGGCTTGACTTACCCTGCTTTCTCGGGTTTTACATACCTCCCATTCTGAAACAGAAAACCCAGAGTTTCCCTCATTTCAGGGTTTACATAATCAGAGTTTTCACTTAACCTCCTTTCTGAAACGGGCCCCTGGCCTACACGTTTTCATAAGAATCACAACCACAATAAAGATGTTAAAAGCGTCATCTGAAAATATTTCCTTTCATTTTCACACATAAATACTGCGTAAGCCTGACATGAGAACCTGTATTTGTTAGGAAAATAATCTATATTCAAATCTGTGAAATACTTCAAAGGAAATGTATCACCCCCTGCGGGAACTGTGGATAATAACACAGAATCTCCTGCTGTTGGACCGCGAGAAGTGACTCGCGAATCGTTCCTTTGAGTCGGATCTTTTCTTTAACGAATCAGGCGAAACGATTGTCAATTCAAGCTAACTTCGTGTTTCATTTTCATTCTAATTGATTTACAGTAGGCTAAAATGTCCATATATTAAAATAAGTAGGCTAACTACAAAATAAAAGCTTTGGACTCTACAGGGTGCACGAGAGTTTGATTCAAGAGTCATATAGTCTGATTTGTGAATCATTTCCGTTGTAAAAAGCCCGGCAAAGGTCCTCAAAAAAAGTTATGAATTTTATTTATGGTGCATCACATTCTTGTTGACAAAGATTTCAATGTGAATGGATTTTCATAGCTTAAACAAACACCTACGTGTGTAGCTAAAATAACATAGGCCTAGGCTAAGTATTTGTCAGGTAAACATTGAGAAACTTCACCTTCACCATGTAGAAGTAGTCTTTTACAGGATTGTAACGTTGTTGTGTGATAACACCTCCTCCTGGTAAATAAAAACAATAGCAAGCATGTCTTTGTGATTATTCATTGTGAAGGAGTCACTGAATTGATTCAGTTAGCTATGTGTCTTTAATAGGCCTAAAGGCTAATTCAATGTAGGCTGCCATTTACTTTGATATCATGCCAAGTAAAACGTCCAACCAAGATTTATGGTTTAGACTGTTCATTTTTCCCTAGCCCCATGGGCATTACAACACCTGTTTCTTTCAGGTGCTGTTACCGTCAGAATATCTACTGCTATGAATAGCCTATACACAAAACTGCACTGAGTCATAGATCTTCGGTTTGTACTCTTACATGAAGAGTACAAACACAGTCAAGTTCAATCAAATCTCAGCTGTTTGATCAGACACAGAACAGATGGTACTTTCTGAGCAGTCATCCTCCACCACCACCCCCACCAGGTTTTCATTTGAATCATTGTCACCATAGAAGCAAAAACAGTAGGCCTACCTCCTGTCACACTGTATATTCAGCTGCACTGACACATTTGAATCCAGGAAATGCCCTCAGTTTTTGTCCAAATTTCAATTGTTTCAAAGTTTTTTTGTCCATGTTGTCTTTTTGAGATAACTGTGTTTACTGAATCTGGACGTGGACTGGTTTGTTTTGTAAAGGTTTTCAGGACAATCACCTACTGAATGAACAAAGGAGTGATTTAAGTGACCAATACCGTTTGTGAAAATGTAACAAGAGCAAAACGTGTACCTCCCGGGATAAAGGATGATGACCGACCATGTTGAGTAAATGAAGGAAAGCCCTGTTTTCTTTGAGAAAAACAGTGTGCTTAATTGTATTGAATGTGCACTTGTAGAGCATTTCAAATCTTAAAAGTATTTAAAAACTTTACTTGCAGATAATATGATATTAATTAAATAAAAGGCAACTTAGGTGTACTTAAAGAGAGTACACTTTCACTTTAACACACTTTTAAAGTGCACTTTGTAATAATGTCAAATTTTACTTTAAATTACATTTTACATCATTATGTTTTAATAATCTTTTGTTATTCCTTAACAAAGTACACTTATTTTGATGTGTTGACTAACATACTAAAGCACATGTAAAGTACTTGATTATAATTTTAACTGCATAGTTTTTTTGATGTTACATTTAAAGTTAATATATATTAAATGTACTACATTGCAACTTTATCATTACAAAGGTGTAATAAATAGCCTAGATTCTTGTCATTCGACAGTGTAACCATATTTCAAAGACAATAGAAATAATTATGAAATTACATATAAATATGTATTTAGGTCATACTAAACTGGGCCAAAAAGTACTCTAAAGTCTAATACACTGTAAAAAAAAAAAAAAAAAAAAAAAAAAAAAAAAAAAACATGGATGTTTCAGTCATTTCAACTTAAATTACATTAAACTGACTCAAACAAATTTGTTGAATCTAGTATAACTTATTAAAAAAAAGTTGAAAATTGCTTAACTTAATTTGATGAGTTAAAGAAATGTAAAAATATACATTGTCAAAACTTGTTGCTCATATAATTTTTTATAATTCTTTGAATTGTAAACAACATGCAATCAAGTGTTCCAAAAAACATTACTTTTAGTTTGCACTTAAGAATATATATATTTAAAGTATGTTATTTAATAAGTACTTTTTAAAAGTATACCTATGGTAAATTGTGCTTCTTTTTCGCAAGGGACCTGAAGCCCTGAAGCTTCATTCCATTCAACCAAATACAAAACAAGATTATCCATTTTGAATAAATCATAAAGCCTGTTCTGTTTGCTATCAAGGACCAGGTTTTAAAATCAATAATATTATGATTATAAAATCAATCAGAAATGGAGTAGAGAGCGGTCATGTGACCCAGAGGAAAACAATGCCAACATGGGTGAACTAATCAGCTTAAGTGCTGTAAAACTGGTTTGAGGGTAAAGTTTTTTCCTGGAATAACACTGTCAAATACGTTTCTCAATATATTATGGTTTTGAGAGGGCCCAGGGTGGAGGAATACAAATCCAAATTGCTTTCTGCAATAGTTGGCTATACTGTCTTATTCTGTCTTATTTAAATCACTCTGTGATTTAAATACAATTGATCTAAAGTTTCAGATCTAAAGTCTGACTGATAAAATGGCATCTTTTTTTGTCTGAAAGTCACACATATATTTCTTTAAGGGATTAAACTGCAATAAAATGACCAATCCCTGCATGTCAGCAGTCATTCTTCACAATATATGCAATATACTAATGTCAAGAGGATAGTTAAATTACTGCTGCTGATGTGCGCAACATTTAAAAGGCCTTTTCCAAATGAACCGTGGCAGGTTTAAATGATCAATCATCAATGAGGTTTTACAGTAGGAGAATGACCAGGTCAGCACTAACCTGGATTTTATTGACCTTAAGGTCATAAATAAAACCTGAGACTAAGTTAGAGTGGGTAGTAAATCTATACGGATCAGTTTTGTAGATTATCAGTGGTGTCCTCCCTCCACTCACTCTGTGTCAGACACCAGATCACACCTTTTATTGATTATTTCATAAATCTGGAACACTATGACTAGGTCACCACTAGGTGGCGTAAAG
The DNA here is from genome assembly GCA_039654105.1 of Coreius guichenoti. Lineage (NCBI taxonomy): Eukaryota > Metazoa > Chordata > Actinopteri > Cypriniformes > Gobionidae > Coreius > Coreius guichenoti. The sequence continues at coordinate 15,634,712 of CM077191.1, forward strand.
GTTCCGTGCTAATGACAGGGTTATCCTGTATGTAGGCTACGAATTTTGTGGCACAAGATGGTGACAAATTAAAACCACATTACAATCTATCGTTAAAATGACACGTTGGCCAACTAATTAAAAAGGTATGTTTTTTAATGATATTATGATAAGCCTCCTCGCTTCAAAAAACCCCCACAAAATATTTGTCAAATGTGTCATGCTCTTGAGACCTTAAAAAACAATAACATACCATGGCAGGTGGTGGATGAAGATACTGCATAGTTGAAAAGAAAGTCATAGGTCCAGAATTTCACACTTCGGGTTTAGTGGTTACTGGATGGCAGTGTAAAGTTGAACTTCCCTGTATTTGCGTTTTGCGTAGCAATATGACAAATCAGCACACTTGCCTTAACCAAAACCTATACGCACAACAATAAATGCCCGAAACACACCGATAGTCAGTATAATGTGGTGAGACAGACTTCATAAAGCCTCTGAATGCAGAGACTTTGCATGTAAGTATTGATATTTTGAGCTCGATAAAAGGTCGATGCATATGAATTTAATGCTATACATGTAGTAATGTACTAGCAATTAACCAGTTTGGTCATTAGAGTGATTAATGAGATACAAACTCCAAAAGAATTATAGACTATTCATTCATCCTTGCTTCTAATGCAGTGTTTGATAAATAAAGAACGGAAGTGAATTTCTTTTATTCAACTTTCAGAAAATTAGGCCTATACAATGACATTTAAAATTAAACAGAAGTCAGGAAGTGAAATTATTGGTTTCCTATTTTTGTTCTTGTTCTTCTTACTCTTCTTCTCATTATTGTCGTTGTTATTCATTTCAGTAAATTTCCTAAAATCTTTTATTATTATTATTATTATTATGAATACATGCATAGCCTACTGCACACTACCATAAACCACAGCAAGAGAAATATTCACTCAAAATATATAATGAACAATATTTAAAAAGTATTACTGATTAAACTATGTTTAAAAAAACATATAAAATAAAACAGGAACATATATTTCATAATAACTAAATATGTTCGTTTTCACTAAAATTTTATTTTATCAAAAATTTTATTGGTATTACAGATTTACAAATAGGCCTAGCCTATAGCCAGGGGGTGCATTAGAATAAAAAGGATAAGATTAAATAAAATCTAAAGATCGAAATAAACAGTAAAAATAAATTAATAAATAAAATGCTTACAAATATTAACACTTTTATTTAATGTTAATTGAACTTCCCCAATAATATTATCAATTGTAAAACATCAGCAGCCAATCATCGGACTCTGTTACTCCACCGCCAGTGACGTAACTGTCAGCGATCTGACTGCGCTCACCTGAGAAACCCATTCCGTCCAGAGGCACGCGCACCGTGGAGTAACGACCCGCAGCGTTCGCGCAGAGTACAACAACAAACCCTTTAAACTGATGTGACCGATTCTGAGCGTGAGTCACCCGAGTGCACATTCTCCGAGTGAGTGATTACGGTGTAGCGGAGAGGAGGAGGAAGAGCGGGCAACTTTTTAACAGAAAGCGCGCAGAAACTCACCGCCGCATCCCATCTCGAGACCGCTGGCATCCGCCAGAAACAGCGCGCGCGCGCGTCTAGAGCGAACCGGACCGTTAAAAGATGTGATTATTTTCCCTTTCTGTCTCAGACAGGTGTCTTTATTTTACAGGTGGGTGAGCGTTTGCTTTATTTATGAACGTTTAGAGTATGAAGAAAATAACTGAGGTTATTCATTGGGAAGTTATGTTATTAAAGTTGAGTTGTTGCTATGATAACACTTCACTTGTTTTTGCTTTGGTAGAAATTTTAGCTAAAGGGGGTTTCATGGAATTGTCCTGGAGGTGTGCGTTTAGTTGTTGACAGTGTGACTCATTGTAAATCTGTAAGCTTCCATGAAACTCGGGAAAACTGAAGCTTTTGTTTATTTTTTTGTTCAGTTTAGTAACGTTGTATTTAGAAATGTGGACATGTTTATCTCTAAACACTTGAAATATTTTTTTTTCTTTTTCTGGGATTACAGGCATTTGAGAGTCATTTGAGTGACAGTAAGTGAGTGGGCTTAATGTCTGAGAAAAATATTGGTCTGCAGATACTTAAAACTTTAGCTTAAAAACTCTCCATTATATAAATGTTAATATGTTTTAAATGCTAATTTTCATGGGAGATACAAACAGTAAACATTTAAAATAAAATTAGTTTATTTTAAAGAACAACATGGAATTGAATTATGTGAGTCCCAGTGTGTTTTAAAATATTAATAAATAATTTTCTGAGGCATTTTTTCTGTTCCTTTCCTTTCACGGGGAAACATCCAAGAGAACAGATTTTGAAGCACTTTTGAGTGTGCCAAGCATTTTTGTTCCTGCGCTTGAAGTGGATATGTTTAGATGTGTGTTAGATGTGAAGGAAGATAAAAAGACAATATAAAAGCTTGTTTATCAGGTTTTGCATATAGGTAAACAGTAAGAAAACTGACTGAATATTTCTAAAAGGACAGAAAGTGCAACAGTCTCTGACACTGTTATACTTAGAGCTTGCAGAGAACTATAGTGCTACTCAGTGCACTTCAGTTGTTTAGATAACAGTGAGGGTGAATCCCATATTCTCTATCTCTGCCTGTCTTTCCATCTCAGCCTTAAAAGTGACCTCCTGGAGGAATAGCGTTTAAGTACACCAACAATAAATCACTTCTCCGGCGTCCGCAGCCTACCAGGCTTAATTGAGTTTATCAACCACTCCCTTGAGAACGCTGTCTAAAGTTAGACTTGTCACCGCAGTGCACTCAGTGTAGGCTGACTCTTTGATGATTCGCCTCTTCTGGTACACGGCCACAAAAGTGCTGTCCTAGTCAGAGGCACAAGGATCGTTTAGAGTTGCCCTCTTTCTTTTATCCATGGATTTGTCATACACAGTGAGTGGTGAATTATTGAGGCTTCTGCAATGCAAGGAAACTAGTGATATCATTGTTGTTGCAGTGCGTGTGGCTGTGATTTACAAGTGTCATTTGTTCGGAGTAGCTTGTCTTGGTTCATAAAGCTTTTGTGTCCTTGTGTTTTGTGCACTAATGGGTTCTATATATAGAATCAGAATCCGCACAAAAATGCTATGTTTTAACCCTATGAAGCCAGATACAGATATCTTATTTGATATGCAAATTTCTAAGGCCTCTAAATTATCAATCTGAGAAATTTGTACAAAATCTTTTAATATGCCTTCTGCCCTCTGATTGATAGTTTATAATTTTGCCCCCCCACAATGAAAACCACTGAGTTTTGGTCATAAAACTAAGCATGCAATATCATATAGCGTTTAAATATCATCTTTCAAATGCATCTTATGTAAGTATCAAAGATCTTGTTGATTTACATTACAATCTATCAGATTTTCATCATACCTTTTGACCATAATATAATAACAGCAAGTGCACCAATTTGCATATTTATGCTCAGTGTATGTTGCTCCTAGACTGTGAGCTCCATATTCTCACTGTATAGGTCATAAATGCATGATGTATCAAATATGAGACAAAACATAAAACTAGTGCTGTCAAATCAATTAATTGCGATTAATCGCATCCAAAATAAAAGTTTGTGTTTATATAATATGTGTGTACTGTGTATAATTATTATGTATATTTGAATACACACATGCATGTGTATATATTTAAGAAATATATATATATATATATATATTTCTTAAATATATACACATTTTATTTTATATATAAATAAAACAGATTAAATCTTAAATATATACATGCATGTATGTGTATTAATATATACATAATAATTATACACAGTACACACACATATATTATGTAAACACAAAGTTTTATTTTCAATGTGATTAATCGATTTGACAGCACTACATGAAACACATTTTTAGATTTTTTTAAAAATATATATTTGTCTAAATTCTTAGATTTTTATGGCTGTTATTTCAAATGTCTATGGCTTTACATGGTTAATATGCTAAATAAATGTTGTCTTTTTACTCTGCAGAAGAACAAAGATGAGAATTCACTATTCTGAAGCCACTTGCATCCTCATCATCCTTCAAACGCTGTGGTGGGGCTTGAATAGTCAATGTGAGGAACCAATAGAAAGCTCCAAACTCGACCTCTCTGTGACCTATGACCTTCCTCACTTTGTGTCTGACACTCCCATCCAGAAGCTGTTGGAATTCAATGGAACCGTGTACGTCGGCGCCATCAACAAGCTTTACGCTCTGTCAAAAGACCTTAAAAAGAGACATGAGTATAATACCGGACCGGTCTATGAGGGTCCAGACTGCTCGGTGCCAAAACCATGCTTTGGTTGTGGAGACAAGACCCCCAACACGAACAACACCAATATGGCCCTGGTGATTGAAACGTTCTATGACCTTGAGCTCTTCAGCTGTGGTTCAGTTGGGAACGGCGTCTGCACCCGTCACGTGTTAGAGGATGGACCCCTGGATACGGAAGTAACTTGCATGTATTCGGAGAAAAACAAAGGCAGCAGCCACGGTTGCCCAGACTGCCTAGCAGGACCCTCGGGCACGCAGATCCTCAACGTGATGAGCAGCGGTGTCGTGAGGTTCTTCGTCGCAAACTCTGAGCCTCTTGATTTGACCGGCCCGCGTCTTCACCACACCATCTCCGTTAGGAAGATGCGAGAGACTCAAGATGGCTTTGAGTTCTTTTCCGAGCAGTCCTACATGGACTTGGCCCCAGGGCTGCGTGGGAACTACCCTCTACGCTACGTCTACTCCTTCCAGAGTGGTCCATATGCTTATTTTCTCACTGTCCAACGAGAAGGTAGCAGCTCGAATGCCTACCACACAAGGATCGCACGCATGTGCTCTTCGGATCCTGAGATCCTGCGCTACGTAGAAATGCCCTTTGAGTGCATTTACTCTGAGCGAAGGAGAAAGAAGCGCTCGGCCCAGGTTGTTTTCAATGTTCTCCAGGCTGCGCATGTGGCCAAAGTCGGCTATGACTTTCAGCAGGAGATGGGCCTGAAAGAAGGAGAGGACGTGCTGTTTGCTGCCTTTGCCCGCAGCAAACCTGACTCACCGGAGCCCACTGCCAGCTCTGCCGTTTGCCTTATCTCCGTTACAGACATCAATAACTTCTTCAGGGATTTCATTCAGAAGGGATACACAAGGAAGCTCTATCACTTTCCAGGGTCAGAGGAGAAAACCTTCAACCAGGTAAGAGTTTTCAACCAAATCATGCATTTTCTCCTGTCAATTTTAGCTGACTGTTCAAAACGATGTCCATCCGAGAGCAAATCTGACTTCTTGTCAGCTCAATTGCTTGTCTTTGTCCTCAGGCCATCATAAATCACTGACCCTCCTCGTCTTTTTTACTTATCCATCACCATTTGTTGGATCAATCAGTAAATCATGCCGATCAATAAATGACACAAATTTAACTGCTGACGACTCCCTGAGGGCCTGTCGATAATGCAGGGCTATTACTTCCCAGAGTTCATTACAAAACATAGTCATACATCGCTCTGATCTGCATAGTAAGACACAGTGGTTAATGTTTGGAATATGTAAAGATAAAGCATATAAACATGTTCAGATGCTACTAAAGCTGGACAGTGGACAGTATGGCACAGAAGGTGAATGGAAAAAGGCTGGGTATCAATCCAGCATATAGCGTTAGTTCTGGCAGGTCACATTAGTCAAGCTCGCATCAGCTGACTGTCAGCTGATCACGTCTACCTATAGGAATACGATGCCTATCACAGCATGCATATATATAAGCTCCTTCAGTATTATCAGCTGCTATCGTGTTTCTCTGGAGCTGATTACCTTCCTCCATCCCCAGCTCCTCTTCTCGTCAGTCAGGATTTGGCATTCTGATTCCCCCTGAATCAGACTAAATTCCCAAATTAGGTTGTACATTTTAATATTGACATTAATGCTATCTGCAATACATTGTTGCTTCTGTTCTGTTTACCCTAGGGGGGGTTATCACTGCTCTCCCTGCTCTTATCCATGCTAGGCTGCATGGATGCGCAGGGAGTTCTTGCACAGAACAGAACCATACCGCCAATCTAAACTATATGCTAATTGTCTATCATCTTTGACGATAGTGATCATGACAGAAGTACAGATTTAGAGATTTGCAAGCTCCTGATTCAAATTTGAATCATGTTCATTTAGCTTCATATGAAAGGAATTCTTTTGTAAGCTAAAGCAAATTAATGTAAACGAATTTAACTTAGAGAGCCCTTTTAAATGGTAAATTATGAAAAACAACATTTATTTGGTACATTTATTTTAAAAATGAAAAACTGGGCATGGGCAGTTCAACTATGCTACTTATTTAACAGATATAATTATCAACACAACCCAAAACTCTCTGCTCTGTGGACTGAGGTGAATTTTAAAGACCCCCTGTGGTTAAAATCAAGTTTTTAATGTTGTTTATATGTCTATGTGGTGTTTTTAATATGCTTTAAGACAAACCATGTGCAAAGTCATAAGTCAACACCATTGCTGAGTATTTTCTCCTTAAAACTGCAGTGAACCAAAGTCTCAAAAACGCGGTTTAAAATCGCCGGTGTTTCTTACATCACAAACTACCTTGTAACCAATCACGTCAATGTGCGGGCGGGCTTTAGCATATCATTAACTATTCTCTGGGGAGCTGGGGTGTCTCAAGAGAAGCCAGATTATCCCAGTATATTTTTCTGTTGATATGAAAAATCGTGTATATTTAGCAATATAGCGGGTGAATTATGTATATGATGTTATGATGAACTATATGCCTTTCTTCACTGACGTTCTGAGTTGTTCAAAGCGTTTCTAAGCATACTGATTTTTAGAAGGCAGCTGTCTGACGCTGAGGTGGTGAATGGGAACATGCTTTGTGTAACAATAGCAGCATTTTTAGCTGTTTGATAACGTAGTCAAGCAAAAGGCTAATCATATTAATTACCGTTGTGTGTCCGACGTTATAAAGAGAGATACCATTGTGCAGCGTTTACTACAGTAAAGTTGAGCGAGTGGATGTTTGAGTTGGTGTGAGTGAATGGAGGCGGGGTTAATTTGCATATACATAGATCCGCATACTAAATGAAGCAAGGGTGTAGAGTTACATTCATGCTATTTTAAGGCATGAAGAATTTTTTTTCACCGGAAAAACTTTTCAATATGTCATTTTGGTGATCAAAGATGAGTTTTAAGGGATAAAATGATTGACTACAGGGGGACTTTAAATGTTTATTGTGTAAAACTCTTAATATGATGTGTGAGCACTTCAGTTATAAACTCTGTGGCGTAGATTCAAATGAAGATAGCGAATAATCGGAAAACTAGGTTTGCTTGTGGTCCATGTGAATCAGGCTTGTTTAACAACCATTACTCCTGCTGTTCATTCTCTGCACTTTTTTTTTTTATTTGCTTGTGTGTTGTCTTATCAGAGTCCATACAGCGGGGAAGCCCAGATCACTACCCAGCAGGTGTTCTTCAACTGACTCTAACAGTCTTTGTACTGGTCGCTTTAGCAGTTCATATGGGCCAGACCGGAGCGGCTGGCCTCGTCCCAAAGTCACACAGCTCTCCAGTCTGTTGTAGTTGCTTCAGTGCCCTGAACTTTATCTGGCCAAACTCACAAAGTGTACTCAGTTATTTATTACAGCTGAAGATCTGCAGACTGAAGCACTCAAGACATTTTTAAATATTTTCATTCTGTGGATCCTTGATCCAAACATCTGCTCAAAGTCAGCCGTGGTTCTATCAGTTTTCATTATGGATGTACAATAGCTTAAATGGCAATAGCAGTTGGAAAACATTTCCCTAGACATCTTAGAAGAACTGTTTACTTACAGCTTTGAAAGGTCTGAACATCTTTTGAAAGGGATGTGCGTCGTTTCCAATACAGTCCATAAGTGTGTGAATGTGTGCATGTGCGTTTGTTTGTTTTGGGTGTGTGTCTGAGTGTAAATCATAGTGCCATCATTGAGAACCATGATACCGGTAGCATATGTTATGCAGAGTCTGTCTTATCATCCCATAAAGGGGCAATTGACGCAATGTCATAAAACAATTACATTGTAAATAGGCATGATAAATTGATCCCAATATCTTGTTTTTGCTCTTAGACAACCGACTCCACAAACTGGGCTCCAACAACTCCTGCTTTTATGGGGAAACATTGGGCATCTGACACTGTGCTTCAGTTTTGATTGAATTTAGCCTTGCTTTCCTGTTTTATTTGTTAATGTGGAGCCAAAGTTATTTGAATATCATATCAGATAAATCACTGAAGTCCATAATAGACTCTTACCCTTCGAGAGAAAGACACCACAGCTTTTAGACTTCACCCAAGCTCTTAAAATTATCGATCGGCCAGTCTGCTGTAGCTCAGCAATATTCGTTAATAAAACAGACAGAAATATAGTCCTTATTGTTTGGAATAATGGATATATCCGAGTTGGAACCACCCCAACAAACCCAGCGCCCCCCCGTCTTGAAAGAGCAGAGAGGAGGGGGGACACTTGAGACCGGCAATAACAAACAGCCACATTTAAGGTCAAAATTATCATTAGATTACAATTGATCAGGGGAACAACTGGCAAATGCTGATTACTTTAAAATTGAATCTGAAGCTTGATTGATTGCCGCCTGTAATATAATTCCTAAAGAGGGAGTTTTGATCGACAGCCATTTTAATTATTACCGCCATTGTGGCTAAATGAACATGCTTTGAGATGGCGAGTCTAAAAGTGTAAAGAAAAGTGAAAAGGCAGTGCATTGATTTTTAACTTACTTTGTACACATTTTCCCACATCTTTTTGACTGTGAATAAGCCAATATCAATGTAAATCAGATACTTTTAGCTCTTTGTACCTCGCTCATTCTTTTGCATTATAGTGTGTTTTGGTTATGTAAGGACAGAGTGACACGCTAATGCACTGTACTTAGCACTTATAAAAAGTGTACGTGCTGCAGCCTGCTTATACCCAGATGTGTTTGCGCAAAAGCGGCAAAACCTAGATCATTTATAGGCCACGGCTTCAGCTCTGGGAGGTGCAAAATCATGCTGAAAGACACAGTACTTGTTGTATCCTGTCTCTGCTTGGAGAAGCTGCGATAAGCTACCTGCATGGTTGCGTTTCTGTGCGTATGTATACATGTATAAGAAATGTATTTTATGTGGGTGAGTTGAGGTTTGTACTAAGGAATTAAGTCACCCTGAGTCATTTCTGGCAAAAGCACACAAATGCAGGCATGTACACGTCACAGACCAACAGCTCTGACCAAGGGGCAGGTGGAAGTGTGCAGCTGTGTGTTTTGTTAAAATGTCAAGCCCCTGCAGTGAGCTCATGTTGGCAGCCTTGCCCTGGCGGGAAACCTGCGTGACTTTAGACCATAATGTTAGTTAGAGGAGACCGGACAGCTGGCATCCAGGTGCAAACTGCTCGTCTCATCTACATCTGGGGATGAGAGCACCTGTGGGGATGTATCCTGACTTTTTTTGCTGTTAGGTTTTCTGTGTCCTAAAAGCCTTCTTTATATTTCAATACACTACCATTCAAAAGTTTGGGGTTGGTAAGATGTGTTTTTTGAAAGAAATTGATACTTTTTTATTCAGCAAGGATGCATTTATAATGTCACAAATTCTATTTTAAATAAATGTTGTTCTATTGAACTTTCTAGTCATCAAAGAATCCTGGAAAAATGTATGTTTCCACAAAAATATTAAGCAGCACAACTGTTTTCAACATTGATAATAATAAGAAATATTTCTTGAGCACCAAATCAGCATTTCAGATTGATTTCTGAAGTGGCACTGAGAACTGGAATAATGGCTGCTGAAAATCAGATTAAAAGAAAACGTATTGACCCAAACTTTTGAACGGTAGTGTATACTGAGAAATGCAGCAAATTTGCATATTTTAAAATATTATTATATATATTAGAGATGGGCATTTTTGTCAGTTTTTTCATTTCGAGTACTGATATGTCAAATGAGTACCGGTACTCGGGAGCGGGGTACAACACTGCTGTTACAAAAATGAATATTGACAAATAAAAATATGAAATGAAAATATGTCTATCAAATATGAAAATATGACTAGAAAAATAACACTGCAAGTAGGGATGCACTGATACCATTATTTTCAGAACCGATCCGATCTGATACCAAAAATTCTGAGTATCGGCTGATACCGATACCGATACCAATCCGATACCAGTGCAGTTTTGTTTAAAAATTTTATGTAGAATTTCTATACCTCAGTGTGTTGAACTGATAATCACTCTTTTGTGTGTTAAACACAATCTACTAAATACAGACAACTTCATTATAAAGAAAAACAACAAATTAAAAAATATATAAACCACAATCTATGACAAAAATACTACTATAAACTAGATGGTGGATAAACTAGATTAGTGGATAATTCAGCAGCAAAAGTTACTATAAAAAAAATCATGAGTGCACAATAATTGTATAAAATCTAAACATTTAGTGGAAAAAAAAAAACATTTAGTGGGGAACAAATAAAAGTGAATAAGTGTAGCACTAAATCTGGTAAAATGTTACACAAAATACATTCAGGAAAAACACGTAAATATATTTATAGAAATAGGGCCTACAGTGGGGAGAACAAGTATTTGATACACTGCCGATTTTGCAGGTTTGCCCACTTACAAAGCATGTAGAAGTCTGTAATTTTTATCATAGGTACTCTTCAACTGTGAGTGACGGAATCTAAAACAAAAATCCAGAAAATCACATTGTATGATTTTTAAATAATTAATTTGCATTTTATTGCATGACATAAGTATTTGATACATCAGAAAAGCAGAACTTAATATTTGGTACAGAAACCTTTGTTTGCAATTACAGAGATCATACGTTTCCTGTAGTTCTTGACCAGGTTTGCACACACTGCAGCAGGGATTTTGGCCCACTGCTCCATACAGACCTTCTCCAGATCCTTCAGGTTTCGGGGCTGTCGCTGGGCAATATGGACTTTCAGCTCCCTCCAAAGATTTTCTATTGGGTTCAGGTCTGGAGACTGGCTAGGCCACTCCAGGACCTTGAGATGCTTCTTACGGAGCCACTCCTTAGTTGCCCTGGCTGTGTGTTTCAGGTCGTTGTCATGCTGGAAGACCCAGCCACAACTTAATGAGGGCAGGAGGTTGTTGGCCAAGATCTCACAATACATGGCCCCATCCATCCTCTCCTCAATACGGTGCAGTCGTCCTGTCCCCTTTGCAGAAAAGCATCCCCAAAGAATGATGTTTCCACCTTCATGCTTCACGGTTTGGGATGGTGTTCTTGGGGTTGTACTCATCCCTCTTCTTCCTCAAAACACGGCGAGTGGAGTTTAGACCAAAAAGCTCTATTTTTGTCTCATCAGACCACATGACCTTCTCCCATTCCTCCTCTGGATCATCCAGATGGTCATTGGCAAACTTCAGACGGGCCTGGACATGCGCTGGCTTGAGCAGGGGGACCTTGCGTGCGCTGCAGGATTTTAATCCATGACGGCGTAGTGTGTTACTAATGGTTTTCTTTGAGACTGTGGTCCCAGCTCTCTTCAGGTCATTGACCAGGTCCTGCCGTGTAGTTCTGGGCTGATCCCTCACCTTCCTCATGATCATTGATGCCCCACGAGGTGAGATCTTGCATGGTGCCCCAGACTGAGGGAGATTGACCGTCATCTTGAACTTCTTCCATTTTCTAATAATTGCGCCAACAGTTGTTGCCTTCTCACCAAGCTGCTTGCCTATTGCCCTGTAGCCCATACCAGCCTTGTGCAGGTCTACAATTTTATCCCTGATGTCCTTACACAGCTCTCTGGTCTTGGCCATTGTGGAGAGGTTGGAGTCTGTTTGATTGAGTGTGTGGACATGTGTCTTTTATACAGGTAACGAGTTCAATCAGGTGCAGTTAATACAGGTAATGAGTGGAGAACAGGAGGGCTTCTTAAAGAAAAACTAACAGGTCTGTGAGAGCCGGAATTCTTACTGGTTGGTAGGTGATCAAATACTTATGTCATGCAATAAAATGCAAATGAATTATTTAAAAATCATACAATGTGATTTTCTGGATTTTTGTTTTAGATTCCGTCTCTCACAGTTGAAGTGTACCTATGATAAAAATTACAGACTTCTACATGCTTTGTAAGTAGGAAAACCTGCAAAATCGGCAGTGTATCAAATACTTGTTCTCCCCACTGTATATACTAAGAAATTAAAAGACATTTATTTTAAATGTATAGCACAGCTTTTTAATGAGGCAGCAACATATTATAGATAGGGCAGAACAAGAAAGGCTATTAATAATCTTTCATTGCGCAAAAGTATTATAATATGAAAGGCTCCAATACAGAGCGGCACAAAGCGCTTATGCGCATCCCGTGCGCAGGATGATGCGCTTGAAGCAACATGGAGTCACAGCGCGCAGCGCTCCGCATTGAAAAGTTCAAAACACAAAGGGAAGATATATCGATGCGTAGTGTATCTGTCTGTGCAATATTTTATTGAGCCTTTTCTTTTAACCATTTAAAAATTCAGTTACCGTGCGTGTGAAGAACAATACAATCTCTAGTCCAGTGTTGTGATCTAACAGACACCCGGTAGAAAGTAACACGATTTAGAAATCGCAATAAACTCCAGCCAGATAAAGTCTTTTTATGCGAAACCATAGAGCGTTATCTACAGTTCAAGCATAATAACAGGAACATTGAATCATCTTGGAGAGAGTTTCATCGTGTTGACTGTCGTAACCGAACGCGACACACAGTTTGAAAGCTGAATGGAGAATGACTGACAGACTCAGCAGATGGAAGCATTTACGTGAACTTGAATAATGACTTAAATATTCATCTGTACCTCACATTAAACTATGGAATGGCTTCAGAACACGTAATATAGTGCATGAAGCATTGATAATGCTTTATAATGTTTTTGTGCCTTTTGTGGGGCACTGGGGCTTAACAATAACACAGAATATTATACGCACAGTATCGGATTTGGATCGGTCCTGTCTGAGTATCGGATCGGCGCATCCCTAACTGCGAGATTATCAATAATGTATCAGTGTTTTTGAAAAAGAGACATCTAAAAGGAATAGCTTCATGAGGTGAAGCTGAAACTGAAACCCGTTCTATATGACAATATACGTAATTTATACGCAATACATACATACGTATACGTAACATTACAACTTGTATCTGCACAAAAGTATTTTCAGTAACTGTTTAAAAATGTATTTCTACACCCAATGTAAATGTTTCTCTCTGTGAGCTTTGGTTAGGGGTGGCTGAAATGTAACTTTATGCACAACTGCCAGCCAGCATGGTTCTTGAGACTCCAGAGACCCCAGCAGCTTCAAATACCTGTTTGCTTGTCAACAGTGGCTTTTTTTATAGCTTCCCTTTTAATGCAATTAATTTGTTTGGAAAAAAAAAAACTTCCCTTAATAAGTCTTTATCTGACTGGGTTCTTCTATGCTCTAAATCACTCACAAATATTTTGACAGTTCAACAATCTAAATATTAGTTGTTTTTATGCCTTTTGCAAGAGATTGCACCATTTCATGCTTTTTATTCTTCAGAAATATCTTCCTCCCCTTATTGCATGTGAACTGTGACTCGCTTAATAAGGAACAACCTCTTTGAGTAGGTTTTACATTTACGTGAGAAGACCTGGTAACACTTTATTTTACAGTGTCCTTATGTTACATGTACTTACTATAGTAATAACAGTAAATTATGTGCAATTACATGCAACTAACCCTCAACCAAATCCTAATCCTACCCTAACCCTATAGTAAGTACATGTAGTTAATTATTATTACTCAGTACTTAAATATATAATCACACTGTAACAAGGACACCTTAAAATAAAGTGTAACCAAAGACCTGGTAAACTACTTAACCAACCTGTCTGAGTTATCTAAAAGATACAAGAAATAAAACATCTTGCACTTAATTGTATTTTCATCTACTTTTATCAAGTGATTCCAGACAAAACAATTTTAAATAAAACATAGGCCTACTGTTGAAAAAAACTGACAAGAAAATATAACACCACTGGATTATTAATAATATCAATGTTTATGAAAAAGAAACATTTAAAAGCAACGACCCAATGATCCAGGAATATAACCCAATCATACTCAATAATGCGGGCATTGCCGTTTGAGCTGGCGCTAAAGAGTGAATGACACTGGTAAACTGAAGCACTAATGGGTTAATAAACATCCTATATGAGATTAATGAGATATATTTAACATAAAAGTATTATTACAACTTACATCTGCACAAAAGGACATGCATGGTCAAGTGAACTTGACCATGCTTGTCTGAATGTGTAACTCCTGTTCTTCCTGTAACAACAAAGCTGAAACACGGGCAACTAAAGCACAAAGAATTTACATACAACTGTTCTCATTATAATGTTATGTATATAGCAGATTGGCTCTGCACATCTTGCACTTAACTGTATTTTCATGATCAAAGTGATTCCAAGCATCACTGCATGCTTTCACATACATTCGGTCTGGACTATATGCTGTCCTAACGCTAACCCATCAGGCTCAGGTACCACCCAAAATGCAGCAACAACCAATAAAAAAAAAAGAAATATATTTTTAGTCACTGCGATCATCGTTTTCTTAATTAATTATTGCTATATATGTGTACGTGTACATGTGTGTGTGTGTGTGTGTGTGTGTGTTGTTGTTTTTCCTGTCCTTGGACTGTTTTCCCACTCTTGCCGCATATGTGTGTTAAATACTCCTATAAAGCAGTTAAGCATACAACTGATAAACGCTTGCGCTCGCAATCTGTTCTTCAGGAGGAACATCACATAAAAACAAACATACGATTGGCTAGTACTCCACTGTTTACGCCAGGTTTATTGCACCACAGTTTCTTCCTTTGTTGTTGGGATGACTGGCCCATATTTAACACAGCCTTCAGGCTTGAAATACTTGTCGGTTCTCTCTGGGCATAATTCAGAAACGTGTAAGTGTCAGGTGAAGGGAAAGATTGCTTTGGTGAGGCTGATGACGAGTCAGTGGCCCAGAGGCATGTTGATCCATCTCTGGCATCCACCATACCTTCCTTTCCTCATTTTTTTTACTCCCTCTGGTAATTTCCTGCTCTCCGGGTCTGTGAGCATGAGGTTTCATCAAAGAGCTCAATTTTGAAACCTCCATGTGAGGTTAAAGACATCCTGACCAGGTGTAAATCAAATACCCGCTGAAGCATTTAATGAGCCCGGTCAGGTTGGATATTCAATCAGCCCACACCGCTAAACGACTGGAGTCGACCGATCCAGACTAATTGTTTGGTGCAGTTCAAAGACCTACTAATTGTTTTGGCTTACACAGCAGGGACCACAAATAAACTTTTCGGG
The DNA here is from genome assembly GCA_039654105.1 of Coreius guichenoti. Lineage (NCBI taxonomy): Eukaryota > Metazoa > Chordata > Actinopteri > Cypriniformes > Gobionidae > Coreius > Coreius guichenoti. The sequence goes on from CM077191.1 coordinate 15,650,111, forward strand.
GTATGCTAGGACTCAACCTCCCCCACTAGGTCAAAAGAGCCATTACGCTGTACTGCTCTGGTGCTAATGCCGGCACAATGGTTCCATAGGATGCAGGCTTGAATGAATGTGTGCTTAAGTAATGGAACGGATTGAATTGGCCAGGAACTATTCTACTTTATCACCTGCTGAGAACTCAACAATGCACCTCAAATAAGAGCTTATCTGTGGCTGCCCTTCCAACTCATTCAGCACGTCAGTCAGATATTCCCAAGCTTATCCCTCAGAAGACATAGCCTGTGTGAAAAGAGAGCAAGCTTTTACCTGATACCTGACTTGTGAGTTTTGTGGGGCATGACACCCAGTGTTTGGTCAGCTAATGGAGTGGACTTCAGGTGTCAGTCATGCAGGGTTCGAAGCAGTGTGAGTAGGCATGGGAATCAAATAGAACTTCATGATTCTGGTTCTGACTCAGATTCTTCTTAATGATTCCTGTTCCTTAATGGGTTCAGTAACATTTTTTGAGAACAATTGAGGGGGGAAAAATGAAATGCATTGTTTATTGCAGCAGTCTGTCACCAATAGATCGTTTCAGATTCCAGCAAATGAACACATTAACACAGAGTTTTTATTGGCTTCTCACAAATGTTTCAGTGGCAGCATACTGTAAATTCAGTGCTTTGACTAACTACATATTAAAGAAGCTAAAAAAAAGCAAAAATTTAGTAACATTTTTTATTAATTGAATAAATAAAATACCAAAAAATAACAATTATTGCAACAAGTGCTTTTACTGCACACTGTGATTATGAACAATCATTCAGTAACAGTAAGCGATTCATAGTAAGTATGTAACCACTCCGACTGATTCATACTTAAGTATTTTGATTCACTGAAAAGATCCGGCTCATAAGACTCATTCATTTGAGGATTAGACTACACTGGTCCCATTATATGTTTTTGATTCTTATGAGCCATTTCTTTTTAGAGAGTCATTCAGGAACTGGACTGAATCATTCTGTTTTTGATTCACAAAAAAAGAACTGATTCACTGAAAAGAAACCCAAATAGGAGTCATTCATTCAGGTCCTGATTCTTGAGTCGGTTGTTGTTAGAGAATCATTTAGGAATCTGACTACATGAGCCCCTCTCTATGTTTTTGATTCACAATTATTTTAAAAAATATTAACGACTTAATAAGAATTATATATTTAGGAATAGGACTAAAGTGGCTGTGCTGTATTTTTTGATTAACTAAAAAGAGCCAGCTCATAACAGTCATATATTCAGGACTCAGTCTACACAGTATGTTTTTGACTCACTAAAAAGAATCATTTACGATCCGTTAATGTAACTAAATTTCGTGAAAATCATTTGGTTCTCCTAGTCTAGAGAGGAAATTTGATGCACATGTTATAGGAGACTGTCGTTTAAGGAAAATATTTTACCTAAAGACTGCGTAGCTAAACAGGAGGACAGAGTTTTCACCTTTGACTATTGTATTCAAAAAATCCATCTCCCCTGCTTGTGGCCAGAGGTGGATCAGTGCCCCCCTCTACCTCAAACAGATGTGTTTTATTAATGCATTAGTCTGACCACAATCCATGAAGGTATCTGAACAAAAAAGGCAATAAAAAGACATGCCAGCTTCCAGTGGTTTACCAAAAGATAGCACAATGATGCGTTGTTTTACCATGTGGTAATGCTTTACATATTACTGCCATGCTCGATTGTTTGTTTTCCATTTGTTGCATGATTTTACACACTTAGTATAATAGCTGACTGGCACTGAATTTGTGTGTCATAAAAAGGATGCCACCTGCTCGGTTTGAATCATAGTGCTGAGAAATATGACCACAAACGACAGAATTTGCTTCATGCTCTTTATCACGTCAGTTGTGTTTTTCTGGCAGAAAGAGGGCATTTTGAGAGTAAAGACCTTGATCTTTGCTCAGAACGTGTAGCGTAGTCCCACGTGTGTTTTTGCAAAGACCCAAATTGACATAAGGATTTCATCATATCTGCCTTTTAATGTCAACTACAGGAAGGACAGCTCATGCCAACTACTGATAATAAACCATTTGAACTACACTATATTGCCAAAAGTATTGGGACACCCTTCCAAATAATTGGCCATGGACTCTAGAGCAGTAGAGACATGTTTTCTGGAGTGACCAATCACACTTCTCTGTCTGGCAATCTGATTCTGGGTTTGGCGGTTGCCAGGAGAACAGTACTTGCCTGACTGCACTGTGCCGAGTGTAAAGTTTGGTGGAGGGGGGATTATGGTGTGGGGTTGTTTTTCAGGGGTTGGGCTTGGCCTCTTAGTTCCAGTGAAAGGAACTCTTAATGCTTCAGCATACCAAGACATTTTGGACAATTTCATGCTCCCAACTTTGTGGGAACAGTTTGGGGATGGCCCCTTCTTGTTCCAACATGACTGCGCACCAGTGCACAAAGCAAGGGCCATAAAAACATGGATGAGCGAGTTTGGTGTGGAGAAACTTGACTGGGCTGCTCAGAGTCCTGACCTCAACCCGATAGAACACCTTTGGGAAGAATTAGAGTGGAGACTGCGAGCCAGGCCTTCTCGTCCAACATCAGTGCCTGACCTCACAAATGCACTTCTAAAAGAATGGTCAAAAATAAACCAATTCCAATAAACACACTCCTAAACCTTGTGTAAAGCCTTCCCAGAAGAGTTGAAGCTGTTATAGCTGTAAAGGGTGGGCCAACTCCATATTAAACTCTACGGATTAAGAATGGGATGTCATTAAAGTTCATGTGCATGTAAAGGCAGGCGTCCCAAATATAGCAGTGTATGTGTTAATGTCTTCCAAGACTCTATGGCCCTGTTTACAACTGGTATTAAGATGTGTTTTGGCAGATCGGATCATAAGTAGATGAGGAAGACACATTCCCGTTTTTACCTGCTGTCTCTTTTGTTCACTTTTGACCACTTCTGTCCTGATTTCTTCAAGGAGAGTGGCCTATAGGTGGTTAAATGTATGGGCTCTTTCCATCTAATGGACATAATAAGCTCACGCAATTTACATCTGAACATGACCGGAGACGACGGAAAAACATGCGGAGAGCAGCAGCTTTCGTTTCTGCTCTGACATCCACAAGACCACGCCAAACGCGGTGAGTTTGTGTTAGAAATCAGGAATGGTGAGAGAACATTGTGCTTGGTACTTCAAACCAAACTTAGGTCTTCAGTCGACAGTTTAAATCCCGTCTGGCTATAGTGCGCTTCGCATAATGTTTACGCATTTGGTCAGGAGGCAGAGAGTAGGCAGTCTTTTGTGGCTGTTCGAACGCATTCAACCACATGAGCATCTACACTACGAAAGCAATCCGAATGCGCTTTCGACTACCTCTGGAAGTGGTTGAAAGTGGACAAGCTCAAAATGTTTTAGACCCCATGTACACCTCTGTTTAGCGTCATCCACTTGTGATCGGATTGACAAAACGCTTCTTAATACCTTGGTGTGAACAGGACCTATGCCTCTTGAAACAATGGATTATCATCATACAGCATACTAAATGTGTCAAGAAGCATGGGATTAACACATGTTCATTCTGAGCTTTTTATGAGTTTAAGGGAATTTCTTCGGAGCAAAGCTCTTGGCAGAATGTCATGCATGGAAATAAATTAGCTGAAATTAGGAACAGAGAATCTGCGAAACTTTTAAACAGCTCCCAAAATAAAACTATTATGTCTGATCTGTCCCGTCAGAGGCACGTTTTGCTCCCTCTGACATGTGAGAAAGAGTAAGATCATCACAGAAAAGCAGCCCTGCCAAGTCTTTACAGTCAAGATTGGAATTGATTATTCTGGCCTACTGCAAACCAGGCATTTGAATGCTCTGCCTCCCTTCTCTTCCATAAAGGACTGGATTTGATCTTTTAAAGGGTCTCAACGCTTCATGGTTTTAAAGCAGTGCTCTTTACCCTTTTATCAGATCCATGCTCCATGCAAAAGGGTGGAGGTTTTTACTCCAGCATGCTTGTGGACTGTGGCAGAGAGCAATGCTTTGAGCGTGCTCATCTTGTCTGCTTTAATGAATGGGCGTTTCTGCTAATGCTTTGAATACATCCATGCTGGACGAGTAAATAATGACAGACCTCCGGGCCTCCGGAATGGACTCCACACTAAATTATCCCCCCTTTGCTTATGCCTGTTTATCTAATTGAATGGATGAGCATGGTTCATAAGCACGTCCATAATATGTTTCACTGTATGTCAATAGAATGATAGCTTTCTAGTGTAAAATGTGTACCGTTGGCCCAATCTGTGTTTTACGGCTCATTAACTGCAAAGGAACGATGAAAAATAATCAAGTATTTCATCCTGTTGTTTTAACAAATCTCTTTTGTTCACTGCATTTTAATCTCGATTTCGTTTTGGTTAATGACTTTGTGCCAAAATATATTTTGTCTCACTAGTTTGGTCCAGGCATATTAATCATGGTGCTCTTTGAGTCTTATAACATGCAGCAACAAGCTCAAAATCTCTAGATGAGCAGGGATTTTAACTATGAGCAGTTGAATAAACAGATTCATTTTTTAGCAAATATACGAACGGTTGTACTGGGCCGTGTATTGTTTCCCATTTGGAAACCTGAGTGAGGAACAAAGTCCCCTGCTGACAGATCAGTTGACTGCTGGATTGGGAGAGCAAGTCGAGAGGTAAAGAGTGAGAGAAGTGAAAATTGAGTAACAAGACAAGATAAGACCAAAAAGAGAATGTGAGGCAAAGCAACATGAGAAGAAAACTAAAAACAAGAAATAATGAATAGGAGTCAACAGCATCTTTCCCAGAAAGCAGCTGTTAAAAAGCAAGGTGTGACTTTGATAGTCTACAGTAGACTAGGGCTGATCAATATTGGAAAAAATTGACATCTGAGATATTGTTTTCCTGCAATATATATATATATATATCAAATTAGCAATATTTGGAAATAATTAATCATTCTAGAATGATTGGGGTGAATTCATGGGGGAAAAAAAGAAATATTGCAATAATAATGATGTACTGTAAAATAAAACATAAAATATTTAATAAAAAATATTAACTATAAAATTACAATACTAATATTTAAATCGTAATTTCTTCATTTTCAAATGTTAAACCATCAAGCTTTTTTTATCGTAATATGGCTTAACGCGATAATCAAATCACGAAGGGTGCAATTTAATTCAATATATGCACTGTCATTCTCAGAGTGAAGCGCGGCACTGTGATGATTTACATGCATGCAGCTCACGACAAGTAAATGAACCAATCTCCTCTGAGATGCTGAAACAATATATTATGAGCATGTATGTAAATGAGCAATCTTCACTCTGAAACTGGCAGCGCATATATTTATTTAATGAAATCACAGCCTTCACGATTAAATTATCCCATTAAGCCATATTGCGATATAAGTTTTATTTCGATTTTATTGTGCAGCTCTACAATAGGCTCTTCAAGTGTTCTTCGAGACATTCACAGGTATTAAAACACCAGCAGCCAGGCACCAGGACTGCATGGTGACTGCCAGCCTCTAATCCCACATTATTGTCAGCTTCTCTAATTCTCCCCAGACTACTGACCTTCACGACCTAGTAATCCAAGAAAGGCGCATAAACACAAGAATCGGGTTGCTTTGCAACGTGCCGTATAAATGCAAAGGTAGGGCACACCACAATCATGCACACATGCATATAAACATATACAACATTACTGAAAATTCTGTGAGGTCGAAGGTCACATTATTTTCGTCCAGAAGCAGCTGAAGGGTGGCAGTGTGGAGCAATGACGTTCCAGAAATCTTCACGTACACTGTACGTGGTCACAACTGCACCGGGGCCCGGGGGTTAACAGAAAGTGTGTGAAGGTGACATTTGGTCATACAGATCTCCTTTCACTCATATCAAACCTTTTGGAGGTGACGCCAAAGGCCACGAAGCTATAAAGCACCAAAGGTGGGGCACGGTAACCCTATCACCTCAGCATTGTGCCGCACACAATGAGAGCTGCTTAATGTGTCAAAGAGGAGCTATGCGGGATATTTTTGTGTGATTATTTTTCTGCATTCTTTGAAATGATACTCAAAATACTCGTATATGAAGTAATATTCCTGGTTCAATGCGAGTTAAAGGTGCAATAGGTGATTCTCTACAGACATTTTTTTGTTATGCTGGTTGAAAGTCTCATATCCTGATAGCAATCATTATGTTAAGCGGTCTAAATGTATTTTTATAAATATATATCGTCTGTGGAAGGCGTAGGACCATAAAATGTTCGTTAAATCATTGCATTCGGTCCGAATGAAGTGATACCATGTGTTCCCAATCAGTCAACGTGCGTTTGCATACCACTGCGCAGCCTGTTCACGCAGACATCACACACCATCAGCGCGTTCACGTACACTGTGCAGACAGAATAGCAGGCAAACAGTTGTTTACTTTCATTATTGTATTACTGATACTCACTGTACTGTAAAGTTTTCTCACCGGTGAAGGATGCATGATGTAATCCATTAACGTTATCTATGGTCGCCTCGCTTCTGGTCTGTGCGGGTTCATGTGTTTTGGAGGGCGTAGCTTTGGACGTCGATTTGCAGGGAGGGTAGGATCATATGCTTTCAATGCTAGCAGGCTAAAGTTAGCATTTCCCAGATCGCCTATTGCACCTTTAACTTCCATTTACAGCACATAATGTTGACAATTTATTTCAATTTGTTTCTCCTTTTTTTTTTGAAATGCAAAAAGCTTACAATGGAAGTGAATGGGGCAATTGTGTAATCATTAAAATACTCACTGTTTCAGTAGTATTGCCACAAGACGTAAACAATATGCTAATTAACATGATTTTAGTGTGATAAAATCACTTGCTAACCATCTCCATGTAAAGTAATATCTAATTTTACAACTTTGTTGCAATGGCAATGCAATGGGATAAATCCTGAAATGACTAAAAAATGTTGATTTAACCAATTTTACTGGTCATATAATACTCTAGTTTTAATTTGAGACAAAAGCTTTAAAAAAGAAAACTTCACAACTTTGCTTTTAAAGGTGCACTTTGTATATTTTAGCTGCATCTAGCGATGAGGTTGCGAATTGCAACCGCCCACCACTCACCCCTCCCTTTCGAAGCCCATAGAGAAGCTACGGTGGCCGACACAGGACAAAGATGTCGTCGTCTGAGACAGCAGAGAGTAGCTAGCGCTCTGTAGAGCAGTTTGTCCGTTTAGAGCTACTGTAGAAACATGCCGGCACAAAATGATGACTTCACTGTAAGGGGACCCGTGGTGTATAGGTAATAAAAACATAACGGTTCATTATTTAAGGTCTTTATACACCACTGTAAACATAGTTATGTATATTATATTGCATTTATGTCAATAGATCCTCATAGATATTACACACTGCACCTTTAAGTCCTCCAAAAATGGGCTCCTTTTACTTCTTATTGTAAGTGCCTTACCGTAACCTCTATTTTTGCAGTTTTAAAAGAAAACTAGGGGCAAGTTAAAATAATTTTTTGTTCTAATCCTTATAGAGTGCTGCAGGAGTCCTAAAACCCTAAAATGAGTTAGCGTGTTTGTACTTCCAGTTCCATCGGCCCGAAGTCAATGTGTGTTTTTGAACAGTTTTTTTGTTAAATGCCTGAAACAAGGTCTGTGGGTAGCACAAGTTTTATTCTATGACATAAAATAAATCAGTTCCTTTTTTTAAGCAGTTCCTAAAAAGTTGCTAAATCAGCCTACAGTGGTTAAACGTCATCTCACCAAACAGGAAAACTAATTTACTGACTAATTTATTTTTACAGCCATGTTGTGTTTATAATCACACTCCTTCAAACTATCCTAACTCAACCTTAAAAATAAAGATTGAAAGAGCTGGTGACGTTGAAGCCTGACTTTAAGCTTTTTACTTCAGGCATTTCTTCAGTTTATTTGTGAACATCTTGATGAACAAAACGTGTGAGAATCATAAACTTTTGTTGGTTACAGAGCTTAGTTTCTCCAGTAATCCAAAAGCCAATGGAAATACTATTGGCTTTTTGTAGAATGAAGCAAACTTCTGGGTTGTACTGCAAAAATATATGTGAGAATCATAAACTTTTGTTGGTCACAGAGCTTAGTTTCTCCACTAATCCAAAAGCCAATGGAAATCCTTATGGCTTTTTGTAGAATGAACCAAACTTCTGGGTTGGTCATCCCTGCAGCACTCTATAAACATTATGCCACAAATGCTGTTAATTGAGTTTAACTTGTATTGAACCCCCGAATATTCCTTTAATAAGTGAAGTGAGAAATAATGTGAGCAAATCTTCGAAAACCCTGCAAGGCACCCGGCTTGTGGAGGAACCTCGGGATCAGAACAACCAAATCTTGTCAAAACACTGCCCAGGTTTTTCAATTTCTTCCCTTGATCCTTGCAATACCGTGAGCTAAGCAGTGGAATGTCTTCCTTTTCAAACACAAGGCAAAACGTGAAGTTTATTTGCTATGAAAATAACCCCACAAACCTTCTTTTTTTCTCTCCCTTTAATACAGACGTTGACTCTCAAGGGGTGTGCTCAGCTGGTGATAGATCAGGCTTCAGAGAGCCCCCCGAATCAATGCCAAACCACGGTGCTTTCTTACGAATGCTTACGCAAGTCCTATTGAAATACGTGGCAGCTCGGCCGTTATGATGGATCGCAGTGGGCTTATATAACCCGGCAAAGCAAACTTGCACATCAAAGGCATCTTGTGCACAGTTTGATGATTTCCCTGGTTGCTTCATGCTACATGTGTCTCACTCTCACTCTTGTTCTGTCGCTCCCTCAATAGAAGTCCAGAGAAGTCGTCCTCTGCCTTGAGGGGATGGGATAAGCTGCCCTGTAATCCCCCCCCCCTCATCTTTGCTGGCTTTTACACCTGTATACCGATTCTGTGCCTCTGAGCCAGCCCGTGCGGCCCTGTAATGAGAGCAGGGCCCAGCGCTCGTTCGGCCTGATTTATCGTCTACCTGTATTGTTCTCTGCTTCTTCAAAGCAGCCCTTTGAGACATGCCCTCAAAATGAAGCTGCAACCGCAGTCATCCCACTGACTCATGCGTCTTACTCACATCGCCAGAGAAAGAGGGGTAGAAAGAGTGAGAACTTTTCTGGCACAGTATGGAGTGTCCTTTTTATGCCCGTCTGATTTTTCATGGGTGTGTTTTTAGTGTTTTTGTCAGAGTGCCTTCACCATACAGTGTAACTTGAGAAGAGTTTGAGTGAGAACGGTGTTAATCATTAACCGCCTGTTCTCTGTGCTCCAACAGGCATTTTAGTCATGGCCTGTGGTGCCAGGGTCTGGTTTCATTAATTATTAATGACTTCTTTACTTTCATATCAGGGTCTGTGACCCTTTGAGCTTGACCACTATGTAGCCCTCAGGTGCCTCGTTCCTTTTCAGGTTACTCTAGGTAAACTCTAACTTGGATAAACCATGATAATTAAAAGGATAGCTCACTCAAAAAATTTAATTTGGTCATTATTTACTCACCCTCATGTCGTTCCAAATCTGCAGAACACAGAAGATGCTTTTGAATATTGGTAACCAAACAGTTTTGGTGACTGTTGACTTCCGTTGTGTAGACATTTCTCAGAATATCTTCTTTTATGTTCCACAGAATAAAGTCATACAGATACAGGAACAACATGAGGGTGAGTTAATGATGACAGAATGTTCATTTTTGGTTGAACTATCCCCTTAATTATCCCTTTAAATTCACTGTTTACTCGCTCAAATGGTGCTCCAAGCCTGTATGACTTGCTTTATTCCATGAAACACAAAAGGTTCATTTTTTTTAATATAATTAAAATCAATGTGTATTGGGACTGTTAAGCTCAAAAAGGGAAAAAAATCACCATAAATATATCATGAAAGTAGTTAACACATCTTGTGCACTATATTCCAAATACTCCTTTTGAGAGGAACTTTTTGGCACATACATGAGATCTCATGAGAGAAGTCCAATTCATGAATGAAGCGTTATTTTGAGTCAGCACTTCTCAAAGAATCTGTTGATTCAGTTTACAAATATAGTCTGAATGATTCATTAACAAATTGGACTGCTACACTACTTTTATTCAGCAAGGACGCATTAAATTGAACAAAAATGGCAGTAAAGATATTTACAAAATATTTCTGTTTAAGTAAATGCTGTTCTTTTGAACTTTCTATTTATCAAAGAATCCTGGAAAAATGTATCATGGTTTCCACAAAAATATTAAGCAGCACAACTGTTTTCAACATTGATAATAATAAGAAATGTTTCTTGAGCATCAAATCATCATATTAGAATGATTTTTGAAGGATCATCAGACACTGAAGACTGGAGTAATGATGCTTCACAGGACTAAATTAAAATTTTAAAATGTATATAAAAATAGAAAAGAGTTATTTAAACTGAAATAATATTTCACAATATTACTGTTTTTACTGTTAAATAAATGCAGTCTTGAAGGGCATAAGACTTCTTTCAGAAACATTAAAAAAATCTTACAGACCCTAAACTGTCAGTGAATATTGACTTAAATTGTGGTCTGTTCCTCACACAAAGCTATTCCATAAAGGTCTTTTTGAGAAGACTTTTTTAATATAATGCATGAGCCATATAGACCTTTTATGGTACGTTTATGATGACTTTTGTCATTTTGGAGCTTGACAGCCCCATTCATCTAGATTACATTGAGAAGCGGTCAAATTAGTCTTCAAAATTTCTCCTTTCCTGTTCCAGAAGAAAGTCATACTGGTTTGGAAAGATACACTATATTGCCAAAAGTATTGGGACACCCCTCCAAATCATTGAATTCAGGTGTTCCAATCACTTCCATGGCCAAAGGTGTATAAAATAAAGCACCTAAGCATGCAGACTGCTTCTACAAACATTTGTAAAAGAATGGGTCGCTCTCAGGAGCTCAGTGAATTCAAGCGTGGTACTGTGATAGGTTGCCACCTGTGCAATAAGTCCATTCGTGAAATTTCCTCACTACTAAATATTCCACGGTCAACTGTTAGTGGTATTATAACAAAGTGGAAGCAATTGGGAACAACAGCAATGAAGTGGTAGGCCATATAAAATCACAGAGCGGGGTCAGCGCATGCTGATGCGCACAGTGCGCAGAAGTCACCAACTTTCTGCAGAGTCAATAGCTACAGACCTCCAAACTTCGTGTGGCCTTCAGATTAGCTCAAAAACAGTGTGTAGAGAGCTTCATGGAATGTGTTTCCATGGCCGAGCAGCTGCATCCAAGCCTTACATCACCAAGTGCAATGCAAAGCGTCAGATGCAGTGGTGTAAAGCACACCGCCATGGCAACCCGATGGACGAGTCTGGGTTTGGCGGTTGCCAGGAGAACGGTACTTGCCTAACTGCATTGTGCCAAGTGTAAAGTTTGGTGAAGGGGGGATTATGGTGTGGGGTTGTTTTTCAGGGATTGGTCTTGGCCCCTTAGTTCCAGTGAAAGGAACTCTTAATGCTTCAGCATACCAAGACATTTTGGACAATTTCATGCTCCCAACTTTGTGGGAACAGTTTGGGGATGGCCCCTTCCTGTTCCAACATGACTGCGCACCAGTGCACAAAGCAAGGTCCATAAAGACATGGATGAGCAAGTTTGCTGTGGAGGAACTTGACTGGCTTGCAGTCCTGACCTCAACCCGACAGAACACCTTTGGGATGAATTAGAGTGGAGACTGCGAGCCAGGCCTTCTCGTCCAACATCAGTGCCTGACCTCACAAATGCATTTCTAGAAGAATGGTCAAAAATACCCATAAACACACTCCTAAACCTTGTGTAAAGCCTTCCCAGAAGAGTTGAAGCTGTTATAGCTGCAAAGGATGGGACAACTCCATATTAAACCCTACGGATTAAGAATGGGATGTCATTAAAGTTCATGTGCATGTAAAGGCAGGAGTCCCAAAACTTTTGGCAATATAGTGTATGAATGTGCGTAATCTTTTTTTTTTTTTTAATCCCTTCAAGTATAGTCAAAACGTTTTCTTAAAAGGGACATATCAAGGAAAACAAGATTTTTCTTTTGAAATAAGATGTTGATGCATTGTGCAGAAATACTCTTAACATTCACAACAGAAAGCTTCTTCCCTCAGTGCCTATTTGGTTTCATCAACTTGGCCTGCCCTGATGAATGACACTGTGAACTATGCCAATCATAACAGAGATACAATACAGTACATGATATGCAAAACAGTCTTAAAAGTGCAGTTTGCAAAAATGGATCGTTAATTCTGAGGGTTATGTAAAACCTAATTATAACTGTTGGTCTTCAGTTAGAATGCTACAGAAGTGTTATGAATATTAATATCTTTAATATCTTAGGGACCATGCAGCCTCTCTGAAACTTCCAAAACTCCACAGGTTGTAGAGATCTCAGCCAAACAAAGCTGGCCTCAATCAGAGCTCTAACAGAGCAACAGCAAGACCAACGTTCCTAGCAGTTTCCCATGAATTCCTGCCATCTGTGAGCACAGCCGTCAGAATGCGGCAAGGATGATCCAAGCACCATGGGAGAAAACACGCAACTGCATTGGGCAGGATGAAATGGTAGATGCCGAGCTTAGATAGAGCTTTACTGTGTGGGGCCGAAGTCACTTTTTTTCCAAAAGCATCTAACTCACAAATTGCTTTTGGCATGGTGAACTTGAGGCCAGTCCTCTGGAAAAAATGGCAATGCTGCAAAATTCATCCACACATTATTATTATGTGCCACCGAGCACACAAGCTTCTGCTTGTTGCCAGGTAGAATACCACTTGTTTAAACTGTCCATGTGTTTCTGTTTTTGTTACCAGAGTTTTGCGGGAGATTCCTTCAGCTGTGGGAAACATGAAAGAGGCTACCGGCTGGAAGTTACAAGCACCAACCCACGTCGGGACTACTTCCATGGACGGTTCCGGAACATTCTTCTCACTTCCATAGCCGTGGTGCCAATCAAAAACCACACTGTGGTCAGCCTAGGCACAGCTGAGGGACGTGTCATCCAGGTGAGACACGTTAGCTTTAGCTTTTTTTCCACAGTGTATTTTGAAAATCATGTAGTTCAGTAGTTTGCCAATTTTGCAATGTCGGTACTAGTATAATGAACAATGTGTACTCTTTCTCTGTTACATCCACTGGATGAGGCAAATCATGTAATTTTGCACCATCTGGCTGACTTTTGACAGCTCCAGGGCTTTTGTTAAAACTACAGCCCTTTTTTTTTCGTGTTTTCTCTAGTCATGTAGCAAAGATTTCAAAAACATTTCACGTTTCTACTGCATGGACAGCCAAGTTTTATTAAAAGCCTATCTTGTCAGTGCTGAATTCCCCTTTAAAACTGTTAAAGCTAAACTTTTACATAATGTTTGGATTACAAAGTCAACGTTCAAATTAAATTTATGAGTCATAGTACTAGACGAGGTATGGGTGACCTCATTCTGGGAAAAGAAACTATAAAGCGTTTGCAGAATCTAAATTTAAAACAGAATATTTTTTGTCAAAGTCCTGTTGTTGCCAGCACTATTTCCCTGTTTTATTGTGCATGCAAATAGGCAGGATGTAAGTACGTGACTAGTGAAAACAGCTCTGAATGAAGGAAAATGCAGGTGCCAGTGGCAGGTTGGGAAACATGGTCTTTTCCTGTTTGCATTTGAGTCACCTTTGACCTCTGGGCAGCACTGTACCAGCTCTCCAATCTAAAAAGCACACAAAGTGAAACTTTCGCCTATCAGTATTTTCTCAACATGTTCATTGTGCAGGAGTGGCACACAACCCAAATATTGAATCTGTCCTACATGAGCTCCAGAAATGAGACTATTTGATAACGGAAGTGTTAGATAGAGACTTGTGGTATTTTGTAAATACCTCAAGAAAATGTTTGAGAAATGAGTGGCGAGATAAAGGGTGACAGCTGCACGGAAGCGTGGCGGAGGAACCGAATGGTACGTTAATAGTAAGCACTGAGCCTCGATGACACGTCCTCGCATGGCATTTTCTTGGAACGGCTGCAGCTGTCGTTCCCTTCTCTCTGTCTTCCTTTTTTTACATTTTTTCCTCTCAACTTTTTCTCGCCTCTTTTGTCTGAATGTTGAGGCCTGGTAAGGGGTGAGTGCTAGTCCAGCTGTCTCATTTGAGAGAGAGAGAGTTTTTTCAAAGACAAAGAGAGTGGGTGAGTGTTTAAGAGACCTTGACAATGAGAATGCAAAAAAAGATTGTGAGAGACTGATGAAGTTAAATAAAATATGGAATGCAAGTCAGTAGTGGGTAATTGTGTGAATGAAAGTTTCAAGAGCCCCACAAGCTTTTTAAAAGGTTGGGAAGAGGAGGGGTTCAGGGCAGAAACAGTCCCAGTGGCCCTTATTCTGTATGAGGAAGTGCTCCCACTCTGCCACACTCTCGGTGAGAAAAACTCAACACCTTGCCTTGTGTTTGTGAGCAGGACTTCCCTTACATACACAATGAGCTGTAATTCACACGGTTATTAGGGCTCCGCGGTGTGTGTTTTTCCCCAGAGTGTGTAACATTCCTCCTTCAATAACGGGTCCATTTGTAGCCATTTTCTGCCATGCCCGGGCTTAATTAAGACTGGCTTAGCTTGGTTGCTTCTGGGACTCAAAATCCTTTTATGGCTTATTGCTATTGGAAACTTTCTGGGCCACGTGAAACTCACCAAGTTTTAGCTCTGGGTTCTTGTTTTGGAACCGTGAATGTAGCATATCGCATTTGCACAACACCAACAAACAGAATAATTATTTTTACAAAAATTTAATTTTAAAATAACTATAATTTATTAAATGTATATTTATATGTATTATAAAATATGATATTTTTAATAAATTTAAATTTTTTTAATGAATAATTATTTATATATAATATATTGGGATTGTTATATATATATATATTAGTCAAAACTGGTAGCGCCTAAATTAACTGCTTTTATTCATGAAATAAAACAATATTGAGACTGAATTGCCCTGACTACATTGCATTGCTCCAGTGAAAGATCATGCAGTAATAGCTCCTTAAGGTAACAACTGCACATTTTTGTTACTTTTTACAGTCTAATCTGATATGTTACTAAAGATTAGGCTTTTAAAACAGACCACAAAAGGAGTCACATTAGTGCACTATAGTGAGTGAGATGGAGATATGTCATGCACACCATCCTAAAATCACTAAAACCACAGTAATGACATACTCTCCAGCACCAGATGCCCCATGCTCGAAGCCCAGGGCTATTAATGATGTGATCCACTGATCGCTAATGGAGCACAAGCACTATTCAGACGTAGGCTGTCTTGGAGGCCTGTAATTGCAATGTAACCATGATAAATGTTAGTCCAGGTGTGTGGATGGAGCCACTGTTCTGACACCTCCCAACATGCCAGATAGACAGAGGTCTTTACGTCTGCACTTGCCTACAGGCCTAAGCTTTTGTCTGTTCCCACTCCTTGCCATCAACCACAGTCATCGCAGTTCAATCTGTCATCTTTTGCCCTGAAAGGCAGAGACACCGATTATTACAGCAAAGCACAGGCTGTCCCTTTACAAAGAGATTGCATCCTCCTTTGATTCTTCCTCTTTCCCAAGGAAAGTTCCAGACATGAGCTGTAATTTAAAGTTTTATAACCTGGTAGGAAAAAATAACAGGGTTTTGCACCAGCTCCAACTCATGCAGAATGTTTGGTTTTCAGGAATAAGATATTGTATAATCTCAGGGTTTGGGGTTTTATTTTATTTTTATTCTATGAAATGAAATGAATGTTCAGGATTAAGATCTTGTATAATCTCAGGTTTTGAAAGTGGTACCAACGTTATGTAGGTGAATCTCTAAACAATTTCATTTTATTTTATTTTATTATTTATTTTAAAAACTTTTAGGTAACACTTTACAATAAGGTTTCATTAGTTAACTACTAAGTTAACATGAATTAAGAATGAACAATAATTCTACAGCATTTATTTATCTAAATTATGTTAATTTTAGCATTTACTTATGCATTATTAAAATCAAATGTTGTGTTTGTTAACATTAGTTAATGCAAAACGACTGTATTTTTAGTAACTAGCATTAACACAGATACTGTAACAAATGTTTTGTTCATTGTTAGTTCATGTTAGTTAATACATTAACCAATGTTAACTAATGAAACCTTATTGTAAAGTGTTACCTTATTTTATTTTATTTTATTATTGTTTTTATAAAGAAATGTTGAGAAGATTTCCATTACTTTATTTGGGGGGAAAATATCCTTAATTGTCATGAAAATAAGGTCATACTGCAAAATATCTTAATGTCCTTAAATATGACTCATTTTTTTGACAAAAAAAAACAACAACATTGATGTAAAGATGTGACCTTCTATTGATCTGTTCTAGAATGTGTCATCTATAAATAGCTTACACCAAAACCACAAGGTTTAAATCATGCAATAGTAGCATTTAATCATCAATGTGGAATGCGGCCTTATTCCAGTAAACGATTAACATGCTATTGAGGTCTTTTTGTAAACATTCTCTATTAAGGTCCTGCATTTACCGTTTAGGCTTTTGATGTGAAAGGCCACCCATTTTTGCTGGTATCCTCTACAGGTGGTGGTTTCCCGCTTTGGCAAGACTGAGCCGCATGTGGACTTCCGCTTGGACACGCTCCCCGTGTCCTCAGAGATGGCCCTGCTGTCTCCACAGCGTCACGACGGCTCCTTATTGTTGGTAACAGGAAACAAGGTGAACGACACAGCCATTCTTAAAATGTCTTAGGGAAATGGGTCAAACATTTTCAGGAAAATCACTAGTGAATAGATGGCAAACACCCTGGTGATTTAAGACTAACTGATATAAACAGGGTAGGACTGCAACAGAAAAACAAAGAGACATTAGTAAGTAAAGTCTCCTCTGAAAAATCATCTGCTAAATTAATAAATGTAATTTAAAATATTATATTGTTTGTGCGTGCCCCCTCAGGTCTCTAAGGTTCCTCTAATAGGCCCTGGATGTGAACAACTGTGGACTTGTAGCTCTTGTCTCCTGGCCCCAGCCTTCATGGGCTGTGGATGGTGCAAGACCACCGATCGCTGCATGAGGGCTCCTCAGTGCTCCCCCTCCCATTGGATCCAGGACTCCTGCCCCCTCCTCATCACCACGGTAACTATCCCGCCTTGTCACAAACAACATTACCATGGTTTTAAAGCAGCTAATAGTACATAGCTAATAGAATGAGTGCTTTCTAAGTACAGAGAGCACATATGAACCTCTGACCTTCATTGATATTTTCAGGGATAAGCACTGATGCATGGATTTCAAGGACCTCTGGTCTTCTTTTAAAGATGTAAATTGATTCTAAATATCAGAAGGAATTTGTTTGCCCTTCTGTGCCTCCTCTAAATCCATGCATTGCTGCAGAGCAGCCTGAACTATATTTGTATTTGTGTAAGAGCTCTTTGCTTATGATAACTGGTGTTCTGAACACGTAATTATTAACTCTGAGCCAAAATGATGCCTTGTCGTCCATGTGTTTAAAGCGACACCACATGGTTATCAATAAAGAACTAATATCTCAGAACCAGGACATTCAGACACCATACAGAAAACAAAATGTTTTACACACGTATTATGAATAAAATAAAATAAAATAAAATAATCATTTGGGGTGGGGGGTGTTGTATATTATTTATTTTATTTCACTGTATGTATGTGTTTACTTATTTTTATTTAATACAATATAAATAAATAAATACATGTATTTATTTTAATTACTTATTAAAGGAAACATAAATTAACTTTTTTATTATTATTTTAATTAACTCACTAATGGCTTGCTTACAGTTGTGTGGGCATGTTAAGCTGGTATATGTGAAGTATTTTACCATTTAAAAACTGACCCACTTCACCTTTAAGGTTCTTAACCTCAGCTGGTGGCTCAACCTAAAGGGCAGTTTTAACGCAAAAGACTAAAGCACAAAGGAAGACAGGAAGGTTGTTTTGTTCTTGTTTTTTTGTCTCCATCACCATTTACTGGAAGACCCCCTGCCTTCAGAGTGTCCATGCAACCAAAACAAATTATTGTCAGTGGTTACCAGCCTCATGAGCAGAGAAAATGCTTGGCATAAAGACACACAGCAGGAGGGTAGACACTGAAAGAAAAATAGTGTCACAATTTTACCTCACAGCTTCTTCTTTCTTTTTCTAGATTTCCCCTTCCTCTGCTCCGTTCGGAGGCCACACCAACGTGACGATCTGTGGCAAAAACTTTGGTTTTAATAAGAAAGACCGCTTTGATACCAAGCTGATCAATGTGGTTGTTGCTGGAACAAAGTGTAAATTGGAGAGGAAAGACAGTAGCAATAATCGGTAAGTTGATAAATCATTTATTAAAAATACTTTCGCATTGTTAGTTGTAAATGAATAAACATTGCACTTGAATGTAAGCAAATCCTCTTGCACTCTGTGTAAATACAACTTCAGAAACACACTAGGTCACATTCTCAACCTAGTGCTCGTGTTGCAACCCTGCAGAACATTAAATTGATCTGCAAAAGTGCTCTATTGTGCATCTCGGCCTTCCATGTCAAACTATAGTACCATTAAGACACAAAACTCATGAGCTTTTGTGCCCCCGGACATACCACCCTACAGCCCTCCTATTGTGAGAGGAAAGGAGAAATTCCCTCGGAGAATAGCTCCTGTGTAGTTTCTGCCGAGTAGTATGGGAATCATTAAATTAGTGTGGACTAATAGCTTGCTTACTCCACTAGTTTACAACCACGTCTTGTTCGCTGTTTTGGCGGGAGATGTTTATGTCTTTGTGTTGTATGTCAGGTTGGTGTGCGGACTAGATCATGTGAACGCATCCAGCATTGACTCCGTGGTCAGGGTGCGCAGTGGCAAGGAACAGGCCCAGAAAGACGGTTTCTCATTTGTGGTAAGAATCCTCACAAATCACAGTATAAGTACTTCAACACACATTCGAGTAATGTATTTTTGACTTTTTTCCAGTATTGCGGTTTTCATAGTGCACAAGGACCCAAGGATTATTCTATTCTTTTTTTCCCCCCACTTTTTATTTGGAGTTGGGTTAAGGTTACATAGTGTCCTAACCAGCGGCAAATATATTTTCTGTCTACACTGTAAGAGAAATGCTGCCATAAAGCCACAAAATATAAGTCAATTAGCATGTTTGTGTAATATGTACTATACAGATATGTGGACTTTGGAGCAGGATTTTGGACCAATGAGATCTAAACTACGTTTGGGCTCCCTAGCATGGTGCAATGAAAATAAAAACCGATGCTAATATCATCAATGTTATTTCTGTCAAAGACCCTTAATGTGTGAATTCGTTTTACTTTACTAACACAATGTTTTATCTGTCTAGAATCCAGTTATTACAGAGATCTTCCCAGAGTTTGGACCCAAGTCTGGCGGAACAATGCTCACTATCACAGGATCATTCCTGGACAGTGGAAATTCGCAACTGGTTACCCTGGGAAACGCTACCTGTGTGCTGCAGAGGTTTGCTCTTGTCTACAAATCTACTAGAAAGCATCACTCACATCTACCCAAGTTTCTTCATTCATTTGGAAACACTTCAACATTTTTTCTTATTTTCTGTTTTAAATTTAATATGTATTTATTTATATATATATATATATATATATATATATATATATAATTGTTTTAATATGTAATGTGTCCCATTTATCAACTAGATAAACTTCTTCATCCATTTAAAAACAGATGTTTTTTATTTTTTTTTAAATATTTTTTAAATCTGTAATGTACCTCATTTTTTTCTATCCAAGTTTCTTCAAACATTTGGAAATATTTCAGGAGATTTTAAATGAATTTAAATATGTGTATGTATATACAGTGGGGAGAACAAGTATTTGATACACTGCCGATTTTGCAGGTTTGCCCACTTACAAAGCCTGTAGAAGTCTGTAATTTTTATCATAGGTACTCTTCAACTGTGAGTGACGGAATCTAAAACAAAAATCCAGAAAATCACATTGTATGATTTTTAAGTAATTAATTTGCATTTTATTGCATGACATAAGTATTTGATACATCAGAAAAGCAGAACTTAATATTTGGTACAGAAACCTTTGTTTGCAATTACAGAGATCATACGTTTCCTGTAGTTCTTGACCAGGTTTGCACACACTGCAGCAGGGATTTTGGCCCACTCCTCCATACAGACCTTCTCCAGATCCTTCAGGTTTCGGGGCTGTCGCTGGGCAATACGGACTTTCAGCTCCCTCCAAAGATTTTCTATTGGGTTCAGGTCTGGAGACTGGCTAGGCCACTCCAGGACCTTGAGATGCTTCTTACGGAGCCACTCCTTAGTTGCCCTGGCTGTGTGTTTCAGGTCGTTGTCATGCTGGAAGACCCAGCCACGACCCATCTTCAATGCTCTTACTGAGGGAAGGAGGTTGTTGGCCAAGATCTCGCGATACATGGCCCCATCCATCCTCCCCTCAATACGGTGCAGTCGTCCTGTCCCCTTTGCAGAAAAGCATCCCCAAAGAATGATGTTTCCACCTCCATGCTTCACGGTTGGGATGGTGTTCTTGGGGTTGTACTCATCCTTCTTCTTCCTCCAAACACGGCGAGTGGAGTTTAGACCAAAAAGCCTATTTTTCTATTTTTGTCTCATCAGACCACATGACCTTCTCCCATTCCTCCTCTGGATCATCCAGATGGTCATTGGCAAACTTCAGACGGGCCTGGACATGCACTGGCTTGAGCAGGGGGACCTTGCGTGCGCTGCAGGATTTTAATCCATGACGGCGTAGTGTGTTACTAATGGTTTTCTTTGAGACTGTGGTCCCAGCTCTCTTCAGGTCATTGACCAGGTCCTGCCGTGTAGTTCTGGGCTGATCCCTCACCTTCCTCATGATCATTGATGCCCCACAAGGTGAGATCTTGCATGGTGCCCCAGACCGAGGGAGATTGACCGTCATTTTGAACTTCTTCCATTTTCTAATAATTGCGCCAACAGTTGTTGCCTTCTCACCAAGCTGCTTGCCTATTGTCCTGTAGCCCATCCCAGCCTTGTGCAGGTCTACAATTTTATCCCTGATGTCCTTACACAGCTCTCTGGTCTTGGCCATTGTGGAGAGGTTGGAGTCTGTTTGATTGAGTGTGTGGACAGGTGTCTTTTATACAGGTAACGAGTTCAAACAGGTGCAGTTAATACAGGTAATGAGTGGAGAACAGTAGGGCTTCTTAAAGAAAAGCCGGAATTCTTACTGGTTGGTAGGTGATCAAATACTTATGTCATGCAATAAAATGCAAATTAATTATTTAAAAATCATACGATGTGATTTTCTGTCACTCACAGTTGAAGTGTACCTATGATAAAAATTACAGACCTCTACATGCTTTGTAAGTAGGAAAACCTGCAAAATCGGCAGTGTATCAAATACTTGTTCTCCCCACTATGTGTATATATATATATGTATATGTGTATATATATATATATATATATATATATATATATATATATATGTGTATATGTATGTATATGTATATCATTTTTATTTATTTATTTATTATTATTATTTATTTATTTTAAAAACACCACTATTATGCATACAGTACATTTTGTTTATGTGTGTTTGCCTTTCTGCAGTATTTCAGCCACAATGTTGACTTGTCGGACACCACCTCAGCCGTCACCATCCCAACACAAGGTACTGCTGCACATTGATGGAGTGATTCGTGAAGCTCCTGTCAGCTACACCTACAACGAGAACCCACACATCTCCAGCATCCAACCCAAGCATTCCTTTATCAGGTCAGTCCTGACCCTAACATTTAGCTACTTAACATATGAAGTTGGGGTTCAACTGGAAGAGTGCATATAAATGCATTTAACAGCAAGTTTTTTTTCTGTTTTGTATGTGTGCGTGTATGTCCACAGTGGAGGAAGCACAGTGACAGTGAATGGTTTCTACCTCCACTCAGCTCTCCAACCTCAGATGGTTCTCACTGCCGCCACAGAGGGCAAACTCTTCCAAGTGGTGAGTGTACTGTACACGGCCCACACTGAGTGCAGAGACATCAAATACCTCTCTTCCCATGTCACAGGCATGTTAGTATCATTAACCCCACTGAACAGAGAAGCAGATCTGCCGATCTGAGAAATAAAGGAAGCAATGTTTCAGAACTGCGTTTGTGAAGAGGAAATTTAGGTTTTTAAATTAAATTTATTTTTTATGTCATTTTTACCCCTGTCCAAATTTCTTAATACATTTTTTGAAAATACTTTTTTTCCCTGTAATTTCTAGAGTTTTCAAATGAATTGATATTTAGTTATTTATTCTTTTTATATGTCTCATTATTTATCCATTTGGAAAGTTTTTAAATTAAAATTAAAATTAAATTAAATTAAATTAAATTAAAATCAAAGTTTTTAAATGAAATGAAATCTAATTTAAATATTTTTTTTATTTAATTTCTGGAGTTTTTAAATTAATTTAATTAAAATGCATTAAAAATAATATTTTTTTTATATAATTTGTCAAAAAATTGTCTATTCAAGTTTATTCAACCATTTGGAAACACTTTCACATCTCATCTCCTGAGAGCTGTGGTTGACCTGAACTGCTCCTTTCTCAATGGGACCAGACAAATACTCATTTACACACAGTTTCCGCTTATCTGATTTCTCTGGGGGTGGAGTGTGGTCGTGCAGTGGAACAGTGCATGCGAACAAAGCTATCTAATCTTAAGCATACAGTCTTGTTATAGTCCAAGACAGGACTCGTACTCACACACATCTTCATTCTGATTGTATCTCTTCATTTCTATTCACACTTAAAATGTCCCTCCCCAAAACATCAGGGTACTTACGGTAATTATCTCCCTCGCTTATCTCAAATCAAAGATACTGTACTTGTTGCCAAGTGGACAGTGTCATTTTAAAAAACACATGATGGGTTTGTCAATGATTTTGAGCTCACTTGAAAGAGGAATATTTCCACCTTTTGTTCTTAAGGCAGAGACGGCATGAAATGCAGGCTATCCTTCCAAATGATTTAAGATGACTCTGCAGCTGTCAGCCTGTAAATTCTTCTCTATAAACAGTGGGGGTTGGGACAATATTCTTTTCCTAATTTGTGAAGCACAAGAGGTTTATTGTTTTTTTTTTTCCTCTCACTTTTATTGGGGAGCATTGTGGTCGAACACATCCTGTCTTCTGTCAGCTTTTTTCTGAATCACTCTGTGTAACCCGAGTTGAGCTGTCATCTGTTACGCCGAGGTTCGATCAACGATTGCCGAAACAGAAACGCGGTCAGTAGCTCAGGTTTCTTGTGGGCTGCATTCACCATCTAGCTGCTGACAGGCCTAAAATGAAAGAAAAGCGGACGGCGATCTCGATTTCTTGAGGACACTGCGAATCCCTCCATCAGTTGCTTTTTAGTTCCTCATGCAATGATACTGAAAAGCTCTGTGGGCCAAATGAAGAAGCATAAAGAACCAAGGCAAATTGTGGTGGCTCAGGACAAATGGAAGAAATCTCAAGAGCATTCTTGAATATCTACTTCTGAGATCTCTGCTTAATCCGGGGATCAGCCAATCTCGCCTTTCCCACCAACATGAAAAGCATTTTTCACAGGCTGCAGCTTGTCGCTGGCGATTGGCACTGTCCATGATCAGGAGCAAACCTGAGAGGGTTTTATTTGTTTAGGGGTATGGCATCTTATTCTTCTTGTTTCTAACCAAGGGTCATGTTCAAGTTTCGCTTTGTCTTGGACTTTCCTATAGGAAGTGAGGGGTGTTAACAGGACTCTAACATGCTCCAGACACCACAGTGGGGTTTCTAGCAAGAACAACACCTGTTTTTGGGATTCAAAGGGGGTCATTTTCATGCTAGATCCCTCTCTATACATGCCAAAATCTGGCTTTCTCATCTCAGTATGTTCTTGCTGACACCTTACTCCACTTTGCCTTATGATATCCAAAAGTCTCGAAAGTTCCTGTTCCTTCCTTAACTTTACCCCCTTTAAAATAGGGTTCACTCTGGTCTTAAAGAAGTCTTGAAATGTCTTGAATTCAATTTGATCAAATTTAAGGCCATAAAAATCTTATATATCTTAAGTCCTAATTATCATTTTAATGTCTTGGACTTCAAAAATCTTTGATTGAATTAAATAAATGTAAGTACTATACGTTCAAAGTCAAAACGCTGCACTGTTTATGCCGAGGGGTTGCTTATTATCCACTGTTGATGAATTTTGAATTATGTGTAAGTTATGGTTATGGTTTTTGTATTGTAATATGTGAAGATGGATGTAAAAGAGAATGTTTTATCTCCCTTCTATTTTTGAATGAGCATCTGGAAGTAGTAAAGCATAGCATTTCAAAATAAGAGTCCATGTATTTCGGAATTGTTTATAAGTCCTGCAATATGCATACATTTTTTTTCCTGGTTATTATTGGATGACTCAAAATTTATCTGGCTTTTAATTCATTGTAAACTCATGTGGCTTCTCTCTAGGCAACCCTGTTACCGAAAGGAAAGACTAAGAACTTTAAGTAATCTATAATCTGTTTATTGCCTTCCTTTTAAACACATTATAGTATCAGTGAATTCTAATATTGGTCAACCTCTAGTTCATATATATTGATGTATTAATAAACATCAAAACCACATTGAAAGGAGCTATCAAAGATGGTTATATCAGAGTTGAAATACCTATATGATAACTTCCCATGAAAATCCTGCAATAAAACATCACTTTAACTGACAACGGGTATATCTATTTCCCAAACACCAGTTTGAAATGTTTTTAGTGTCTCCCATCATCCTTTGGCTGCTTTCTTTAGCAGCTGTTATCCAACCCCCCTAAGCCCTTTGAGATACTCGATCTATTCTAAACAATTAAACGATGTGTTTTTCGAGCAGCACACCAAGCCAAACTTCTACAATTATTTGACTAGTCTCAGCTGATGAGTCTATAGATCTCTAAATATGCAAAGAGCTGCTATTCAAAAAGATGTGTTAATTTGCAAAGACTTTTCCATAGTTTGCTCTGCTCAGTGATAATGGCTAGGAAGGTGTAGAGCTGTATTTTTGATTTCCATCTGGAATATTGCTCAACAAAGAGCATGGGCGAAGGAAAGATGTTATCAGGAAGTATATAGTGAGTATTTATTTATATATATATATATATATATATAGCCATACACCGATCAGGCATAACATTAATTATCATTGACAGGTGACGTGAATAACACTGATTATCTCTTCATCACGGCACCTGAAGTGGGTGGGATATATTAGGCAGCAAGTGAACATTTTGTCCTCAAAGTTTATGTGTTAGAAGCAGGAAAAATGGGCAAGCGTAAGGATTTGAGCGAGTTTGACAAGGGCCAAATTGTGATGGCTAGACGACTGGGTCAGAGCATTTCCAAAACTGCAGCTCTTGTGGGGTGTTCCCGGTCTGCAGTGGTCAGTATCTATTAAAAAGGAATGAACAGTGGTGAACCGGTGACAGGGTCATAGGTGGCCAAGGCTCATTGATGCACGTGGGCAGCGAAGGCTGGCCCGTGTGGTCCGATTAAACCGACAAGCTACTGTAGCTCAAATTGCTCAAGAAGTTAATGCTGGTTATGATAGAAAGGTGCCAGAATACACAGTGCATCGCAGTTTGTTGCGTATGGGGCATCATAGCCGCAGACCAGTCAGGGTGCCCATGCTGACCACGTCGCTTACCTGGGGAACACATGGCACCAGGATGCACTATAGGAAGAAGGCAAGCCGGCGAAGGCAGTGTGATGCTTTGGCAATGTTCTGCTGGGAAACCTTGGGTCCTACCATCCATGTGGATGTTACTTTGACACGTACCACCTACCTAAGCATTGTTGCAGACCATGTACACCCTTTCATGGAAACGGTATTCCCCGGTGGCTGTGGCCTCTTTCAGCAGGATAATGCACCCTGCCACAAAGCAAAAATAGTTCAGGAATGGTTTGAGGAGCACAACAACGAGTTTGAGGTGTTGATTTGGCCTCCAAATTCCCCAGATCTCAATCCAATCGAGCATCTGTGGGATGTGCTGAACAAACAAGTCCGATCCATGGAGGCCTCACCTCGCAACTTACAGTACTTAAAGGATCTGCTGCTAACATCTTGGTGCCAGATACCACAGAACACTTTCAGGGGTCTAGTGGAGTCCATGCCTCGACAGGTCAGGGCAGTTTTGGCAGCAAAAGGGGGACCAAAACAATATTAGGTCATAATGTTATGCCTGATCGGTGTATATAGTGAGAAATAGCATTGTTACTTTAAGGTATTTATCTATCTTCATCCATTCTCTCTAAAATTGAGTATCTGATCTGTATGTGAACTCCCAGGTCAAGGCCTTTATTTAAAATATCAATGGCTTTTATGTGATTAAAAATACTTACTGTGAACTAAACCGTAATGGGACTTTGACTCTGAAACGACACTTATGTAAAGTGAGAATTTCTTTGTTTTTTGACTCTAGAGCGTTGTTAACTTGCCAAGTGTGCAGAGGGAGACACAGGTTTGCTGGATGCAAGTCTTGGAGCAAAGACAACTCAGATGCCTTATGTTCATAAATAATGGCATTGAACAATTTGAATGTGTCTCTTGCTCTAGGGTTATGCTTTATGAAGTGGAACGTTCACATGAGGACAGCTAATTAAATGCTGGTGACGTGCAAATAACAGGCATACTGTAAAATGGGCAGTTGTGGTGTTATAATGTGGAATGAAAATGGTGTGTGGCAAGACCTGGCAGGGCTGGAGCCACAGCTGGCATGTGAAGCTTTTGAGTTGTAACTCATGCATAATTGCATTGAAACAGATCTTAAATCTCTCAGAAGCTCCTTGTCCACTGCCCTTAAAGTTTGCGACGTATGCTATGCAAACTGATGTGTCTCACATCTGGTTTAAAAAGGTTATATACACTACTGTTCAAAGGTTTGGGGTCAGTAAGATTTCATTTTTTTTGAGAAGTGAATACTTTTATTCAGCAAGGGCACATAAAATTTATCAAAAGTGACATTTGTAATTTTACAAAAGATTTCTGTTTCAAATAAATACTGTTCTTTTGAACTTGCCTTGGTGAATCATGAAAAATCACAGATGTACAAATGTTTCTTCAGCAGCAAATCATCATATTAGAATGATTTCTGAAGGATCATGTGACACTGAAGACTGGAGTAAATTCAGCTTTGCCATCACAGGAATAGATTACATTTTTAAATATATTAAAACAGAAAATAGTTATTTTAAATAATAACAATTCACTGTGTTCACTGAAACACAGAATATGCATCTGCAGAATATTTGCATCTGCCAAATGCATAAATGTGAATGTAATGTAAATTATGTTTGCTGTTTGGATGTTTTCTAGAAAGCCTCTGAAATCTGAACTTAAATATGCTCAGTCATGTAAACACCCCGACCCTTGAGAAAACTTGGCCCCTGGTTAAACACTAAAGCCTTGTATGAATCTTATTTGTAAAGATGATTTGCTCCTAAACAAACAAAAGATAAAGTGAATTGGCCACACAAAAGAATGCAACATGCCTCAGCATTGACTTGGCACAACTATAATGACAGAGATGGCTAATATTTGTGTTTGTCTTTTTCTCTATGCCTAGACCTGCAGTCATGATGAGGATAAGCGAAATATCCTTTGTATCACACCCTCCCTGAAAGGCCTCAGTGTTCAGCCTCCAGTTGCCACAAAAATGACCTTTGTGTTAGACGGTTTCTCCACCGATCAGTATGACCTACTGTATGTGGAAGATCCCAAGTTCGAGGAGTTTCAGAAGCCCACCGTTACACCGAGAGGCAACAAGAGCATTCTGGAGATTAAGGTAAGAGCGATGCTCTGCAGGAAGGCAGTTTGGTATTTGATCTCAGACAAACACACATACACAGTGATTCACATTGCTCATTGAGTTGGAAGGAAACAATACTGAAGCAAAACAGGAAGTTTAGTTCGTTTCCCATTGCGCACCTCCATCTTTCACATTGTTCTCGCTCCCTGAAGGTTACAGCCTCTGACATATTGATGGTGAGATCCTTTGCCCTGGTGAGGGTAGGCTGGTGAAAAAAACCAGCATTTTTAACAATGAAATATAAGAGTAGACTCTTTTTTTTTTTTTCTCCGAAACCACCACTCAATAGTCAAATGCAGCTGTTGTGAAGGGGAGGGGGGAGAGAGGTCGCGTGAGATTCTACTTTTTCTTCCCATGCGAGACCTCCGCATCAAATCCCTCCGTACCCCTCTCGGGACATAGATACACACACACACAGACACACACTAAACGTTGTGTACCGCTCAGGCTCATTTAAAGCCACTATATATTCAATAATGGGCACAACAGCAGGCTCAGTTTAGCTTAATTGTCATTAAACTGCCCTATCACTCAGATCATGCACTTTCATTCCCATGCAGTCTGTTTGTTTAGATTTTGCAGCTTGATACTTAAGGCCTTCTTTAGGGAAATAAAATTGCACTTGGCAGCACTGCTGACGCTCGAGGGATTTATCAAAATGTCAGAGATTGTGAGTGTTACTGGTGCCAATGGATATTTTGCCTGGACGTTTGCTATTTAAGTGGTAGTTTTTTTTTTTTTAAGTAACTTGTATTTATTTTAATTGTATTTTAATACCTTTGAATTATATAAAATCATATTATTTAATGTAATATAATTGTTTATACACACACTATTTATTTATATCTGTTTTATTTAAATAAAATTATATTATTGAAAAAATAGAAAAATATATAAATGCATAAATAAATATTATTTTATATTGCAACATAACAAAAATTATATACAACCTTGTTTGACAGGTATTACAGAACATACAACAATACATAGGAAAAAAATTGCAAATATATTATACTTTTCTTTATTTTTTAAATATATTAAAGAGCTATAGAAATTTGTCTCATAAGCATAGGGTCTTATTGCGTCCTGTATGTAGAGTTTTCCCCATGGTTGATTGATCTGGGTGAGAAGAATGAAAAAATAATTATAATATATGTAAATAAGTGTGTGTGTGTGTGTGTATGTGTGTATGTGTGTATATGTGTGTGTATATACAGTGGGGAGAACAAGTATTTGATACACTGCCGATTTTGCAGGTTTGCCCACTTACAAAGCATGTAGAAGTCTGTAATTTTTATCATAGGTACTCTTCAACTATGAGTGACGGAATCTAAAACAAAAATCCAGAAAATCACATTGCATGATTTTTAAATAATTAATTTACATTTTATTGCATGAAGTATTTGATACATCAGAAAAGCAGAACTTAATATTTGGTACAGAAACCTTTGTTTGCAATTACAGAGATCATACGTTTCCTGTAGTTCTTGACCAGGTTTGCACACACTGCAGCAGGGATTTTGGCCCACTCCTCCATACAGACCTTCTCCAGATCCTTCAGGTTTCGGGGCTGTCGCTGGGCAATATGGACTTTCAGCTCCCTCCAAAGATTTTCTATTGGGTTCAGGTCTGGAGACTGGCTAGGCCACTCCAGGACCTTGAGATGCTTCTTACGGAGCCACTCCTTAGTTGCCCTGGCTGTGTGTTTCGGGTCGTTGTCATGCTGGAAGACCCAGCCACGACCCATCTTCAATGCTCTTACTGAGGGAAGGAGGTTGTTGGCCAAGATCTCGCAATACATGGCCCCATCCATCCTCCCCTCAATACGGTGCAGTCGTCCTGTCCCCTTTGCAGAAAAGCATCCCCAAAGAATGATGTTTCCACCTCCATGCTTCACGGTTGGGATGGTGTTCTTGGGGTTGTACTCATCCTTCTTCTTCCTCCAAACACGGCGAGTGGAGTTTAGACCAAAAAGCTCTATTTTTGTCTCTTCAGACCACATGACCTTCTCCCATTCCTCCTCTGGATCATCCAGATGGTCATTGGCAAACTTCAGACGGGCCTGGACATGCGCTGGCTTGAGCAGGGGGACCTTGCGTGCGCTGCAGGATTTTAATCCATGACGGCGTAGTGTGTTACTAATGGTTTTCTTTGAGACTGTGGTCCCAGCTCTCTTCAGGTCATTGACCAGGTCCTGCCGTGTAGTTCTGGGCTGATCCCTCACCTTCCTCATGATCATTGATGCCCCACGAGGTGAGATCTTGCATGGCGCCCCAGACCGAGGGAGATTGACAGTCATCTTGAACTACTTCCATTTTCTAATAATTGCGCCAACAGTTGTTGCCTTCTCACCAAGCTGCTTGCCTATTGTCCTGTAGCCCATCCCAGCCTTGTGCAGGTCTGCAATTTTATCCCTGATGTCCTTACACAGCTCTCTGGTCTTGGCCATTGTGGAGAGGTTGGAGTCTGTTTGATTGAGTGTGTGGACAGGTGTCTTTTATAGAGGTAATGAGTTCAAACAGGTGCAGTTAATACAGGTAATGAGTGGAGAACAGGAGGGCTTCTTTAAGAAAAACTAACAGGTCTGTGAGAGCCGGAATTCTTACTGGTTGGTAGGTGATCAAATACTTATGTCATGCAATAAAATGCAAATGAATTATTTAAAAATCATACAATGTGATTTTCTGGATTTTTGTTTTAGATTCCGTCTCTCACAGTTGAAGTGTACCTATGATAAAAATTACAGACCTCTACCTGCTTTGTAAGTAGGAAAACCTGCAAAATCGGCAGTGTATCAAATACTTGTTCTCCCCACTGTATATATATATATATATATATATATATATGCGTGTGTGTGTGTATATGTATATATGTGTATATATGTGTATGTGTGTGTGTGTGTGTGTGTGTGTATGTATATGTGTGTGTGTATATATATATATATATACACTACCAGTCAAAAGTTTGGACGCACTTTCCCATCATGGGAAAGTGTGTCCAAACTTTTGACGGGTAGTGTGTGTATATGTGTATATATATATATATATATATATACACTCACCTAAAGGATTATTAGGAACACCTGTTCAATTTCTCATTAATGCAATTATCTAATCAACCAATCACATGGCAGTTGCTTCAATGCATTTAGGGGTGTGGTCCTGGTCAAGACAATCTCCTGAACTCCAAACTGAATGTCAGAATGGGAAAGAAAGGTGATTTAAGCAATTTTGAGCGTGGCATGGTTGTTGGTGCCAGACGGGCCGGTCTGAGTATTTCACAATCTGCTCAGTTACTGGGATTTTCACGCACAACCATTTCTAGAGTTTACAAAGAATGGTGTGAAAAGGGAAAAACATCCAGTATGCGGCAGTCCTGTGGGCGAAAATGCCTTGTTGATGCTAGAGGTCAGAGGAGAATGGGCCGACTGATTCAAGCTGATAGAAGAGCAACTTTGACTGAAATAACCACTCGTTACAACCGAGGTATGCAGCAAAGCATTTGTGAAGCCACAACACGCACAACCTTGAGGCGGATGGGCTACAACAGCAGAAGACCCCACCGGGTACCACTCATCTCCACTACAAATAGGAAAAAGAGGCTACAATTTGCACGAGCTCACCAAAATTGGACAGTTGAAGACTGGAAAAATGTTGCCTGGTCTGATGAGTCTCGATTTCTGTTGAGACATTCAGATGGTAGAGTCAGAATTTGGCGTAAACGGAATGAGAACATGGATCCATCATGCCTTGTTACCACTGTGCAGGCTGGTGGTGGTGGTGTAATGGTGTGGGGGATGTTTTCTTGGCACACTTTAGGCCCCTTAGTGCCAATTGGGCATCGTTTAAATGCCACGGCCTACCTGAGCATTGTTTCTGACCATGTCCATCCCTTTATGACCACCATGTACCCATCCTCTGATGGCTACTTCC
The DNA here is from genome assembly GCA_039654105.1 of Coreius guichenoti. Classification (NCBI taxonomy): domain Eukaryota; kingdom Metazoa; phylum Chordata; class Actinopteri; order Cypriniformes; family Gobionidae; genus Coreius; species Coreius guichenoti. The sequence continues at coordinate 15,681,935 of CM077191.1, forward strand.
AGCAGGATAATGCACCATGTCACAAAGCTCGAATCATTTCAAATTGGTTTCTTGAACATGACAATGAGTTCACTGTACTAAAATGGCCCCCACAGTCACCAGATCTCAACCCAATAGAGCATCTTTGGGATGTGGTGGAACGGGAGCTTCGTGCCCTGGATGTGCATCCCACAAATCTCCATCAACTGCAAGATGCTATCCTATCAATATGGGCCAACATTTCTAAAGAATGCTTTCAGCACCTTGTTGAATCAATGCCACGTAGAATAAAGGCAGTTCTGAAGGCGAAAGGGGGTCAAACACAGTATTAGTATGGTGTTCCTAATAATCCTTTAGGTGAGTGTATATACACTGAACAAAATTATAAACGCAACACTTTTGTTTTTGCCCCCATTTTTCATGAGCTGAACTCAAAGATCTAAGACTTTTTCTATGTACACAAAAGGCCTATTTCTCTCAAATATTGTTCACAAATCTGTCTAAATCTGTGTTAGTGAGCACTTCTCCTTTGCCGAGATAATCCATCCACCTCACAGGTGTGGCATATCAAGATGCTGATTAGACAGCATGATTATTGCACAGGTGTGCCTTAGGCTGGTCACAATAAAAGGCCACTCTAAAATGTGCAGTTTTATCATACAGCACAATGCCACAGATGTCACAAGTTTTGAGAGAGCGTGCAATTGGCATGCTGACTGCAGGAATGTCCACCAGAGCTGTTGCCCGTGAATTGAATGTTCATTTCTCTACCATAAGCCGTCTCCAAAGGCGTTTCAGAGAATTTGGCAGAACATCCAACCGGCCTCACAACCGCATACCACGTGTAACCACACCAGCCCAGGACCTCCACATCCAGCATCTTCACCTCCAAGATCGTCTGAGACCAGCCACCCGGACAGCTGCTGCAACAATTGGTTTGCATAACCAAAGAATTTCTGCACAAACTGTCAGAAACCGTCTCAGGGAAGCTCATCTGCATGCTCGTCGTCCTCATCGGGATCTCGACCTGACTGCAGTTCGTCGTCGTAACCGACTTGAGTGGGCAAATGCTCACATTCGATGGCGTCTGGCACTTTGGAGAGGTGTTCTCTTCACGGATGAATCCCGGTTTTCACTGTACAGGGCAGATGGCAGACAGCATGTATGGCGTCGTGTGGGTGAGCGGTTTGCTGATGTCAACGTTGTGGATCGAGTGGCCCATGGTGGCGGTGGGGTTATGGTATGGGCAGGCGTATGTTATGGACAACGAACACAGGTGCATTTTATTGATGGCATTTTGAATGCACAGAGATACCGTAACGAGATCCTGAGGCCCATTGTTGTGCCATTCATCCATGACCATCACCTCATGTTGCAGCATGATAATGCACGGCCCCATGTTGCAAGGATCTGTACACAATTCCTGGAAGCTGAAAACACCCCAGTTCTTGCATGGCCAGCATACTCACCGGACATGTCACCCATTGAGCATGTTTGGGATGCTCTGGATCGGTGTATACGACAGCGTGTTCCAGTTCCTGCCAATATCCAGCAACTTTGCACAGCCATTGAAGAGGAGTGGACCAACATTCCACAGGCCACAATCAACAACCTGATCAACTCTATGCGAAGGAGATGTGTTGCCCTGCGTGAGGCAAATGGTGGTCACACCAGATACTGACTGGTTTTCGGACCCCCCCCGGACCCCCCAATACAGTAAAACTGCACATTTTAGAGTGGCCTTTTATTGTGGCCAGCATAAGGCACACCTGTGCAATAATCATGCTGTCTAATCAGCATCTTGATATGCCACACCTGTGAGGTGGATGGATTATCTCGGCAAAGGAGAAGTGCTCACTAACACAGATTTAGACAGATTTGTGAACAATATTTGAGAAAAATAGGCCTTTTGTGTACATAGAAAAAGTCTTAGATCTTTGAGTTCAGCTCATGAAAAATGGGGGCAAAAACAAAAGTGTTGCGTTTATAATTTTGTTCAGTGCATATATATATATATATATATATATATCTCACACATTTTTACATATATCTTACAGTGCAGGTGGTTATATATGGAAGCTGGTTTCCGCCACAGAATAAAACATTTTACAAGATAATTGCGACTTTTTATCTCACAATTGTGAGTTTACATCTTGCAATTGTGAGTTATAAAGTCAGAATTGCGTGTTATAAAGTCAGAATTGAGTGTTATAAAGTCAGAATTGCAAGATATAAACTCGCAATTGTGAGGAAAAAAGTCAGAATTGCGAGATATAAACTCGCAATTGTGACTTTACATCACGCAATTCTGATTTTTTTAACTCGCAGTTGTGAATTTATATCACGCAATTCTGAGAAAAAAATTCAGAATTGCGAGAAAAAAGGTCCGAATTGTGAGATATAAAATCGCAATTACCTTTTTTATTTGTTTTATTCTGTGGCGGAAACAAGCTTCCATAGTTACTCATTACCTTTAAAAAAAAATCTAAATTTTTGATCATTTGCTTTTTGTGAATGGCCTAATCTCCTCTAGGGAGCTGGGTATTACTTGTAAGTGTATGTGCGTCTGTTCGCATTGGATCTCAGGCTGGCCGGTGCTGTATGGTAACAGGTGCAGCAGTGGAGTGTGTCCAATCTGTAAAGCCCAGGCTGTCATGTGAGGAATGTGATTGCTGTCTTTATTGCCTTCTGCTCTGCTCCATACACCAGAGCTGGCTGGGTTTAGAGGGGTAGACGCTGCACCATCTATACGCCCCATATACACACTCAGTCATGGGGCAATTTAAAGACAGGCAAGTTTTTTGTCATCTTACCTTTCTGCTTCTCTCATTCTCTCTCATTTCCCCCTGCAGGTCCCCCCTGTGAATCAGGAGGCGGTGAAAAACGGCGAAGTGCTGAGAGTTTCGAACCGGACTTGTGAGAGCGTCACTTTGGTGGGCAACACGCTCGAATGCACCGTACCCATGGAGCTCCAGACAGCTGCCAAAGAGCTGGAGGTGGAGGTACAAGACTTTTTTATTCTCTGCTCCACTTCAGACCACTCCAATCCAGACGGCCCCCATAAGAGCCACTCGTCAGCCAGCCAGCTCTGCCCTGCTTGTTCCAGAAGCTTCTCAAAGTACTAAGCACAAGCTATTTCTGATCTTAACAGAGGCCTCTGGGTTGCCAAACAATGATAGTTTCCAGATTAGCTCCTAAACACATATCTCTTGGATATGAGGATTATTAACAATGAATAATTTCCTCAAAGGTGTTCATATTGTATTTTTTATGTATCAGGCTACACCTGATAAGATGCCTTGCTAGTATTTCCTTTCTGGCCACCATTAGCTCAACAAGAACATTAAAAAACGTTTCAGGCCCCGATTCTGGCCCCAGACAGTCTGATATGATTGGTGAAAAGATCAAGGAAACGTTGGCCTCCGCATAAAGTGCTTATCTGTCAGGGAGAGACGGACAGCGTGCGTGTGACACGATGCTCTAATCTGACCCCATCACAATATGGCGCGGTAAAACTCATCTCAGCCCAAACTCAATAACACTGCACCACATAAGAGAGGCTCTATCTCTGATCCAATTTCCCCTCCTGCCTGCAGTGGATGTGTGCGTTTCATTTTGCCATGCTGCTTTATGAGCAGTGAAGCCCTCTCTTTGAGTGTAAACGCTCCCTGAGGATGTTTCTAGATGGATTGTTGTGATGTTGGAGGTTCAAATGTAAACAATTCGCGGCATATGAAATCTGAAGCAAATGTGCTGCAGATGTGATGGCATGGATGTTCCCTGGTTGTAGCTTTGCATATACGTGCTTGTCTTTTTCTGTAATAATATTTGCTTTTACTTTTGGGCTAGAATTTTTGCTAATTAATCAGACAGATGCTGCTCTAAAAATAATTATATAATATAATGTTATTTTGTATAATAAAATGTTTTATTTAAAATACACTATATTGCCAAAAGTTTTGGGACTCCTGCCTTTACATGCACATGAACTTTAATGACATCCCATTCTTAATCCGTAGGGTTTAATATGGAGTTGCCCAACCCCCCATCCCCCCCAACCCCCCCCCCCCCCCCCCCCCCTTGCAGCTATAACAGCTTCAACTCTTCTAGGAAGGCTTTCCACAAGGTTTAGGAGTGTGTTGTATGGGAATTTTTGACCGTTCTTCTAGAAGCGCATTTGTGAGGTCAGGCACTGATGTTTGACAAGAAGGCCTGGCTCGCAGTCTCCGCTCTAATTCATCCCAAAGGTGTTCTATTGGGTTGAGGTCAGGACTCTGTGCCCAGTCAAGTTCCTCCACACCAAACTTGCTCATCCATGTCTTTATGGACCTTGCTTTGTCCACTGGTGCGCAGTCATGTTGGAACAGGAAAGGGCCATCCCCAAACTGTTCCCACAAAGTTGGGAGCATGAAATTGTCCAAAATGTCTTGGTATGCTAAAGCATTAAGAGTTCCTTTCACTGGAACTAAGGAGCTGAAAAACAACCCCACACCATAATCCCCCCTCCACCAAACTTTACACTTGGCACAATGCAGTCAGGCAAGTACCGTTCTCCTGGCAACCGCCAAACCCAGACTCGTCCATCGGATTGCCAGGCAGAGAAGTGTGAATCGTCACTCCAGAGAACACGTCTCCACTGCTCCAGTGAGTCCAGTGGCGGTCCAGTGATTTGGAGGGGTGTCCCAATACTTTTGACAATATAGTGTATTTATCTTTATGTTATAGCTTAAAATCCTGCCAAAGTGATTGTATAATATTAAATAATAATAATAATCAATATAGTTAAAAAATTAGGTGCTAATATCTATATGGTCACTAATATTTACTGAAAATAACATGAAGTAATTTGTGTATCTATTGCAGTGGAAGCAGGCCACATCATCTGTGATCCTAGGTCGCGTGGTCTTGGCTCAAGACCAGGACTACAGGATACTGATAACAGGAGGAGTGTGTGTGTCCATCCTTCTACTGCTCCTCATCGGAGTCTTTGTTTGGGTCAAGAGGAAGAAGCATATTGATGGTATGTGACTGTCTGTTTTCATTTATAAGCTTTTAGCTGTTTTTGATGACTACTGTGGCTTTTTCAAGATAAATTTAAAAACACTTTACATGCAAATGTTCCACATCATTTGTATAACTAAAGAGCAGTTACATCTACCAAAAAATAATGCAAATATCGACTTCTATATCCAGAATGGAAAACTTTATTATTCAAAACAACTTTAGATGCAGCGCATAAGCCTGTCCTGTAAGAAAATTATTTATCTGTATTTTCCAGACAAAAATATCTAAGATTAATATCAAGAAAAACATGTTTTAATATCTTATGCAGTTTTCTTGCTTTAAGGATGTTTAGATATTTTTACTGGACAACAAGGAAAAAGTACAGATTAAGAAAGATTTTTTTGGCAGTAATAGCATAGCTCCCTTTTCATTCAGAAGTTTAGCAACCACCTCTGATTCCAGCTGCTCTCATAACCAGTGATGTTGAACTTGATGATGGTTATTTGATATGAACTGAATTTGAATGACATGAGAGTGTGAGATAAAGAAAGAGAAAGAAAGAGGTTTCTGGGTTTGTTTGTGGGAGTTCACACTGCTTAAGTCAATGGTGGAGCGATCTGTCCCTTTTTTCTCTCACCTCTCCTTGGTCTCTCTCATTCTCTGTCTCTCTCTGGTTGTAGATTTAGCTAAGGCTATGGTTTGGTATGACGGCCGGGCTCACATTCCGCACTTGGACATGTTGGCAAACGCGAGGAGTGTCAGTCCGACTAATGAAATGGTCTCTCACGAGTCGGTGGACTATAGAACTACTTTGCTTGAGGGTATGTTCTCACGCTTCGCTGCGTCTTGCTCAAAACACACCGCTGGTAGAGGTTTGCCTTATCTGCTGATCTCAGACCAGCTTTGCTTTTTTTCTCTTCACGGCTCTAGATAGTGAAGACTGGTCTGATCATCGCTGAAAGGCAACTTTTTTTCCAGTTCTCAAAACACATACGCTTTCTGACCTGACTCTCTGCTCTCTCCACTCTCTCTCTCTGAAGATATTACATGCTCCCGTGCTTTGCCTCTGCCTCCTTTTTTGTCTGAAAAGACAAAAAAAATCCTCTCTCATCTGTATAGCCGGGTTTAGAATTTCCTCAGCTCTTTGTAGTTGGTGTAATGACCCTACATCCCAGACTTTCCCTGCTTTGTTCAGGTGACCCCAGGCCTCTGCGAACAAGTCATTGACTTTTGACCTCTCGACCCCATTGCCTTGCAGACCAAAACTTGCCTCTGTCGCAGACAGAGTCCTGCCGGCCTCATCTCTACGCACATGCCCATGTGGATCTGTCCCCAATGCTGGGGCAGATGGAAGGGGATCTGGCGTCTCCACTGTTGCCCTCTAATGCACCCATAGATCTGGGCAGCCTCCATCCTGAGCTGCTAAAGGAAGTGCAGCATGTGGTCATCGCCCGGGAAGATCTGCTCTTACATGTGAATGAGATCATCGGAAGAGGTGAGGAGACACAAATATCAGTGTTAAAATGATGGTTATGACTGCTTGTTGATATTCAGACGTTTAGGGTTGGTAAGATTTTTTTTAATGTTGTTGGAAGAAGTCTCTTATGCTTACTGAGGCTGCATTTAGTTGATCGAAAATACAGTAAAATAGTGAAATATTATTACAGTTTAAAATAACTGTTTCTATCATAATAAATGTTAAAATATAATGTATTCCAGTAATGGCAAAGCTGAATTTTCAGCATCATTACCAGTCTTCAGTGTCACATGATCCTTCAGAAATCATTCTGATATGATGATTTGCTACATTTTCAGCATTTATTTGAAGCAGAAATATTTTGTAATATTATAAATGTTTTACTGTCACTTTTGATAAATTAAATGCATTCTTGCTGTATTAATTAAAATAAAAACATAATCTTAATGTCCCCAAACTGTAGAACAGTACTTTTACAAAATAAAGGTTTTTGGGTATCTTGGCAAGCACCTCTATTACCATTGCTCATACTTAGGTTGGATATTTGGAATTAATTTATTTAAAAAATTATACATAAAATGACTTGAACACACCTGAATACAATGATGAATTAAAGGTAATTTTGATATTTTTAGGGGTATCAATTAAAAAATGTCAGGGTGATACAACTGTCCTGATATCTAAATGAAGAATAAAAAGCCTCATTAAAAAATGTAATACTTTTTCATTTTTTTTTTTGGTTTTCTTAAAACCAGGAAGACCTTCTTGAGTATATATAATATTTATTATTTATTTATTATTATTATTTCTTAGAAAAAAATGTTACAAATATTATTACTATTTGAAAAACTTTTGTCTGACAAATCAAAGTCATGTGGTGTGCGACCAACATTCAGAAAAAAAATTGCATAAAACAAGAAAAGATATCATAGAGAGGACGGCTGTATCTGTTTCAAGGTCAGTAAGTCTCATTAAAAAATACTCATTTTAAACTAGATATTTTTCCTTTTTCTTGGACAGTCTAATTTGTCATTGACCCAAAAATCTAGTTTCTTTGTACTGTTACTGTAACTTACAAACAAAATTGGCAACGAAGCATTGCGAAAAAGGTGCATTACAAGAAATCCAATAGCTCAAATTGAGGGATTTAGCAGAGGAATCAGTTTCAGACGTGGTTAAAGTTAACAGGTTAAACTGTGATAATCAGCCCGGCAGGTTGGACATTTGAACGTTAAATTGCCCGTCCTCTTATTGTACTACAGAAGTGGGGGTATGAACGTGTGTATCATATTTACTGTGGCGCTCAGGTGAAAACCACTCTCCAGTCCTCCCCAAACCCCTGCACAATACTCCTAAAACCCATCACCCCTGTGGGAAAACCAAGCCCTGTGTGTGTGTGTATGCCTATGTTTGTGAATGTGACAAAGCGATTTATAGAGCAAGAGGAAGAGGCTGTGCGTGCATGTGAGTATGTTGGGGTGCTCGGGGTGGCATGTGTGGTGATTTGTTCCCGTGTTAAATTCCAGGCTCATTGTTGGGCCGTCTCAGGGCTCCCTGCCGGTAATCTGACTCTGCTGCCATCTGGGAAGACGTGATAGCAGAGCTGGAGAGAGATTACAGCACTCCACGCTCTATTATTTCAACACAACACCCCGACTCTCTCTCGCCCTCTGTTCTCCATGCCCTCATTAGAGAGAATACCTTGCCCAGACACTTGTAATTGGTTAATCTTTCAGTTATACACCACGCTGCCCTCCAGACGTACTGTTCAAGTTCATATTTCACAGCGTTCTTACAGTCATTCTTTTATGCGTCTGTTTTGCAAAGTCTCACTATTATTATAGCTCACACTAAACAAAGCCTTAATTATTAAACTTTGCTTTGCAACTCATTGCACACTATTTGTGCTAGATGCATGAATTACACTTTACCTCAAATCATGCAGGTTACGTCTAGCCAATTAGACGTAACATTTTTGAATGGCAGTCAGTAACACTGTAGAAGTTTCCATAATACAGTACCATTCAAAAATGTTGTGGTTGGTTTTGAAAGAAGTCTCTTATTCTCAACAAGGCTGCATTTATTTGATCAAAAATACAGTAAAAACTAATATTGTGAAATATTATTACAATTTTTTTACGTTCATATATTTTAAAATGTAATTTACTCCTGTGAACAATGCTGAATTTCAGCATCATCAGTGTCACATGATCCTTCAGAAACCATTCTAATATGCTGATTTGCTGCTAAAGATACATTTCTTCTTATTGTTATTATCGCTGTTGAAAACAGTTGTGCTGCTTAATGTTTTTGTGGAAACGAGGATATATATTTTTCAGAATTCTTTGATTTAATATAAAGTTCAAAAGAACAGCATTTATTTGTTTACTTTTATCTTTACTGTCACTGAACAACTGAATGCAACCTTGCTGAATAAATGCATTAACTGCTTAAATAGGGACTTTAAGCAACAGTTGCTGATGGAACGGCAACCGCGACCGGAAATAAACTGTTAACTGCCGTAGCCAAAGAACACAAAAATCACTAAGCAACAATAAAGAGGACGTCGCAATGGATCATTTGTGACCCTGGACCACAAAACCAGTCATAAGGGTCAATTTTTTGAAATTGAGATTTATACATCATTTGAAAGCTGAATAAATAAGCTTTCTATTGATTTATGGTTTGTTAGGATAGGACAGTATTTGGCCAACTATTTGAAAATGAGGGTGCAAAAAAATCTAAATATTGAGAAAATCACCTTTAAAGTTGTCCAAATTAAGTCCTTAGCAATGCATATTACTAATAATAATACATTTTTGATATATTTACGGTAAGAAATTTACAAAATATCTTCATGGAACATGATCTTTCCTTATCATCCTAATGATTTTTTGCATAAAAGAAAAATCGATAATTTTGACCCATACAATGTATTGTTGGCTATTGCCACAAATATACCTGTGCGACTTATGACTGGTTTTGTGGTCCAGGGTCACATTTAATAATTTAACAATACAAAAAAAAAAATGAAGAAATGGTTGCTTTTGGTATTAAATTGTATACAGATACAATCAAAATGCCACAAAACTATAAAATATTACATTTACTTATCTAATCTGTCACATATTAGCGACTACGGTAAATCAGCTATCCTCCCGTAGTAGACGGTTACTGTAGAAAGTCACAAAATAGCAGTTAAAGTCGTGCATGCACAATAGAACACCACAACGCCGTTGCTGTTCCATCAGCAGCTGTTGCTTAAAGTCCCTAATAAATAAATAAAATCTTACTGACCCCAAACATTTGAAAAATAGTGTCTAACCATCAACACAAGATCCCATTGTACATGTCCTCTCTGTATTGTCCCTTGTCAATAAAAGGTGCAAAAACAAAACTAAAAAAGTAAATGTACAGTAGAAACTAAAATGAACCTTATACTATCAGGTTTATGTCTCTTTGTCTCTGTGATTTAGAAAGTATAAAATCATACTGTGTGAGACAAAGAGACTCAGAGAGAGAAAGTTTGAGAGCAACAGATCAATTGTACTCCCAGCACAATATATTCACACTCCATTGTTCTTGCTTTTGGACGCGATACGCACCTGCTATGCCCACACTTCGCTTGGGCATAAAACGCTTTGATAGATTGATGTGCTAATAATCTCTGCATCTTTTCCTGTCTTTGTGTGCACTAGGGCACTTTGGCTGTGTGTTCCACGGAACCCTGCTCGAACCAGATGGCCAGAAGCAGCACTGCGCCATCAAGTCCTTGAACAGTGAGTTTGACAACATGAGTGTTGAGTGGTATAGTTGCAAGCACAGAGAGCTGCAGCTCTAAAATCTGACAGCACCACATTCAACAACATTCATTGGGGTTTTATTGTGCCATCCACCATGGTAAAACCACTGTAACATGTCATTGAGTGGCCCTAACAGCCTAAAAATCATTGAAACTGTTAAATCCTACAGAAAAGATGTTAAACTACATTTAGGATCCCCATAATCATGCCACCTATTGGTTATACATCCATTCTGAACCCAGTTTGACATCTCTTTACTGAGAAATGACGTATGACTGTTAAGACTGTTTTAATATGGCATATTTAATATGTGTGATGAAGATGATGATGATGAATGCACAGCAGTGCAGCCATATCACATTAGAGATGCCTCTTCACATCATGTCACTGAGAGCTTTTAGATTTATGACCCAAGCTTTCCTTTTCCTTTTCTGTCCCAGTTCTCAACAGCAACTGTTGCCTAACTAGACTTTAAATGTATCATGATTATCTTTCTACTTTTAACTTTTTGACAAGGGTGCATTATTGTGTATTTCAGACTATTATAGTTTTTATTAATTATTATATATATATATATATATATATATATATATATATATATATATATATATAGGTCAGTCATGAAACTCTAGAGGGCGCAGACTGACCTTTACATGCAGTCATTGTTACCACATATGCTGATTGGCCTCTGCTAATCCTTCAGCCAATGAGATTGCTTGCTCAAAATTGAAATAGTCTGGTTCATTGTTTGCTGAGAACGAGTTCCTCTTCTGTCGTGTTGCTCTACATTTATATATTTTTTTCAGTTAACATTTATTTTATTGCAAGAAACATTTAAAATAGAACTTAAAGGGATAGTTCATCCAAAAATGAAAATTAGCCCATGATTTACTCACCCTCAAGTCATCCTAGGTGTATATGACATCCAAGCTTTATAATGGCAGTGAAAGGCTGTTTCTGTTTTGAAGTCCGTAAAAGTGCAGTCTCTAACTTCCGCTAACTGTCGTACAGGCGTTCACGAGAGGCTGTTATTCCAGCGTATGACGTAGGACGCAGACGTAGCGTAAGTTCCGGTGACGAACGCAGAAGCACAGAGGATAGAGCAAAACAAAACTTGGTTTTCGCGAGAACTAGCATATTCTCACCGGAGCGTCCTACGTCATACGCTGGAACGCCAGTCTCTCGTGAACGCGCGTACGACAGTTAGCGGAAGTTAGAGATTACAGTTTGTACATTTAGAGATTACATTTTTCTTACACAAGCCCAGGGCTGTATGTTAACTTTTTTGCACATAGCACTGGTGCTACAGAGGTTGAAAGTTTTGTAGCACAGGCCAAACAATTGTAGCACATGTATAAAACGTCTGTTACCATGTCTGAAAAATGCTATAAAATACAAAACAGTGTATTTAAGAATAAATATAATAGCAATTATTATTATTATATTTTACAGAAAACAAATCATTAGAAAGGTCTAAGGTTTTATTATAAAATATTAAATTATGATAAAAAAAAACTGTGACTGTAATGTCTTAATTTTTGTCAGGAAACCTTATGCATCCAATGAGAGAGAAAAAAAAGTACTGTACACTTCTCTACACCGCGAATTACTTTACAGAATATAATAAAATAATATAATTTCTGCCTCATTCTGTGATGTGAAGCACATCCGATCTCAAAAGTAGGTTATTTCAAACACTCGATTAAATGTTCTCTTTTGTTGGACAACAGGTTTGTAAACGCTTCTCATTACAAGTTTGGAAAGATGTTTGGCACATGTTGCCTTTGGCTTTTCGCAGCGTTGGTCTGGTTTCACACTCAACTTGATTCTATCGAACCCTGGTGCATTTGCGTTCATCTCATCACAAACGTGCACGGCGCATCATAGAAAACAGGCCGCGGTAAATATATTGTGTTTTTAATTAATTTGGTGCTATTATGCGCTGCTGAGTGAACGACACTTGGGTTTACTGTACATGTGTCGCATGAAGTTGGCTTTCTGCTGCTTGCAAACGGACACTTTAGACTTTGGTTTAATGTCAGTCAATCGTGCAGCCCTAGATAACCTCACACAAGCACAAAACAAATTCTCACCTCACACAAACGAGCTCTGTCTCACATGATAAACTGTATCGCACGTGTGCTACTGGGGTAAATGTATTCATCGCACAGACCGATTTTTTTTTTTTGTAGCACGTGCGACATATGTCGCACTGTACAGCCCTGTACAAATCCACCGATTCGCTTCAGAAGGCCTTTATTAACCCCCCGGAGCCATGTGGAGCACTTTTATGATGGATAGATGCACTTTTATGGACTTCAAAACAGAAACTGCCATTCACTGCCATTATAAAGCTTGGAAGAGCCAGGACATTTTTTTTAATGTAACTCCGATTGTATTCGTCTGAAAGAAGAATGTCATATACACCTAGGATGACTTGAGTAAATCATGGGCTAATTTTCATTTTTGGGTGAACTATCCCTTTAAGTAACTTTTTTTTATGATTTTTGTTTTAGTTAACTGTAATAACCCTGGTGCATTTGTATATTAATCAAACAAAGAATCATAAAATCATCATAAATTAATAAGGAATTGATTGACTACTTTAGGGCTGTTCCCAGATCAGTTTTGTACTTTTGAGGATCCTAAGCTACACTGACAGTAGTCAGTGTAGCGTAGGATGGCTCATTACTCAGGATCAGTCTACTGTAAGACATGTACACACAGGCCTTTTCTTTTTTCTGTACCCATAAGCCTCTCTTTCTCTTAGTGAAAGGTTAAACATCTGTTTAATCTCCTTAAAATGTGAAAGCTCCACCAACAAGATTAAGCGAGGCACAGCTAAAATGGCAGGACTAACAGAATCTCAGAGCTCAGCTAGTAATGGTGCGGTCATATCACAGTGGATTATGTCTCCGCTCTGAAACCTCCCGGGTGAAATATCAGGCCGTGTGTGTGATACAACACTTGATAGTGTTGGGGATAATTTATAAGTCATGGTGAATGGTTCACTGACAATTTGGCAGGTTTATTGCTAACTCAGAAAATGTATAGCAGGATAGATTTTAAAAGAGTCATTTTGCATGTGTAAATCTAGGCTGGGGGTGATACCAAAAACCATTGTGGTGATCTTTGAACTGCTGAGATTCTTAGTGTGCATTTATGTGGCAGGAATCACTGATATAGAGGAGGTGTCTCAGTTCCTGAAGGAGGGCATCATCATGAAAGACTTCAGCCATCCTAATGTGCTCTCTCTGCTTGGAATCTGTCTGCCCAGCGAGGGCTCGCCTCTCGTCGTGTTGCCCTACATGAAGCATGGAGATCTGCGCAACTTCATCAGAGATGAAACTCACGTACGTGGTGGCAGCATCTCCAACGTCTTTCAGCACAACTTCAGTATCAGACTCTAGTTTCAGACAGGGTTATGGCTATTAAAAATATAATAGAGATGATTAAATGGTAACAATGACTTGTGGTGAAGTGCTTTGTTGTTTTTATCGTGATTGTTTTCATTCCCACAGAACCCCACAGTGAAGGACCTGATGGGTTTCGGGCTGCAGGTGGCTAAAGGAATGGAATATCTCGCGAGCAAGAAGTTTGTACATAGAGACCTCGCGGCCAGAAACTGCATGTGAGTTTTTCAACAAATTACCCAACAGTGTTTTGAAGTATCGTACAGTATGTGCAGGGCACATTATGTACACTAGGTTGTTTTATATTCTTAAATATAGTATTATTTTATAGTATTAAATTGGATAAAGTATAAATGGAATTTTAATTACACTATAAAGCCCGACGTGTTTGTGATGTTGGTAACATCTCTTTTAGGCTAGATGAGAGCTACATAGTAAAGGTGGCTGATTTTGGCCTGGCCAGAGACGTGTATGATAAAGAATACTACAGCGTGCACAACAAGCACGGGGTGAAGCTGCCCGTCAAATGGATGGCATTAGAAAGCCTGCAGACACACAAGTTCACCACCAAATCTGATGTGGTGAGTATCAATCACAATTAACAAATCATATTTAGCAAGTCTGTAATATCATCCTTAATATAAATTGCAGTTTTTCTGACCAAAGATCCGTTTTTATAGCCTATAAATAGAAGATTCTTGTTTTGTTTTGTTTTGTTTTGTTTTTCCTAATGTTTTTATTGGCTGTTTCAAAAGTGAGATGCTAACCTAGACAGTATTTTTGGGCATCATAGGTACACTCACATGTTCAAATCAAGTATTATTGGGCGTTAAAAGTACACCTAAATGATCAAACTGCACATTTTTGGGCATTTTAAGAATATTTAAATTATCAAACTGATCATGTTTGGGCATCAAAAGCCCAAATTGAACATTTTTAACCATCATAACTTCGTAAGTACACTCGAATGTTCAAATTAAACACTTTTGAACATTTATAATTATCAAATATCAATTCTGGGCATCATAGACATTCAAAACAGTGTGCCTAGGATTCCCAAAATGCTGACTATGTTGGTAGCTTAATGCAATACAGATTTTCTTACTGCAAATCTCCGATTTACTAAGAGATTTTAGTCTGGTCCCACTCTAATTCTGCTAATGGAAAGATTTTAAAAGCTATCCATGCTTTAAACAACTTGTGGACAGTATTTGCACAGAATCTTTCTCTGTCAAACTGACTCATGCATGCACACACGTCAGGCTCAAGGTGTGCTATGAGTCACGTCCTGTTTTCTAACTACCTACCTGCATTTTAATATAAAATAGATGACTACACACGACCACTTCTGGGGAAATTATTTTCTCAACATTTCCCAAATACTGACTTGACAGTTCCCTTAAATGGATTTATGAGTTCAGCGTTCCTGTGCTTTTCCTCACTGTATCCCTTTTTGTTGGCCTCCAACAACTGATGATGTTGGAGTCACCCAAAGTTCACTTGTTTTGACAGGTGCTCACTTGCCTTCCTCATAACTCATTGTTTTAAATTTGATCTTCACACAGTGGTCGTTCGGCGTGTTGCTGTGGGAACTCATGACCCGGGGTGCCCCGCCTTACTCTGATGTGAACTCCTTCGACATCACAGTCTTCCTCCTGCAAGGCCGGAGACTTCTGCAGCCAGAGTTCTGCCCAGACGCACTGTAAGCACACACCACACACCCACATGACACACACTTGGTTCTTCATTATGACCAGCGTATGGCACTCCAAAGGGGGAGTGCGTCAACACGAGTGTAAAACAGAGACCCATTGTTAACCACCCGCAGATTCAGTCAAGCGGTAGTAGTTCATCAAAACTCTTGGCCAACTCAGCTCTGCATGACTACCTGAGCTCGGCACACATCAAGTCCCCACCCTGCCTGTTTGATATGAGTCGACCTCCAAACATTCTTCACACACTGCCGTCAAATAACCAGCCAAATAACCAGCTCTGAATAGAGATATGTGGGTCATCACTCCCTTCTCTCGTGGACGGCACAATGAGGCAGTCCTCCCAGGTCTCAGTGCCTCTGCGCAACAGACTATTGCAGAATAAACAATGGAAAGTCGTTCTGAAATGTGATGAAGGTTTGCACTGAAGGTTATAAATTTCAAGGCACCGGTGTCTTGAACTGCCAAAGCAAACAGCTGGGATGGGAACGGAGAAATGAGATGTACACTCGTGATTCTTAGCTCAGAATGAATCAAATGACAAAAAAAGCCATGCAAAAGTTTGGGGTTAGTAAGATTTATTTAAAGAAATTAATACTTTTATTCAGCAAGGAAGCATTATATTGATCAAAAGTGACAGTAAATACTTTCTACGTTGTTACAAAATAAAATTCTATAAAAATCCTGGGGAAAAAGTATCACAGTTTCCACAAAAATATTAAGCAGCACAACAGTTTTCAACACTGATAATAATAAGAAATGTTTCTTGAGCAGCAAATCAGCATATTAGAATGATTTCTGAAGGATCATGTGACACTAAAGACTGGAGTAATGATGCTGAAAATGTAGTTTTGCATCACAGGAATAAATTACATTTTAAAATGCATTCAAATAAAAAAGTTATTTTAAATTGTAATAATATTTCATAATATTACTGTTTTTACTTTTATTTTGAACAAATAAATGCAGCCTTGGTGTGCATGAGAGACTAATTTCAAAAACATCCAAAAATCTTTCTTACCCCAAACTTTTAAACAGTATTGTATTAAGTTCATATTTAAAAGCAAAGTTAAATGTAACAGTAAAATAATACATTTTCAAATTGACAAATAAATAGATATTGATAGCTAATTGAATTCAATATTAGTTAAATATAACAGTAAAATAATATATATTTAACTAATTTTTAAATGCGCCTTTGCGCAAAGTGTTAAACGTCTCTTTGTGCCACAAACAAGAAATAATTAATGACATTTGAAAAAAAAAAAGTTTTCTTCTGAATATGTGCAGACCAATACACTTTTATTAAAGTGCCCCTATTATGCTCTCGGTTCCTTCTTTTGTTTTGAATGTCTTCTACAATAGGTCAAAAAACACTTTATTTTTAATAGTATACATTGTACAACACCTAATTTCTCAAAAGGTCTGAAAACGGTTAGTTTGAAGATTCAGTCTCTTTAAACCCCTCCTTTGTGAGAGCCTATTATGCTTTGATTGGTCAGATGACCAAGTCTGCTGTGATTGGTCTCCTGCTTACAGCGCCTGTTGGAAAGAAAACACCTATTACCATGTATGAATTTCAGCTCCAGAGGCTTCCTCAGCACTTGTATACACAGTGAATCTAACAGTAACGATGGCGTCAGTTTTACCGTATCAATTCCAGCGCGAATCCTTTGGAAGTGTATGCACTGAAAACAGCGTCTTCTCTACATGTCGACAACACAAACCAAACTCTTCCAGGCCTCAGCTACAACTATAGTGTTATATGCAGACTGGCATTATGCAGATGTGTTACATTGTTATGTGGGTATCTAACAGGAAGTGAGACGTGAATTGCTGATGAATCGTTTCAGCTGTTCATAATTGATTCTTTTCTTTAGGAGACAATAACTCCATTTATGGTGAACTTTGCAGACCTTTTACCTTCAAAAACAGCTATATTAGAGACTGCATGAAAGGTAATATTCGAAAAAGCATAATGGGGCACTTGACATTTATCTCCCTTCTTTGTAGATACAATGTCATGATCGAGTGCTGGCACCCCAAACCCGAGCGTCGGCCCACCTTCTCAGAGCTAGTGTCCCGCATCGCCTCCATCTTCTCCAGCTTCAGCGGAGAGCACTACATCCTCCTTAACACCACCTACGTCAACATTGATAAGATGACGCCCTACCCCTCTCTCATCTCCTCCCAGAGTAACCTCGACCGTGACTGCTGCACCTGAAAGACAAAGTCACCAGACAAAGGGAGGGAGAGGAAAACGACAAAACAAAGCCATTGCTGTTCATGATAGACACTGGACTGGCTGCCAGGGGTGGCTTTCATCATTAAAGGAGGAGGAAAGCTGCCCAAGGACACTGTGAAAGACTTAAAAGGCACGAACACTCCCTTAATCGCTGTAAATAGATTATGATGAGCCGTGACCTGTGGAGTTGAGGTTCTCCAGTCGAGCATGAGATGGTCCTGATCCCCTGGGACACTTGAGTTGGCACCCCATTAACGTTTCATCTGTAGGGTTGCATTTCAGTGCTTCTTGCAGTCTGTGACCATCTGATTCATTTATGCTCTAGGAAGATGCTTTCGAACCAAATGACTTCAAGACATCTCAGCGGCATTGTGTTCTCTGGCGTAACCTGAGCGTACGTTGACCATTTTATTTTCTGTGAAAAGTGTAGTAAAATGTTGTGCATGCCTTCATACTATGAACTGAACGCAGCATAATGAAGATATCAGGTGAACACTGGACCCACGTGACGTTTGATGATGTCAACGTTCTTGTGATGCCTGTACGTCCAATTCAGACTTTAAAAGACCGATATGAATGATCTGATTCCGTTTTGTTTACTTCTGTTCAGATGAATTGTTTCTGTCCTGGCCATTTGAATCTTTCCAACAAGATTTCTTCCGTAGTTCTTATATATTTTTATATAATCCGTTTAGGTTTAGTGTCAAAGTGAACATACTTCAAAGTTCCACATGGAATCTGTGCAGCTTTTTCACATTTTTACCACTGATTGAGTGAGAAAATCTGTGGAATGTATTTAAGGTCAATAGGTAATGCATTATACTTCCTTAATGGGATTCATTTCTGAATGAAACTCGATGGAAAATGTGTATAGTTGAGTGAAACAGGTGACGTCAGACGAAAAGGAAAGTCTTTTCAGAAGCGGAGCAAGTTGGAATAACGTGCACAAATGAATGCCCTTAATAAAACAATAAATATATATGAAGAAAGTAAATAGGGTCTATATGAAAATATTAACATTGATAAATGATAAGAAATGTATCTTGAGCAACAAATCAGCATACCAGAATGATTTCTGAAGGATCATGTGACTGAAGACTGGAGTAATGATGCTGAAAATTCAGCTTTGCATCACAGGAATAAATTACATTTTTTAAAATATATTCAATTAGAAATCAGTTATTTCAAATTGTAATGATATTTTATAATATTACTATTTTTACTGTATTTTTGATCCAATAAATGCAGCTTTGGTGAGCATTAGAGACTTTCAAAAACCAAAAATCTTACCTACGCCAAACTTGGTGTATGTATGTGTGTGTATATTTATCATATAGACCCTATATATAAAATTGCCAATAAATTTAATAACAGAACATGCAAGAGGCAGGTGATGTGTGGGACTTTGTGAAGGGCAGATGCGGATTCAGTGCAGGCCTGTATGTTCCTATGTAGTGAAGATGACTATGAATGTGACTTGCCATAACGGACTACTGGATGATGTAAATAATTTGTCTCGCTACCCTTATTGTCTGACTTGCTGTGTGATACATGTGTATATATAGCCTATGAACACAGTACAATATAGACAGTTTGGTATACCAGTCAAATGAGGTCAATCAACATTTCATTTTATCCTTATGTGAGTAAAGTTTTAGTGTTCTTGTTATAAATGTTCAATAAACAGGCTGAATCTTGATTTGTTTTATTATGGTTTAGGTTTCACCATTTATAAAAAACCTTTCTTTGATCCTGTCAGACTGTCTTGTGATTTCTATATGGAGTTCAAACTCAAAAATGGTACAAATGACAATATTTCTGTTGTTCCAGTCATGATAA
Organism: Coreius guichenoti; assembly: GCA_039654105.1. NCBI lineage: Eukaryota > Metazoa > Chordata > Actinopteri > Cypriniformes > Gobionidae > Coreius > Coreius guichenoti. The sequence goes on from CM077191.1 coordinate 15,701,407, forward strand.
TAAAGTTTTATTATGTGTGTCATATTTGAATTCTGAGTGAATTTACTCTCTTCTTTGTGCTCTATCTAGCAAATGTCTCACTCCATCTCATTGGCTCTATGTGTGAACTTTGACCATGACCTTCTGATCACCCTCAATGCTCTTGACTCGACCATCAGCCACTGGTGTCTAGACAGGCTTTTTCATTTCCTCTTTAATGGTTTCTTCTTGAAAAGAAGGGTAATACTACCTGTCTGAAAATACTAACGCTAAGTGAATGAAATATGATTTACAGGTACCACCTGCAATACACATCCTACATTTACTATAAGAGTTGAAAAGTATTACAACTATCCTTTAATTAAGAACAATATGGTTACTTAACATGCATTAAATGTATTCAAAAAATGTTACCTCACTGTAGCTTTAACATGCTTTATTAAATTCTGAACTTGGCTGTTCTAACTTCGAGGACAAATACTAAATCCCTCCTCATAACTCAACACTAATTCATAAACTAATGTGGAGGAGGAGAATGACAAACTATGCACTGTTATCTGTTATCAAAAGGCCCTATTGTAATTCTCTTTGACTTCACGTTATGTGAAATGACTAGAGTGCCACCTACTGGGCGATTTATAGCCTACGTACATAAAACTAAGTAACAATAGCTGGGCAAGAGAGCAATTCATGACCACTTTTTTTTTTTAACTGTGGCCCTTTTGTTTCGGGATCATGAATCATTTTCAGTCAAAATAAATTCCCTTGGGCCTTCATTGAAAGAATTAAGACTAGTTACACAAGCAGTGAGGTAGTGTCATGAATAATGTCGCTCCTAGCTATTAGAAAACCAGACGGAAAATCCGCCCTAATATGACGTGGTGTCTGCTCAGCTCAAAAATGACCTGCACTGGGAGTTTAAAATCATCAAGATATGACAGTTATGAGCTACTTACAACACAGTAGTACATTCCATCTATAGCGCTTCCCCTTAATATTATACTGGCATATGGAAAAACAGGTTGGTTCTGGTTTCATCTATATTGTGGGGACTAATGTCCACACAGGAACAGTAAAATGTGAAGTTAGCTTCATTCTGCTGATCAGACAATAGTCCCCATAAGGCTTAATAAACAATAAATAATGGCAAATATAAAAATGCAAAAAGGTTCTGTGAGGGTTGCGTTTTGAGGTAGAGTTAGTGAATAGAAAATATTAGGGTGAAGTCAGCTAAAATGGGCTATCAGGTAAAATGGGCCAAATAAGGTGTAGCGTCCCAATCACAATAACTGGTCTTGCACTGTTGCTTCAACACTTGTTGACATGTAACAATAGTTTTGATTGGTCTGAGTTTTTTTTAGGCGGGCAGGGCAGAGTGTTACATGAAGCTTGTCAGAGAAATTGTAAGGTAGTGAGCCTGACATAGTAAATTTCGTTCATCACTAATAAGGGTACTAAAGCAATTATAAGTAAGCTTACCAACAAAGCAAAGGTTTATGAACAATGTTTTGACATGCTCTTTCAAATAAAAAAGTTTAATTTAAAAAAGGAACTTTGATTTTTGTGAAAAAGGTCATTTTAGGTAGAAGCTGGTTATGCTAAAATGGGCCAAGGTTTTCAGCTAAAATGTGCTGCATACATACACACACACACACACTTTTACACAGAAGTTACACAGAAATTGAGGGTGAAAATAGGTTTATAGGCCTAGATATGCATCCATACAAAATCTTAACAGTCTTTTTAAAAAAAAAATTGCATTGCAGACATGGCAGGAGGACAAGCAAAGAAAGGAAACAGAGACAAGGAGAGAGAAGAGAAATGAAAAGAAAGACAGTATAAAGGAAATGTTAAAGTCTTTTTGTGTTTTGTTTGTTGTCAAACATGTTCTAATCTTTAAAAAAATGTTTGACAAATATTTCACAAGCATACACACATACATGCACACAAAACACTCCAATGCACAGAAACACACTATACAACATGATCAGTTCATTTTTAATGAAATATTCGTTCAACTTTCTATTTAATGAAATACATTTACGGTGTTGTTGCTATGGCACGTGAAGACAATAGTGTCAATTTACTGTTAAAAATTAAATTATTTCAGCTGAAATTACCTGTGTTGTTCTCTTTTCCTATTGGCCCATTTTACCTGAATGTTGTGCCGTGGCTCATGAAGGTACCTGCTGATCTAACTCTCATAATTTTAAAACAATTATACTTTTTCACATAAAAAAAAAAAAAAAAAAAAAGTATATATATATATATATTAGAATATTATATAAATAGCATTAGATCTCATGCATAGCTTATTTGATAGTATTATAAGTCATTTACCAAAACATGGCCCATTTTAGCTGACTTCACCTTATCTCAAAATTACTGAGGAAAGTTTGCAACATGGCACACACCGTCTCGCTTATTTAATTCACATTAAGCCACAATGCTTTGTTTTTTCGTCATGTCAATCATTTTTAATCATACAGACATCAGTCACATCTTGTTATGATGATCATCAGTATCACTGACTGGCCTTTGTTTGACTTCACTTCCCATAATTCTTCTCGCGCGGACGCGCGCTGTTCCGGTTTTCTGTCATTGCTGTGCGTCGCTTGCGTGAACTCGAGATATATACGTTACGACACGACGCTTACCACTGCAACTAGCATTTTGCTCTAATGAGCACTTATGTTTTTTAGTCTTTGCACTTAAAGTAAAGCTTTAGTTATGTTTGCGTGTGCAATTAGACAGCGGTTAGGTCACGGTGTGTGTCTGGGCTCAACGCTCTTCACCAGGGCTTTGATCTCTCAGGCTCTCCGAAGTTTTTCAGACACTCCTGCAAATACGAAAGACTTGAATAAACCTATAAAGCAATGGGAATTATTAGTTAGTCCTTTCTCAAAGGTCAGATGTCATTTAGGCTGTAATATATCCATAAAACCACTGGACTCGCATGCTTTTCCTGAAGCTGATCGGGCATTTATTACTTTGCACGTGACAGATGCGAATCAAACTCTTAATGTGAACAGATTTCACGTTCATTATGATGATCAAAGCAATGAACTTCAGATTTTGTCCGATGAGGTGGATAGCAATGTCACTGTTGAACTGAGAGCACCTATTAAATGTGGTAAGGATCTGTGTTCAGCCTTGTAAAGAAAATGTATATTTTTCTTAATATATTATTAATATTGATTATTCATTTTATTTATGATAATACTTAATTAAAATGTTATTTATTTTTAATATTAATGGTTTTACAATGTAGACTGTATTTACAGCAAGTTAATGTATTAAGGTAATGTAATAAATGTACTTTTAATAATGTAAATTCATTGAAATACATGTGAATCCTTCTAGTCCCTGTCCATCCCTTCAGATCTCCACATCAGTACTAAAGACAAAGGCAATGTGAAGATCCAGAACATGGAGAGTGACCTCTGCCACGTGCACACAGAGAGAGGAGACTGTGTCCTAAAATCTGTAAAGGTAATACATTAGCTTTTATCATTTAATGTAGGTTTTTTTTTTAAATGGGGTCTGGGGCCACAAGGGGGTCAATGGAAAATAATAGATTAGAAAAAAAGTTTTAAACTAAGTAAATAAATTAATTATTTAAAAATAAAAATTCTTTAAAATAAATAAAAATGGACTTGATAAATTGATAAATAATCTAACAATACATTACTATTGAGAGTGACATAAGACACAAAATTATTTGGTCACAAATACAGTAAAAAAAAAACTGGAATATTGTGAAACATTACCATTTAAAATAACTTTTCTATTTTAATATAGACTCCATTTAAAAGTTTGGGGTATGTAAGGTTTTTATTCAGCAAGGACACATTAAACTGATCAAATGTGACAGTGAAGACATTTATATTTTTAGATAAAAGTATATTTCAAATAAATGCTGTTGTTTTGAACTTTCTATTCATCAAAGAATCCTGAAAAAAATTATAAGTTTCCACAAACATATTAAGCAACAAAAACATGTTTTCAGCATTAATGATAATAAAAAGGATTAATAATAATTGAGCATTATATCAGTATATTATAATGATTTCTGAAGGATCATGTGACACTGAAGACTGGAGTAATAATGCTGAAAATTCAGCTTTGCATCACAGGAATAAATTACATTTTAAAATATATTCAAATAGAAAAACATTATTTTAAACTGTAACTGTGTTTACTGTGTTTTTGATCAAATAAATGCAGCCTTGGTGGACATCAGAGACTTCTTTCAAAAACATTAAAAAAAATCTTAATTTTTCCAAACTTTGACCGGTATTGTATATAGTTGCATATTAAATATTGAATACCCCTGAGTATATTATTATTATTATTATGTGCCTTAAAGACCTAAACATATCTTATTTATTGAGATAAGAATCTGATTAATATCATGTGTTTAATTCTTGTGATTTTGTTTAGGGTCATGAGGTTAAAGTTCAGTCCACAGGAGGAAATGTCACTGGACTCAAGACCTTACATGGGAATGTAGATATCAGCACATCTGTGGACAGTGTAAGTAGTTTTGCTATATATAACTGCATATATTGTGAAATTGTTATTAATTAAGTCATTGTTTTTGTTCTCCAGAATATTGATATTAAGAAAATTCAGGGAACCACCATGAATCTCTCCACAGACCATGGGGATCTGAAAGTGAAGGCCATCTATGGCGAATCCACCTCAGTGTCAACTTCCTCCGGGAACATCCAGATTGGCCACATACACGGTGAGGGAACGGGACGATAATGGCTCATTTTAAACACCTGATGTACAGTTGTGACATGTGTCATTGTTGTTTTACAGGTGAAGCTCTTATACGCAGTGAAACAGGAAACATTGTCATTGGTAAGTGACCAGTGTGAATTGACAGTAGGTCATTAGTCACTTGTTTAGTGCGCTAAAAAAGTCCTTTCTGTGTCCCAGACAGCTCAAGTGGTGCCCTGAAGGTGTTTACTGCTGCTGGAAACATTGATGCATATGTGGGCCAAGATGGAGCTGCAGAACTTCACAGTCAACAAGGTACTAATATGGGGATCAAAGAAAGTCATACAGAAGATAAGCCTAGTATGAACATGTCTACTTACCTGATATCACTGATACATACGTACAGACCCTCGTGACTTTGTGTCAAGGTCAATAAGTCTTCATAATTTGACTATTTTACAGCAAGGCAAGATTAGTTCAGGTTGTAAAATGTCACGTGGTACAATGCACCAAATAAATATATATATATATTAGGGCTGGACGATTAATCGAAACCGAAATTCAGAACCTCTAACCGACGTAATTTTCCCATGTTGGTTATTTCGGTTTGTCACGTGACTCCGCCCCGTCAGTCACATCAAGTGCAGATTTCAGGCACATGGAAAGATTCGCCGTTCTTATATGCTCTGCTACACGCACACACAGATGGCACGCGCAAGCCCCGAAGCCAGATCACTTTCACTTGTGTCCTCATGAAGTTTGTCAATTAAATGCATTTAAAGGCTTGCCAGTTTGAACATTGCAAGTGCACTATTCAAGAACAACACTATGGAAAACATCTCCATTCAGTGCTCATGAGCTTTTTTCTGTGACACAGAGAGCCGAGTTGTGTCGTGTCTCTGACAACGCGCGTGCCCTGAAGCCAGATCACTTTCACTTGCGTCCTCACAAAACTTTGTCAATTGTATGTGTTTTAAGGCCTGCCCGTTTGAACATTGAAGCGATTTTAGACCATCGGATGTGTGTCATTATATTGAACTAATGCGCTGATGCATTGTGACACATACTCACACAGACAATAGCTCGCACATCACGTGAAGATCGCGCGCAGAGAGGAGCGCAGAAACTCATTGTCAATGCTATCCTGTGATTCATCACTAAAGTAGCTTAGAAAACTCAACCGTTATAGCATAGATTTGTCTACCTTTGAAGTAACCACAAACCACAGCTTCATAATTAATAGAGACGATATGACTAATTCACACACACAATCACTCTCTCATTAATGCATTCAAATAAATGAAATGTAGGCCTACTGTGCTAATTTATCTGTATCTGATGTACAACAACCAGAAATCTGTAAGAAATGTTACGACCCATAGACAATAACTGCTGAAAGTGAGCTGTTTCCTTCAAGTATTTTAAAACCACAAAGAAATGCACTTTTTCATTAGAAAAAAATATCCCACCTTTAATAGTTGAACATATTTACAGTACAAACCTTATTAGTTAACTATGAGGGCAAAAAAAGGAAAGCAAAAAAAAAATGAAATAAAAGCAAAATAATCGTTCATTAATCGTAATCGAGGTAAAATGTTCAATTAATCGAGATATTGATTTTAGGTCAAATCGTTCCAGCCCTAATATATATATATACACTCACCTAAAGGATTATTAGGAACACCTGTTCAATTTCTCATTAATGCAATTATCTAATCAACCAATCACATGGCAGTTGCTTCAATGCATTTAGGGGTGTGGTCCTGGTCAAGACAATCTCCTGAACTCCAAACTGAATGTCAGAATGGGAAAGAAAGGTGATTTAAGCAATTTTGAGCATGGCATGGTTGTTGGTGCCAGACGGGCCGGTCTGAGTATTTCACAATCTGCTCAGTTACTGGGATTTTCACGCACAACCATTTCTAGAGTTTACAAAGAATGGTGTGAAAAGGGAAAAACATCCAGTATGCGGCAGTCCTGTGGGCGAAAATGCCTTGTTGATGCTAGAGGTCAGAGGAGAATGGGCCGACTGATTCAAGCTGATAGAAGAGCAACTTTGACTGAAATAACCACTCGTTACAACCGAGGTATGCAGCAAAGCATTTGTGAAGCCACAACACGCACAACCTTGAGGCGGATGGGCTACAACAGCAGAAGACCCCACCGGGTACCACTCATCTCCACTACAGATAGGAAAAAGAGGCTACAATTTGCACAAGCTCACCAAAATTGGACAGTTGAAGACTGGAAAAATGTTGCCTGGTCTGATGAGTCTCGATTTCTGTTGAGACATTCAGATGGTAGAGTCAGAATTTGGCGTAAACAGAATGAGAACATGGATCCATCATGCCTTGTTACCACTGTGCAGGCTGGTGGTGGTGGTGTAATGGTGTGGGGGATGTTTTCTTGGCACACTTTAGGCCCCTTAGTGCCAATTGGGCATCGTTTAAATGCCACGGCCTACCTGAGCATTGTTTCTGACCATGTCCATCCCTTTATGACCACCATGTACCCATCCTCTGATGGCTACTTCCAGCAGGATAATGCACCATGTCACAAAGCTCGAATCATTTCAAATTGGTTTCTTGAACATGACAATGAGTTCACTGTACTAAAATGGCCCCCACAGTCACCAGATCTCAACCCAATAGAGCATCTTTGGGATGTGGTGGAACGGGAGCTTCGTGCCCTGGATGTGCATCCCACAAATCTCCATCAACTGCAAGATGCTATCCTATCAATATGGGCCAACATTTCTAAAGAATGCTTTCAGCACCTTGTTGAATCAATGCCACGTAGAATTAAGGCAGTTCTGAAGGCGAAAGGGGGTCAAACACAGTATTAGTATGGTGTTCCTAATAATCCTTTAGGTGAGTGTATATATATATATATATATATACCTAATTGTAAATAAAAATATACATTAAAATATAATGTATATATCAAACACTTTGAAATGAATGTGTACTCAAATGTTATTTTATATTTGATTATATTACATTACATTTTCATTCAGTCATTAAAATGGCACAGAATAATGCTTTTTCATAACCATATAAAACCAACATGAATACAAAGAGTACATTTTAAGAACTTGTTTTAAACTAGATGTTTCTTTTTTTCTTGATGGTGGACACTTTTATTTGTCATTGTTCCAGGTGCTGTGAGTGTGCGTGTGCCCTCCACTATGAAAACAGCAGTGCGGTTGTGTGGAACCTCTGTTATCATTAGCTCAGAGACAGTATGTCAAGAGACTGAACGTACTTCAGCTGATGGGAAGACGACAGTCACAGGTGAGTAGAAGCCAGACACACTGCATGTCTTTTGTTAATTTACAAGTCTATATCTTATCCTGGAATATAAACATGAAAATGTGACTATTTAAACTACATATTCTATGCATTCATTACATTCTATGTATTCCTTTTAGCTCATTTGAATGAAAGCACATATGAAGAACGATGGATCAAAGCCACTGCTGAAAAAGGTGCTGTGGACCTGAGAACCCAGAGCTGGTTTGAGACTCTCAGACTTGGAGCTCTGAGTTAAAACCTGCACAGAAGCACTGGGGAGTAAAACCAGAACTGACAGAACCTAGTTACTGGTTATAACCCACTTCAGTGAAAGTTTATAGTGGATCTTGCATATATCTGTCCAAAAAGACAATGCAGTGGTGAATACTTCTAAATTACATGTCTGAAACATGGTGTCATTTTAGAGGTGGGGATGTAGGTAAATCCTGCCTCAAAAGATCCAGTATGTACCCAAAGATGGCAGCAGATCCTACCTTTTACAAGTGGTGGTACTCCTGTTTTACACAAATTGCAATAGTATAACATCATGTTACGGTATACCAGATTAGATGTTATATAGTACCTACACAATTGAAAACACTGTACAAAATAAATAAATAATTCAACTTGAAAGCATTTATTAATTTTCACAAAAGCTTCTGTACAAAATGTATATGCTGCCATTTAAAAGTCTGTAAGATTTTTTTTTTTGTAAGGCTGCATTTATTTGATAATTTTTTTAAATATTACAATTTAATATATCTGTAAAATAACTAATAATACAATATATTTTAAAATGTAATTTATTCCTGTGATGCAAAGCTGAATTTTCAGCATTATTACTCCAGTCTTCAGTGTCATATGATCCTTAAGGAATCATTTTAATATGCTGATTTGCTACTCAAGAAACATTTTATCATCAATGTAGAAAGCAGTTGTGCTGCTTAATATTTTTGTAGAAACTGCACTACTTTTTTCTCCGAATTTTTTGATGAATAGGAATTTTAAAAGAACAGCACTATTTGTAGAATTTATTAGTATCATTTTTTAGAAGTCTTTAGATGTCACTTGAATAAATTAAATTTTAAGTTTAAGTTTTGACCGGTAGTTAATATCATTTGAATTAATTAGCAATTTTAAAAACCAGTGCTTGGTCAACAAATGTTGCATATGCATTTTGTGGTGTTCATATTCATGAGTGAAGTTCTGTGTCAGGCTGTTTGCAGTGGAACTGGTAACTGTCATTGCGGAGCTTTCAAAGGCAGCGTTCTCTGGAAGTAGTGCAGGTAAGCTCATGTTAAACACCTCAACCTGGAGACAAAAACAAATATTGAGAGAGTACTTTTGGTGAATAACTTTAGTTTTTCAATGCTTAAGATGAGATTAATTGAACAAATATTTACAGTGCTGGGTAGTAACTGATTACATAATTCAGATTCCAAAAAATAAGTACTTATAATTATATATTATGTTTTAAAATACTCATACTTTCTTATTGATTACATGTTATTCTCAGTAACCTACTACAATTTGTAGTAATCTACCCAGCACTGCTCATTAACACATATGAGAGTGTGTTGGTTGCTGCTGTGTATAAGTCTTGTAGCAGTGGTGAGGCAAGAAATCTTTGTGAGTTCACTTTTGTAAATACAAACCCAATTCCAAAAAAGTTGGGACACTGTACAAATTGTGAATAAAAACAGAATGCAATGATGTGGAAGTTTCAAATTTCAATATTTTATTCAGAATACAACATAGATGACATATCAAATGTTTAAACTGAGAAAATCTATCATTTTAAGGGAAAAATAAGTTGATTTTAAATTTCATGGCATCAACACATCTCAAAAAAGTTGGGACAAGGCCATGTTTACCACTGTGTGGCATCCCCTCTTCTTTTTATAACAGTCTGCAAACGTCTGGGGACTGAGGAGACAAGTTGCTCAACTTTAGGAATAGGAATGTTGTCCCATTCTTGTCTAATACAGGCTTCTAGTTGCTCAACTGTCTTAGGTCTTCTTTGTCGCATCTTCCTCTTTATGATGCGCCAAATGTTTTCTATGGGTGAAAGATCTGGACTGCAGGCTGGCCATTTCAGTACCCGGATCCTTCTACGCAGCCATGATGTTGTAATTGATGCAGTATGTGGTCTGGCATTGTCATGTTGGAAAATGCAAGGTCTTCCCTGAAAGAGACGACGTCTGGATGGAAGCATATGTTGTTCTAGAACTTGGATATACCTTTCAGCATTGATGGTGCCTTTCCAGATGTGTAAGCTGCCCATGCCACACGCACTCATGCAACCCCATACCATCAGAGATGCAGGCTTCTGAACTGAGCGCTGATAACAACTTGGGTTGTCCTTATCCTCTTTAGTCTGGATGACATGGCGTCCCAGTTTTCCAAAAAGAACTTCAAATTTTGATTCGTCTGACCACAGAACAGTTTTCCACTTTGCCACAGTCCATTTGAAATGAGCCTTGGCCCAGAGAAAACGCCTGCGCTTCTGGATCATGTTTAGATATGGCTTCTTTTTTGACCTATAGAGTTTTAGCCGGCAACGGCGAATGGCACGGTGGACTGTGTTCACCGACAATGTTTTCTGGAAGTATTCCTGAGCCCATGTTGTGATTTCCATTACAGTAGCATTCCTGTATGTGATGCAGTGCCGTCTAAGGGCCCGAAGATCACGGGCATCCAGTATGGTTTTCCGGCCTTGACCCTTACGCACAGAGATTGTTCCAGATTCTCTGAATCTTTGGATGATATTATGCACTGTAGATGATGATAACTTCAAACTCTTTGCAATTTTTCTCTGAGAAACTCCTTTCTGATATTGCTCCACTATTTTTCGCCGCAGCATTGGGGGAATTGGTGATCCTCTGCCCATCTTGACTTCTGAGAGACACTGCCACTCTGAGAGGCTCTTTTTATACCCAATCATGTTGCCAATTGACCTAATAAGTTGCAAATTGGTCCTCCAGCTGTTCCTTATATGTACATTTAACTTTTCCGGCCTCTTATTGCTACCTGTCCCAACTTTTTTGGAATGTGTAGCTCTCATGAAATCCAAAATGAGCCAATATTTGGCATGACATTTCAAAATGTCTCACTTTCAACATTTGATATGTTATCTATATTCTATTGTGAATAAAATATAAGTTTATGAGATTTGTAAATTATTGCATTCTTTTTTTTATTCACAATTTGCACAGTGTCCCAACTTTTTTGGAATCGGGTTTGTATATAGTAAACTGCAATAAAATAACTACAAAAAATTAACATTAATATACAGTAGTGGCCTATAGTTTTTACCCTGACTGGCAGTAGAGCATGAGTTTAGAGGGTTGAAGTGGACAAATCCTGGGAGGTTGCTGATTGCTGATACTGTGACACGCGGGTGTACACACCAGGTTCATTGGGCTGACCACAGTCGTGACCCCTACTGATGATACCAGACTGAACCCACACTGAACACTGTTGACTCACCATTGGACCACCAGAATCCCCCTACAACAGGAAAAGAGAGAGGTAGTGTGTTTTCAGGTAATTTTTTTTTTGTTTGTTGCACTATATAACATTAAACAGCAACTCTAGCAAACAGTGAATATGAATATAAAATGATATACCATGGATATAAAAAGACAAAGTCTGAGAGACTCCTATCCACACTGTTGTACGAGTGTTGTAATAAAATCAAAGGATGCTTCAACCATTGGTTCAGGAGTGTGCACACTAATGCAGTTAGTTTACTAAATTACACTTTTTTTTTTTTCTATGAAGTGTCACTTTTTTTTACATTACAAAAGCTGTTTTAACAAGGCAATGTAGACTTTTATATCCACTGCAGCTGCAAGTGGCGATCATTGGGAAAAGGCGGCAGGAGGGGAAAAAAAATTAAAAGTAGTAATAGTTTGCAAAATCAAGCAGCATAACGGACAGTTATTGTAGAGCTAAAATAACTGAAAGCGAATGAGACTGGAAGCTTCGACACAATCAAGTTACAGTGGCCGCACCCACTCTTAAGTTAGGAATAAGGAATAAATTCACACAATATAATGCCACCTTGTGGCTGATTCTCACAAAATAAATTTTCTGAGTTAAAATTCCAAATTAGCATGACATGAAAATAATCTAATAATCTTCATCCATGCAATATGTTTTGAATTTATGTTTAATGCCAACTCGATCTTCCAGTGAAAATGATGGTGACATATGCCAGACTTCTCCAATCTCTTTCATCTGCTTAAACTCATTCTTTTCTAATTGACTGCAATCTCCCGAATTTCAATTTCAATCCACTTCCTGAATTTTGATTAAGGTAGCAAACAGGAAGCAGAATTGGATTCCACTTTATTTTAAGGAGTCATCTGTACAGTGGTCAGTATCTATCAAAAGTGGTCCAAGGAAGGAACAGTGGTGAACCGGCGACAGGGTCATGGGCGGCCGAGGCTCATTGATGCACGTGGGGAGCGAAGGATGGCCTTTGTGGTCCGATCAAACAGATGAGCTACTGTAGCTCATATTGCTCAAGAAGTTAATGCTGGTTCTGATAGAAAGGTGTCAGAATACACAGTGGATTTCAGTTTGTATGGCGTATGGGGTTGCATAGACGCTGACCTCTGTCCACCGCCGAAAGCGCCGACATTGGACACGTGAGCATCAGAACTGGACCACGGAGCAATGGAAGGTGGTGGCCTGGTCTGATGAATCAGGTTTTCTTTTACATCATGTGGATGGCCGGGTGCGTGTGCGTCACTTACCTGGGGAACACATGGCACCAGAATGCACTATGGGAAGAAGGTAAGCCTTCGGAGGCAGTGTGATGGCAGTGTTCTGCTGGGAAACCTTAGGTCCTGCCTTTGACATGTACCACCTACCTAAGCATTGTTGCAGACCATGTACACCCTTTCATGGAAACGGTATTCCCTGGTGGCTGTGGCCTCTTTCAGCAGGATAATGCGCCCTGCCACAAAGCAAAAATGATTCAGGAATGCTTTGAGGAGCACAACAGCGAGTTTGAGGTGTTGACTTGGCCTCCAAATTCCCCAGATCTCAATCCAATCAAGCATCTGTGGGATGTGCTGAACAAACAAGTCCGATCCATGGAAGCCCCACCTCACAACTTACAGGAATTTACAGCTAAAAGGATCTGCTGCTAACATCTTGTAGCCATATTTGGGGCTGTGAAGACTAACCTGCCATGGCCACGCCCCCTCAGGCACATCAGCTCCACCCATAATACGGGTTTTTAAAGGGGGACGTCCACAAACTGAGAGAAAAGGAGACTTAGGTGCACATGAGATCACATACTATAAATGTCTCTTTTAAAGGATTAGTTCACTTCAGAATGAAAATTTCCTGATATTTTACTCACCCCCATCTCATCCAAGATGTTCATGTCTTTCTTTCTTCAGTCGAAAATATATTAAGCTTTTTGAGGAAAACATTCCAGGATTTTTCTCCACATAATGCACTTCCATGGCAACCAAAATGTTGAAGGTCCAAATCAATGTAGTTTCAAAGGGCTTCAAATGGGCTTCAGAGTCTCTGTGTGATCCCGACGAGGAATAGGGTCTAGCAAAACCATCGGTCATTTTCAAGAAAAAATAAACATTGATATACTTTTTAACCTAAATTGCTCATCTTGTGCTGCCCTACGGCTCGCCACGGATTGCGTAATCACGCCAGAAATGTCACGCTAGACGTAGGCAGAAGTACCGCCCCCCGTTTACAAAACGCACATGCGAAGACTAATACAAATGTCCTTTAGCAAAAAAAAAAGGTAAAGCAACTATGTCGGACGATTTTGAAGTTGAAGATGGAGTGTTTATTTGGTAAAGGGCGTTTGTATTAGTCCTCACATGTGCGTTTTGTAAACACGGGGGCGGTACTTCCGCCTACGTCTAGCGTGACATTTCCGGCGTGATTACGCAATCCGTGGCGAGCCGTAGAGCAGCGCAAGATGAGCAATTTAGGTTAAAAAGTATATCAGTGTTTATTTTTTCTTGAAAATTACCGATGGTTTCGCTAGATAAGACCCTATTCCTCGTCTGGGATCGTGCAGAGCCTCTGAAGCCCTTTGAAACTGCATTGATTTGGACCTTCAACATTTTGGTTGCCATGGAAGTGCATTATGTGGAGAAAAATCCTGGAATGTTTTCCTCAAAAAATCTTTTCGACTGAAGAAAGAAAGACATGAACATCTTGGATGAGATGGGGGTGAGTAAAATATCAGGAAATTTTCATTTTGAAGTGAACTAATCCTTTAAAATAGCCTAACCATGGGCTTTCAGATAATGTCAGTCTTTCTAGACAGAGGGGCTCTTACCGTTCAAATGAGAAAGACAACCTGCAAAAAAAAAAAAAAGACAGGTGGTACAGATTAGAGCAAATTCTCAACATCTCAACATTTAATACACATTTCAGGTCTTATAGTAACCAGCTACGATGAAGTTAAATTATACATCCAAAATATAGTGATATAAGTCAGTTTTATCCTATTAATAAAGCAGGCACTAGAAAATAAAAATATCTACTAATATAATATGGGCTACACCTTTTTTCACTATGGAACTTTGACCTCTCTATCGCCATCTGTAGTTGAAACAAAATTGCATGGGCATGCTGAAAGGTCTGCCCTACCACACCCTGACAGGCATCTTTCACGGCCAATAAGGAAATTTGTCTGCGCCGTAACCTTTCGTCACGCAGCACGCCCATTATTACTCCAACCTGCAGCAGATACCATTTCTCAATATGCGTTCTTGTATGGACTTGTGAATCGTCATCAGTCACTGCCCAAGTCTGTTCCAATTCAGAGTTCACATCTAGCCAAGTACAGTTCAAATCCCCAGATGTGTCCTTGATCCACCACTTTAATCGAGGATGCATCGAGAGGTGACTTGTGTGGACTTCAGACAGACCGGTATCCCAGAATGCATCTCGCACCAACCAACAAGCGTCAGTAGTGGATGAGAAAACCCACATAATTTAATAATACTACTGTTATTGTGTCACGAAATGTAGTTTTAAGACTTTTTCAGGCGAGAATGTACTTGTTTAAAGCTCAAATCTGTGGTTTATTTATAAAGAGAGCACCTATTTGAAATTTTGATCTGCCGTTTTCGGAGTTGTGAGATCCAGTCGACCACCGGGCGCTCAGCGCTCATTAACCCCGGCAAGAGCAGCCTTTCCTCGGCTAGACCTTCTGACATTTGCCGCTGACTCTGATGTCTCTGTAGTGGTTAAACATGAGATATAATTCGCCTGTGTATATCTAACGGGCGATCTTTGGTCTCATGAATCTATAATTTGTTCCCTGGCTATAGACTTGGTCGGCGTCGTGTCATAGCTGGGGCGTGGCGTGGGGGAAAACAGTCCATTCCCCCACAATGGAAATGCATGGTGTTAACCCAGTATAGCCTATATAGAATCACTTCTGCCGCTCGACAGAGCAAGATATATAGAAAAACTGAGCCGTATTGGGTCAGATTGTCCGTACAGTATCTGTGACTGATAAACGACCCAACGGAATCAATGGTCAGAGGTGTCATTTTCTCGTCAAAATACATGCTGCTGCTCCCCCGACCCCCACATAGGTACGACATGCCAACTTCATAAATCATCTTTCGATGAGGACGTTAATTCAGTGTTCCTGAATTTAATGGATTAAAAGTATACTACATACATTTAACATTTTAAAATGATCATAAAACGTGTCGTGCTATGAAATTGATATTTTTCTGAATATGCCGTGTGCAATGCAAAAGGCGTTTATGTATGTTTGGGCTAGATAGAAACATGAAATGTCAAACGGTAATTTACAGCAGTACCACGTTTAACAAACAACAAAAGCCTAACATCCAGTTATATGATGAGCTGTTTGGCATCAATGACACGGGTTTAGATAAAGTTTAGACATCCGTCAGTTTTCTGTTGCCTTGCATGCATGTGGCTTTATCTGTTTATTGATTTGTTTTTCTTGTTAGTACAGCCATGCACAAATTAATTCCTAGTTCAGCATTTACATATTACAAAGCAAATTTGGAGTTGACATGTCAGTGTCACAAAATTTGCTTTTTTATAGCAAGCGTCTTCATCAAAAGACAGGGTGATATATGAAGTAGCCTAGCTATTATGTCATGTAATATTTGTGGGAGCAGCATGCGTTTTGAGTAGAAAATGTACAATCAAGTGTCGTACATATAATGTGACTATCAGCTTGTAAGCTTGAAGCACAAACATGAGCCCAGCCCTTCCCATCAAGAGATAAAGAAGACTTCTGAGTGTTTTGTACATTAATAACCTCACGCATTATGTGGCTATGTGATCGTTCTTCGTGAAAAACTGCTATAACGATAAATTGACTGCATTTCTGACGCAGTTCAAGTCCCGTGACAAGTATGACTTTATTGGCGTTTTTGTTCAACAAACTTTTGCTATTGCAATTAATGAAATCTCTTTTTTTAATCTTTACAATAATACCAGCATCATGTAGTGCAAATGTTAAATTGTAATGGACGTATTGCACAGGCTTTCGGAATTGACGAACGGCTCCGTCTGTTTATTTGGCAGTATAAAACTTCAGATCAGGGTTTTTAACTTACTAGAGGTGCAGAACGCCACATGGCAACAATAAATCGTAATCATTACAAAGAGTAAAGATAAAGCGTCTACCAAGGTCTACGCTCGTTCATTCGAATGGCTTGTTTTTATGAGATCAAATTCCCGCCTAATGTACTGCAGTCACGCATCAAAAAATAAGCGTGAATCAAAATTTTAAAAACACGTGAAGATACAGTGATAGAGAATGCTTTATACTCGTAGCTCAACAGCGGCTGGCTGGACTGAGTGGCATGAGTCACATTGGAATGACGTCAACTTCCCTCTTCGATTGATTGGCTAGCGGATGAGCTGTCTAGTGGACCAATGGTGATGCTAAGACCCGCCCTGATTTACATGAAACTCTAACGGCAACTTTTGGAAACGCAAGCGCAGAATGTGGAAACAAGAGCAAAGGAGAAAAGAGCACAGTCATACAAAAAATGAAAATAAGAGCAGAAAACATGATTTTGTGTGCGATTCAGATAATTTTGAATTCAGTTTTGAGCAATATAATTTTAAACTTGTTTAAATGTTTGATTCACGCTTATTATTTTTATTTTCGTGACCGCGTTGTTTGTGATTCTGGTTAACTTTGCATTGATTTTTCAGTTTTGTGGGTTATATTTTCAAATGTGTTTTTAAAATTTTGATTCATGCTTATTATTTTTTGATGCGTGACCACAATACATTAGGCGGGAATCTGATCCCATATGTTTTTTTCCCCCACGGCATAAACAGTCTATTCGTTTTGGCTGAGGGCAAAGTGAAGTTTCATTTATTTCTTTGATCATTAAAACTGACATTTAACAAAAAGAGACTGGGTTGTGTTTTATGTCATATATAATTTTACAGTGAAGATAATCATATATGCACATTTCTTGCGTGAACCACATATTAATATGTTTAATATTTTTTTAAATGTAAGCGAAAAGAGGCAGGGTTGTATTTTATATTTCGTTTTGTTATAAATATATGCAGTGAAGATAATCAATGTATGCGTTGCCTGAACTACATTTGTGTGGCTATTAATATGTTTAAGATTTTTTAAAATGAAAACGAAAAGAGGCAGAGTGGTGTTTTATAACATATTTTGTTTTATTGTAGCCTCAAATATACATACAGAGATAACATCTCGGTTACTAACGTAACCTCGGTTCCCTGAGAGAAGGGAACGAGTATTGCGTAAGTTAGCTTACGCTATGGAAAAAACTCCTTTTCTCGAGAATATGAAGCCAAAAATTATCCTTATAATTTTATATATGTAAAACGCAGTGCAGCTGCACAGCAGACCCAAGCAGAGCGTACTAGCGCGCTGATTGGCTGTGCTGCAGCAACTGCACGAACCTATGGCAAGGCGGCTGAGGCGTGCGAACCAATCGGGTCGCTTCGCGCCCAAAGCATGTAAACTACCACCTAAATTTGCATGGCTAAATTATAAAAGCCCATACTATGCCATAGGATTCAGGTTAAATCGACTGAAGCGATTCCCTGATCTAAGCACAATAACATGGCAGGTTATGCAGTACTCGTTCCCTTCTCTCAGGGAACCGAGGTTACGTTAGTAACCGAGACGTTCCCTTTCGAGAGTACTCTCCTATTAGCTTACGCTATGGGAACCCAATTTAAAATGCTGTGCGTGCTTAAAAAAACTTCGCCCCATACTATGGCCTGGGACGAGAGCCCGAGGCCCATAGAAGAGTAAAAGTTATGAGTCCCAAAAAGAGGCCAACGAGTGGTGAGCCTCATATAAGGGTATATGTAGGGAATGAATATTCCTGTCATATCATGTAGATAAAAACTAGACCGGACAGAGTCGGGTCTTATAGTTATTGCAAATGTGTTATACATTTGTTTATATGGAATTTAGATAAAATCTAGACCGGACAGAGTCGGGCCTATATTTATTGCAAATGTGTTATACATTTGTATATTGAATTTAGACAGAAACAAGACCGGACGGAGTCGGGCCTATAGTTATTGCAAATGTGTTATACATTTGTTTATATGGAAAGAACACTAGCTTGCAAAGCAGGAACCTCCAAGTTATAAAATTTAACAAATGTGGATGGAGAGGCCCAGCCTGCCGCCACACAGATATCTTCCAGTGGTATTCCACTGGACCAAGCCCACGACGAGGCCATGCCTCTAGTGGAATGAGCTCTGACGCCTATGGGGCAGCAGAGACCTCTTGACTCGTAAGCCAGCGAGATAGCATCCACTATCCATCGCGACAATATTTGCTTCGTGATCGCGCACCCTCAGGTGTGACCGCCAAAGCATACAAAAAGCTGTTCCAACTGCCTGGATGCGGCAGAACGTCCTAAATAAACTCTAAGAGCCCTGACGGGACAGAGTAAATTCGCGTCTCTTTCCTCCTCAGACGAGGGAAGAGCTGATAGTGAAATGATCTGTGCTCTGAACGGAGTGGAGAGCACTTTGGGTACATACCCGTGTCTTGGTTTGAGGACAACTCTGGAGTCGTTAGGCCCAAATTTAAGACAGGAAGCGCTCACCGAGAGCACATGTAAATCGCCAACTCGCTTGACTGAAGCTAGTGCCAGCAAGACAGCAGTTTTGAGTGAAAGGTGCTTCAGGCTTACAGACTGAAGTGGCTCAAATGGGGCACCTTTCATGGCCTCTAGGACCGTGGAAAGGTCCCAAATAGGAACCGATGGGGGTCGAGGCGGGTTCAGCCTCCTAGCTCCTCTGAGGAAGCGCACGATTAGATCGCTTCTCCCCAATGTCCAGCCACATGAGCGTGAAACGCTGCTATGGCCGCCACATATACTTTGAGCATGGAAGGGGAGCGACCCACGTCCAAAAGAAAGGAGAGCACTTCTGCCACTCCACATGAGCGTGGGTCCAGGTTCCGCTCTGTACACCAGTTTGAGAACACTGACCATTTTAGAGCGTAAAGCCACCTGGTTGAGGGCGCTCTAGCTTCAGAAATAGTATTCAGCACCCCTTTTGGGAGGTTCCCGGGCATCCTTTGACGGGCCATACATGAAGGGCCCACAAGTCTGGAAGGGGATGCCAGATCGTCCCCTTCGCCTGCGTGAGGAGGTCTCTCCTCAGCGGTATTGGCCATGGGGCTGTTTCTAGCAGCTGAGTCAACTCGGAGAACCATAGTTGGTTCTTCCAGAGAGGGGCTATTAAAAGC
This sequence comes from Coreius guichenoti, assembly GCA_039654105.1. Lineage (NCBI taxonomy): Eukaryota > Metazoa > Chordata > Actinopteri > Cypriniformes > Gobionidae > Coreius > Coreius guichenoti. The sequence goes on from CM077191.1 coordinate 15,721,174, forward strand.
ACTGCACACTTGCTCTCCCTGATCCGTTTGATGACCTGAGGTAACATCGCAACCGGAGGGAATGCATACAGCGGGCGGCTGGGCCAGTCGTGGGCCAGCACATTCCTGCTCTTGGAGAAATATGTTGGGCAATGAGCATTGTCTTCTGAGGCAAAGAGATCGATCTCTGCCTTGCCGAAGACGCTTCAATTAACTGAACCGTTTGTGGGTGAAGAGACCAGTCCCCTGGGGGAATTTTGTCTCTGGATAGCATATCCGGGCCCTGTTTCAGAATGCCTGGCACATGCGCTGCCCTTAGCGGCCGCAGGTTGTGCTGAGTCCATAAAAGGAGACTTTTGGCCATGGTGTGCAGGTTTCTTGACCTGAGTCCACTCTGGCAATTTATATAGGATACCACTGACATGTTGTCTGTTCGAACTAGATCGTGGTGACCTTTTATGTATGGGAGGAAAGCTTTTAGTGACAGATCGACCACTTTCATCTCTAGACAGTCTATGTGCAGCTGCCTCTCCAAGCTTGACCAAAGGTCGGAGATGGGCCTGCCTTCGTGCATGGCACCCCAACCTAGGTTAGATGCATCTGTCGAGATCACTTTCCATTTTGAGACCGTGCCCATACGAGGAACGAGGAAGTAGCACCTATTAAAGCCTGACTCGTTTATTGCTAAGGGGACAGTTTCCACAGCTCCTTTTTCTAACAGTCTTGACACTTCGGTGCGAAGCACGCGACTCACTTCGCTATTCACCGATGTCTCGACCACGGTGCGAAAGCGTGGGGGTCTGTGAGCAAACTGTAGCAAGTAACCTCGTTTTATTATTATGTTCAACACCCATTCTGATATACCGGGGATGGCCTCCAAGGCCTCAGCCCACATAGCAAGTGGTTAAATTAAGTTTGGAGACGGGCCGCTCTGTAATAGGGACCCGGTTGCCCGGCTGGTTTGTGCTTGTGACACAGTGGGGACAGCGTGTATGTGTAGTGGCGCGCACCTTGTAGTGGGCGCGCGCTCTACATTCAGAGTGAATGTAGAGTCAACGGGATAATCTGTGTGAACAGTGCTTATGTGCAGGGGTGCATACTGTATAGTGGGCACACTGCCTGCATGTATTTTAGTAGGGACGTTGTTAAAACAGCGTTTGTTTGCAGGCGTGTGAGTTTGATAACAGGCTAGTTGACTGCAATATTTATATCCCCAGCCGCCTGAATAGAGGGGACTGGGAGAAATGTAAATGAAGTCTGTGGTGGTAATCCGGCCACGGCGGGACTTTTGTGTGATTTCTGTGGCGCTGAATTAACAGTGCTTATGTGCAGGGATGCATACTGTATAGTGGGCACACTGCCTACAGTCAGAACAGAGGAAAAACTTTTTTTTTTTTTGTAACATTTTTTTATTATAAAGATCTTGCACATTTGTCAGTTTACATTGGAGGCACACTTGCATAATGACTCAAAAACAGAAATACAGTGTGAATTATGCTTGCTAATTATGCACTTTTCCAAACATATCACTTAGTCCAGGAACAAAAGAAGATTAGTATTAAGTATTGCCTCGCATACATGTTGACCTTTTTGTGAAAGCATGTAGACAAAAACACAAGAAAAAGAGGGAAAAAAAACAATATATACAAAGGTACAAGTGGATAAAATTGTACAAGTGGGTAAAATCTCGTATTTTGCTTACTACAGTTTGATTTAATCCTCTCTCTCCTGTTGTCCACTCCCTTTTGCCCTCGCTACTCAGACCTCAGACGAGATCCTGTCTTATTGCTCTTATACACTCGGTCCAGTTAGACCATAGACGAATAAATTTCTCCTTTTCTAATCTTAAGGTCATAGTGAGTCTCTCCATTATATATATTTGGTATATAGTGTTGTACCATTCTTCAGTACCCGGTGGGTCTGGTTGAAGCCATTTTCTTGTCAGGGCTTTTCTGGCTGACATTAACAGAATCCTAAACAGATACTTATCTGCAGTTGAAGTTAGATTTGTACCCGTGTCTTGGTTTGAGGACAACTCTGGAGTCGTTAGGCCCAAATTTGTATACCTCTTGCCAAAAGGGTACAGCCTTTGGGCAAGCCCAGAATATGTGATAATGATTAGCGTCGCTGTCGCCACACAGTCTCCAGCACCCTGATCCTATGTTTTGGTGAGCTTTCTGAACAGGGGTAATAAAAAATAATTATAAACTCATTATATTTTTCCATCCAAATTCTCTCCAAGTTATCGAATAAGTTGTCTTCCACTGCATTTTACACATTACTTCCCAGTCATTCTCATCTATTGCTATGCCTATTTCTTTTTCCCATTTCTTTTTGACATATTGCATGTTTATTGGTTTGCTTTCTTGGAGACCTTGGTACAACCTTTTTATGATTTTTGTAATAGTATTCACATTATAAGCTAACCGAAATATATTCAGAATGATGCTGTCCCTTTTGTTTGCGCTTCCCCTTGTAATTTCATCATATCTATTTCTCATTTGTAGATACCGATAGAAGTCTTGATTTACCAGTCCATGTTTCACCTTGAGAGTTTGAAAGTCTGTTAGTTGTCTGTTATGTGTAAATGTAAAGTAAGAGGTGAGGCCTTTTTCTGCCCATTCATGGAATCTTTTGTCATGTCTATTGGGTACAAATTCCGTGTCATATGCGCACCATCTTAACATCACCACTGCCTTGGTTAGCTTATTATTTTTACAAACTTGATGCCAGATCTTAAAAGTTAGTTTTATCCATGGATTATCTTTATCTGCCAGGTGAGCCAGTATTCTCTTATCTGCTACCATGGCTTGTATTGGAGGGCCATTAGTGGTAGCCTCCTCTATGTCTTTCCATCTTGCTGTAAAAGTTGGGGTACATAGGCATACCAGTGGTCTTAACTGGGCAGCGTAGCAGTAATCTCTTAAACATGGCAGTGCCAGGCCTCCTTTATCCTTTGCGTGTTGTAACGTGTTGTATTTTATCCTTGTTTTTTTCCCCTGCCATATAAAGTGAGAAATTATTTTATCCCATTCAACAAATTGTTGTTTAGTAACTTCAATAGGGAGGGTTTGGAAAAGGTACAAGAGGAGTGGCAGAATGCTAATCTTTACTGATTAAATTCTGTTTATTAGCCCTAGAGAGGGGATAAGACTCCATCTTGATAGATCAGACTTAATTTTTGAGTTTAATGGCCCATAGTTAAGTTTGAATAGTGCTGTGGTGTCTCTACATAAAATCACCCCAAGGTATTTCATAGAATTCTGACCCCATTTAAGATTATATTTAGTTTGTAGTTCTCTAGGAGGTTCAAAGTTAAAGGTCAAAACCTGAGTTTTTTGAATATTTAATTTATATCCTGAGAATAACCCAAATTCTTCCAGTGTGGACATCAGCCTCTGTAACGATTCCTTTGGCTGGCCTAAATAAATTAAGATATCATCGGTGAATAGAGATGGAATTTTTGGTCCCCTCCTTGCATATTTATTCCTTTAATGAAATCATCTTGTCTTATATACTGGGCGAGTGGTTCTATAAACAGAGCAAATAAGGTTGGGGAGAGAGGGCACCCTTGTCTACAGGATCTTTCTAATGTAAATAGCTTTGACAAGCTGCCATTTATTTTTATTCTAGCTGTTGGTTTATTGTAAATTGATTGGGTCACCTTGATAATGGTTTCATGAAAACCAAACTTAGTTAAAACTTGATAAAGAAATGACCACCTCACAGAATCAAAAGCTTTCTCTGCGTCCAACCCTATCAACATTGCTTCTATGTTATTATTTTGGATGTTGCATGAAGAGTCCGTCTAATACTGTTCTGAGTCTGCCTCTGGCGAATAAACCCGTCTGGTTTGTATTTATAAGATTGGGCATAATATTGTCGAGTTGTTTGGCTATTATTGAAGTGTAAATTTTGTAATCTAAATTTAGGACTGAAATTGGCCTATACTGACCACAGTCCATTTTGTCTTTACCTTCTTTTGGTATGACCATAATTGTTGCTTCTTTCCATGAGGGAGGGATCTCTCCCCCTTTGAGGGCCCAGTCACAGACTGCTCGTAGCCTTGGAGTTAGTTGTTCGCTAAACATCTTATAGTATTCGGATGTGAAGCCATCTGTGCCTGGGCTCTTATGAGCTTTTAGCCTACTTATTGCTGCGTTAATTTTGTTATCCGTAATTTCCTTTAATAGATTGCTGTTTTCTTGTTCAGTCACTTTTGGTAGGTTCAGTGAGTCTAAGAATTTTCCAACCAGATTATCATTATCCAACTTTGGCTGGGAGTATAGGTCTTTATAATAAGTTTCAAAGCTCTGTTGTATTTTCTCCACCTCATGGTGTATTAAGCCAGTTTTTGGATGTTTAATCTTGTAAACTGTGCTGTCAGCTTGTTGTTTTCTTAAATTAAATGCCAGCCATTTTGTAGATCTATCCCCTACCTCATAATATCCTTGCTTTATAAATAACTTTTTCTGAGTTTCTTCAGTATAAATTGTCAATTTCGTTTTGTAATCTTTTTATTTCCAATTTCTTATTATTGTCTAAAGTGCTTTTGTGCTGCATTTGTAACTCCTTAAGATTGGTCTGTAACTTTTCAAGCTTCTCTTTCCTTTGTTTTTTTAATAGGGCGGTGTAGGCAATTACTTTCCCTCTTATTACTGCTTTATATGCATCCCACAGGATGGATGGAGTAACTTCTCCATTGTCATTTTCCTTAAAATATAAATCAGTTTTAGTTCTTAGTTGTTCTTTAATTTGAGGGTCATTTAATATACTTGAATTAAGTCTCCAGATTGTAGATTTAGGGTTATTATTAGTGTAGATGGATAAATGTACAGGAGAATGGTCAGATAGATCAATTGTACCAATGTTGCATGTTTTAATTCTGTGTCTGTCTTTACTAAAGGTAAAAAAGTAATCTATTCTAGAGTACGTGGAGTGGGGTGCAGAATAACGCGTGTAGTCTCGACCAGAAGGGTAGAAGTCTCTCCAGATATCAATAATTCCAGTTTGGTCATGATACAGTTTATCTTTCTGGTGAGTGATTATTGTTGTGGTAAATTTGTGCATGAACTATCTAGTTTAGATAATCTCATATTAATATCACCTCCACATATCAACATTCCCTGGGTTTCTGACGTCATCATTTCAAATAACTGTTTGTAAAATGCCCAATCGCTCCTAGGTGGTGCATATATGTTAAGAATAGTGACCAGTAAGCCATCAATTCTCCCCTTGAGCAGTATGTATCGACCATCTTTATCTTTCTTTTCAGATAAATTCTCATAGCGGGTTTAGTGGGAAATTAGGATTCCCACCCCCCTTCGATGTCCTGACTTGTAGGATGATGAGAAAACATACTTATATGGTCCTCTCTTTAATTTTTTGTGCACCTCTTCCGATAAGTGTGTCTCCTGGAGAAGGGCTACATGAGCCTTTTCCTTTTTCAATTTAGACAATATTTTGGATCTCTTTTGTGGATTAACCACACCATTTACGTTGAAGGAGAGGATATTCAATGATTGATTAGTGTCTATTATTATTATTAAAATAAGAAATGTTTTCAGTCCCAGTATTACCACTTGTCCCAAGAACAGATTTTAAGCTGTGTAGAACGGCAGCAAACCAAAAACACATAGTAAAACATGTAAAATAACGTATACTTGAATACATCCAAACTGAAACGACTCCCATTGGTGGGGTTATCATGATATAACCCTGTAAGACCTGATGTAGTACAGTCTCTAGGAGGGTAAGCCCCCCAGTTAGGGGTGGGCCCTCTGCTAAAACGTCCTTGTCGCTCAGTTCCCACATTCACTCGTGTGGAAAAACAAACAAACGAAATAATAATTTTAAAAAAAAACTGTCGTTTCCTGGCGTCAAATCAAAATAGGCAGGCATCACTTGTATGCAAAAGCCATCTGCTCTTTGATAATTTCGTACAGTACTACTCGTGTAGCCAACACTAGAACAAAATATAACTAATGCACTTAAAAGTACCTGAGGCTGTTCGTTTCACATTTTAGCATATCTCTTTCATGCTCCCTGTCACTTTAGGCTGGCTCCCTTCGAAACTGCTCAAGTCTAACTTTATTCGACGGTCCTGCTCGTGTTGGGCTCTCCACCTCGTCGCTGCTCTCTCTGGTTCCCGTCGCTCTCGGTCCACGTTAGTCTCTTTAACTGTTCCATCAGCGTCGCAGGTGGTTTAATGACAGTGACGGGTAGACCCTTCTCGGACATTTCTTTCAGTGCTTCCTCGGCCGTGGAATAAACTCGTGTTCCATCCGGGTAAAACACCCAGTTTCGCTGGGAATGGCGTCTGAAACCGTATCCCTCTTTCTTTCAGTATCTTCTTAGCCTCCGCGTAGGACTGTCTTTGTCGAAGCACGTTGGGTGCGTAGTCGTTATCCAAGTTTATTTGTTTACCTTTCCAGTTAAACCCTTTCTTCTGCCACGCTTTTCGAAGGACCTCTTCTTTAGTCCTGTAGCTCAGAAAGCACACAACGATGGACCGCAGAGGGGCTCCGTCTGGTGGAGCTGGAGTGAGTGCGCGGTGGGCCCGTTCTATCTGGAGATTCGAGGTCGGGGGGAGCTCCAGATTTTCTTTTAGCATGTTTTCGATAAAGTCTATCATTGAGGGAGCATTTTTTTCCTCACCTTCAGGAATGGAGTAGATCCTTATGTTTTTTCGTCTCGAGCGTCCTTCTTGGTTAGTTAGTTGCGTCTCGAGTCTGGACTGAATTTTAATCAGCTCAGTCATGATATCTTCCACCGATTGCACTCGCTCCTCAGTGTCGAGTATACGGCTTTCCACATCCCCGAGTCTTGCATTGGAAGTGCTTATTTCCCCCTTTTTTTTCCTGGAGTTGTTGGGTGTTATCTTTTCTAAAGTCTTTAATTTCCATGAGAATCGTTCATAGGTCAATGTTGCCCTCCTGTTCCACCACCGCGCTAGTGCTTGCGTTAGCTAAGCCTCTGTCTTCGTTAGCTTCAATTTCTTCGTTCATTATTTTCATTCATGTTTCTTTGATTTCGATTTAGTCTGCCGGTCTTTCACCATCGCCCTGTCTTTACCTCCTTGTTTAGCAAATTTACGTCAAGATTTACGAGTTTTCAGGGCTTTTTAGTTAAAAATGCCGGAAGCAGCAGCTTTTATGCAGCCATCTCGTTGCGTATACAACCGGAAGTCGGAAAAACTCTTTTAATGGTTTATTAGGGTCGCCGTTAATACAGCGTTTGTGTGCAGGCGTGCGTGCTTCATCACAGGCTACTTAACTGCAATGTTCTCCAGCCGCCTGAATAGAGGGGACTGGGAGAAGTGTAAAGAGAGTGAAAATGGCGCAAGGCTTGGCCGCCAATTTACGACGCTGCTAGGCGCTGGACAGTGAGCGCGCGCTGTGACGTAAGCCGCGCTCTCGACATCTCCAGCCGCCTGAATAGAGGGGACTGGGAGAAGTGTAAAGAGAGTGAAAATGGCGCAAGGCTTGGCCGCCAATTTACGACGCTGCTAGGCGCTGGACAGTGAGCGCGCGCTGTGACGTAAGCCGCGCTCTCGACATCTCCAGCCGCCTGAATAGAGGGGACTGGGAGAAGTGTAAAGAGAGTGAAAATGGCGCAAGGCTTGGCCGCCAATTTAATTGTTCAATTCAATTTCAGTTTAACTGTAATAGTAAAAACGCGCTAAAAGAGAGAGTAATACTTAGCTATTTCAAATGGAAAGACGTTAGCCAATCACAGCAGTGGGCGTTTACACTGAAGTCTCACAGCAGACACGCCCCTTAAAACAGAGCGTTCAAACCAGAGGGCTAAAATCTGGTATAGGAAAAATGCCTTTTATTTATAAATTATGATAATTTTTGATGTAAAAAGCATTCTAACATTATAAGTGCACCCCAGGAAACATCATAAAACAATAAAACAACGCAGTTCATGACCCATTTAAAATGTAACATGTCTAAGTGATGTGGTGTTAGTCTGGAGCGCAGCCTGTTGACAGAAAACACCCTCTCAAGCCTTGTTTCGTCTGGCTCCGCAGCGCGAGCCTCGGCTGACTGCGCACGCGCCTCGTCCGCTTGGGGAGGTGTTTATACTCGACGCGCTCGCCGTTGTACTATTTTTTTGAAACGACAGAGGGCGACTGGTTCTATCAACCATCAGGAAACAGCGGCGAGAAGAAGTACACACGTGACAATGTTTACTTTAGTAAACTTTACCAAAACCACACTACGAAAGAATCGTGTAAAACCCAGTATTACTTGTGACAGAATATGTGGATGGGAGAACATGCTAAATGAATAACTAAATGAACGATCTCTTAAACATTTTCTAATTTCTCTAAACATTTTCAATTAGTTTGGTGAACATTTTTATTAAACATAGATCTTTATTTTCATTAAAAGGGCTTATTTCTGCTGTTGTTGGCTCATTTTGTAAATATAAGCAACTGATTTAGACACACAAACTAGGTGCCGGTGTGATGAGACATCATGCTCGGACAGATTCGCCTCGAACTCGTGCATCTTCGGTTGCGGAGCCGCGTGCAAAGTTACACAATTTGACGTGCACACCGCCAAGCTCTCAACGCGCACGACAAGGCTTCAGATGGCACTGATGTCCCGGGAATACAGAGATAATGCCTCGCTAGAGTGGCCAGCCTCGGAAAGCGCCTTTCATTTGCTTTCCACCAGTCAGGAGCTTGTACTACTGCTGTATTTTAATACCACGTAGCATATTTTGCAAGTAACTTCGTCGCCCTTTCTGTCGAAATGGTCCCACACAGTAGGCCTACTTCTTTTCCATTGCTTCATTTTGCGAAATATGTCTGTGTAGGCACATGTGGTTGCATGTGTCGACGCGCCCCATGAGTTAACAAATATAGCATATTTTTCTTTAACCATGCAGCAAACAAACAAAAAAAACTAAAAAATAAAAAAATACCTTATAAACCGTTTTACTGATAGTATTAATTGGTCAAAATTCTTACTTTCGGTTAACGGTTAAACGGTCAATATGAACATCCCTAGTTCGCACTCCTCAGCCGCCTCGCCATAGGTTTGTGCAGTTGCCGCAGCACAGCCAATCAGCGCGCTAGTACGCTCTGCTTGGGTCTGCTGTGCAGCTGCAGTGCGTTTTACATATATAAAATTATAAGGAATATTTTTGGCTTCATATTCTCGAGAAAAGGAGTTTTTCCCATAGCGTAAGCTAACTTATGCAATACTAGAGTACTCTCGAAAGGGAACCGGAGTAGCCAGAGCGAGCTGAGTGACGCTATATCAAGAACGCTGCTGTTAACGTTTGCAGAATTACCAGACTTCCTCTGGAGTTCGTTCTCCTGAGTTGAACTTGGCAAGTCTGAACTAACAAGGAAAAGTCTGAAGTTTGCGTACTTGGTTTTGAGAAACCAATTTGGAGAATTTTACGTCAGTTGTGCCTCGGTATGGTAGGCTGTTCTTCTTCGTTGTTGAATCTAATTTCCATGGTTACCAATTATGGTTTTCTCTTTCCCTTTTTTCATAACATATTCTCGTGAGCAAACGAGTGTTGCATTTTAAAAGCTCCTTGTAAAATGCTAGCTGTAGTTCAAACAACAATATTCTAGCAACAAGCTGAAACATTCTTCTGTGTTTACATACATGAAGTAAACAAAGGAATTTCCTCAGCTAAAAATATAAGCTCACTGTAGTGAACTGCGATAATACGAGTTTGAACTGAAAATTATGTATCTACTAAATCATAGAATTTTGTTCATTTTTAACAACAGCAACAAAAAATATATTTGGTATGTTTTTTCAAAGCTACACTATGAGTTTTTTGTTGTAAAAATGAACAAAATGATGATTTCATTCGAAATCCCATGATACCCGTTAATTAAACAATAGCAAAATATACAGCATTTAGTGAATTGCATTGTGTAAAGCCTTCTTTTTTAAAGAAAGGTATTTTTTTTACCTTTATCTTTTTTAGCTTTTATTTTATAGAGTGGTATGGCAGAAAGGTGGGGGAATATTGGAACTGGAAACGACCCAGGTCAGATTCGAACCAAGGTCCCCGTGATCCAACAGCTCATAATAGGCCTATATTTCACAAGTGAACCACTCGTGAAAATAGTTCCAAATCAATTTAAACACCTGTAAGATCTTACCTTTGACGCATATGAGCAGGGCCATACAGGTTAACTTCCACATCGTCACTTAGACTCTCTCTTCACCATGGCAGGATGGATGTCTATGGTAGTTTTGTCATGTCATCCCTTTAGTAAAGTCCACCATCCCTTCTTATCACACTTGCCTTATCATTTGCATGTTCCTTGTCTCATTTCGTCTTTTACAGTATTCCTCACTTTCTATAGGCCTAATGCTAGACTGTTTTGCAGCAAATCTATGAATGTGTGTGATGTGAAGTAAAGACGACAGTCTGTTATACTTTTCATTTAGGTATTTAGTCTCCTGCTATGTAAATGCATTTTGCTGAGGTGGAAGTGATTCAGTCATCTACTGCACGCTTGACATTAAAGGGGTCATGAATTGAAAAAAAAAATGTTCCTTGATCTTTTGACATATAAGAGTTCATCATACTATAAGAATATCCTGTAAGTTTCAGAACTGAGAACTTGTTAAGGGACGATCACAGTGCACTTTTTGTTCCATTGACTTCCATTAATACGCATGCGAATGCATCAGAACAGAAATGCAAGCTCATGTGAAAAGTTTTGCATTTCACTGCGTTCCAAAGTTCACGTGAGGACGTGTGACCAGCAGAAGATCGATACGTCACAGCATGACCTCTTAGCTGAATTAAAAGAACGATATTTTTGCAACAAAGTTGAGTAGATTGTATATTTTTTTACATTTTGAGTGTATTATTATTTGTTATATGTTGAATTCATGTTTATAAAAACTGTGGCTTTAGTCCAAAAAGAGGTTTTATTGAAACCAAGGTCTGAAAATGACTCAATCTGGAATGTGCCGATTTATGATGTCATAGATATTTGAAAGAACACTTCTGCAGAAGGAGATCAATGCCTACTTCATCATCACACTTTTGCAGTGGTAGATAAAGTACTTGAAAGCCATACCTGAGTAAAAGTATAGATATCTTATCAGAAAATCACTTTGGTAGAAGTTAAAGTCACTGTTTAGAATATTACTTGAGTAAAAGTTTTAAAGTATGTGATATTTTTGTACTTAAGTATGAAAAGTATTTTTTTGATGTTAAACGTACTTAACTATTGAAAGTACAAGTAAATGCAAAATACTAAATATTATTAAAAATTGTTCTATACACAGTTTGAGCAGCAAGATTGTGTTCAGTTTTAACTCCTTCCATTGTGTTTTCTTTGAATTGAAGTAATTTTGACCTCAAATCAAGTTATATTAATGATTTTTAAAAAGTTAGGGGAAAATTTCAATATAATAAAATAGGCCTATAATCTGACAGAATCTGTTCTGAGAGGAGGGTTTCTGGCAGGAACATTTATTTTTCTGAAGTATTTATGACATCAAATCAAGTTATATTTTTATTATAAGTTATGGGAAATTTCAATATATATATAAAAAGAACAGAAATCGAATGCATTTCTGATTTTCTGTCGGCTACATGATGAGGATACTGTTTAAATATGCAACTTCACTGTATAACGAATGTATAAAAGCGAACAAATGGATATAAACTAATGCAAATAGATAGTAACAATCGTGACATTAAACAGTTGAGTCAGATTTGCATGTGTTTTTGTCACATTGTTTTAACCCTTGAGCTACTACTAATGTTAGCATCCTCTCAGCCTCGGCAAACACACACACTGCTGTTCTCCACTAATGCATTATAGTGATATGAAAACATGTACTGTAGCGTACTGTATATAACATACCGTTTTGTTGTCTATGTTTTAAATCCGTTTTTGAAGTGTCCCATTCTGTGCAGTGCACAGCCTCACGTCACGTGTCAAAAAAACTCTTCTAGTCATCAGTGAAAGTTTTTATTTGGCCTCTAGAGGCCGCTCTCGTACTGTATAATGACAGAGGACACTTCATAGGCCCTGTCCCAAATGGCACACTTCAGCTGTGTCCCAATGTGAAGGCCGCATTTGAAGTGCGATTGCGTCACAGCGGCACTATGAAGGCTGTCCCAATGTTAAGGCTGCACCCTCCGAAGGCCGCATTCGAAGGCCGATTGCGTCACCGCAGTATGGAAGCATATGTGTAGCAGAATTCAATTTGCAATGCAATATGCAAAATGGCAATGCAATATGTAAAATGGCAATGCATTTCAGTATTTAAATTTACATTTTACATACCCATGTGTGCAACATTTGGAGCAAAATAATAATTCAAAGTGAATAATATAATTTACATTTGCTATTTCCTACACTAGTTTTAACATATCATTGAAACATATATTTTAACGCTTTATAAGTTGCAAAATTAAAATTAAAATGTATTACAGAAATGACTAGAAGTGTTTAACATGTTCAAGCAAAAATGTTTGCAAAATTATAATTTAAATGTTATTTTTCTTAATTGCATTTACACTCACAGTTAAGATACTTGCGATTGCATTTTCATTATATGTCCCGCAATGAATGTAGCAAAATTCAATGTGGAATTGAAAATGCAATCCGAGCCGATCAAGTCTCCGCCCCGCCCTGTCAATCATTGCATCAAGGCGGGGCCAGGTGTTGGAAACATGGCGGCAGCAGAGCTATGGACCCTTTTCACAGACTGTGATGACGCGTTTTAAAGGTCATCAATATCGTAAATCCTGCAACGTTTTTTGTATTTAGATTTTTTTTTAAATGTATGTACATTTATAACACTAATAGTTTGTATTATATTACTTTTGCATCAAATTACAAAAAACAACTTACCGCTGCTATGAGGGTGTTTCTAATACAGCGTCTATGGGAATGATGGTAAAAATTACATATTTTGCTCTTTTCACTGCCGTTATCAATCTCACTCTATTTTTTCCCTTTTTTTAACTTTTTTGAAAGTTGTGAAATCACTTTCACTTTTGCTATTTGAGCAAATGGGGACACAAAAAATGTATTTAATGTATTCTCTCATTCACCGCTATAAAAGTTAACCCAACTATGACGACTTCCGCTCTGAGAAACCCGGAAATGTGAAAAGGGTCTATTAGAGCAAGGCATTTACTGGCAGATGAAGTGGAGCAAGGCATTTACTGGCAGATGAAGTGGAGCAAGAACACATAAATGATCACGCGCGATGCGCGTCTGTCAGTGACTGTCCTGTTAGACCAGTACGTTACACAACAGGTGCTGGTGGTGTGATGGATATTTTCTTACCATTTGAGCATTATTTAAACGCCACAGCCTAGTATTGTTGCTGGACATGTCCATCCCTTTATGACCTCAGATCTTTCAGTCTCGCTCCCGCAAAAATAGGCTTAAAAAATCTTAACATAGGCCCGCAACATTCACGTTTTGTCCCGCTCCCGCCCGCATAAGGCTATAAATAGATTATTTTCTGTATGTCCATAAAAATTCCATGAAATGGTTTCAAGTCACTAGCCTACACATTCCCGCATAAACGCTCCCGATAAATTAGGCTACTTGTTATTAAAGCATCAATATTCACAAACGACTCGGTTACTAACGTAACCTCGGTTCCCTGAGAGAAGGGAACGAGTATTGCATAGCTAGCTACGCTATGGGAAAATATTCTCCTTTTCTCGAGAATATGAAGCCAAAAATTCTCCTTATAATTTTATATAATGTAAAACGCAGTGCAGCTGCACAGCAGACCCAGGCAGAGCGTACTAGCACGCTGATTGGCTGTGCTGCGGCAACTGCACGAACCTATGGCGAGGCGGCTGAGGCGTGCACCAAATGGGTTGCTTCGCGCCCAAAAGCACGTCAAACACCGCCTAAATTTGCATATCTAAGCTATAAAAGCCCATGTTACGCCATAGGATTCAGGTTAAATCGACTGAAGCGATCCCCTGATCTAAGCACAATAGCACGGCCGGTTACGCAATACTCAATAGTGAGACGCTGCTATGGGCGTCACATATACTTTGAGCGTGGAGGGGGAACGACCCGCGTCCATCAGCTCTTGAAGGAAGGAGAGGACTTCACACGAGTGTGGGTCCAGGTTCCGTGCTGTACACCAGCCTGAGAACACTGACCATTTCAGCGCGTAAAGCCGCCTGGTTGAGGGCGCTCTAGCTTCAGAAATAGTATTCAGCACCCTTTTAGGGAGGTTCCCAGGTATCCGCTGATGGGCCACACATGAAGGGACCACAAGTCGGGGCGGGGATGCCAGAGCTTCCCCTTCACCTGCGCGAGAAGGTCTCTCCTCAGTGGTATAGGCCATGGAGCTGTGTCTAGCAGCTGAATCAGTTCGGAGAACCATAGCTGGTTCTTCCATAGCAGGGCTATTAAAAGCACTGCGCACTTGTTCTCCCTGATCCGTTTGATGACCTGAGGTAACATCGCAATCGGAGGGAAAGCATACAGCGGGCGGCTGGGCCAGTCGTGGGCCAGCGCATCCCTGTGCTTGGAGAAAAATGTTGGGCAATGAGCATTGTCTTCTGAGGCGAAAAGATCGTTCTCCGCTTTGCTGAAGATGCTCCAAATCAGCTGAACCGTCTGTGGATGAAGAGACCATTCCCCTGGGGGAATGTTGCCTCTGGATAGCATATCCGGGCCCTGGTTCAGAATGCCTGGCACATGCGCTGCCCTTAGCGAGCGCAGGTTGTGCTGAGTCCATAAAAGGAGATGTTTCGCCATGGTGTGCAGGTTGTTTGACCTGAGTCCACCCTGGCGATTTATATAGGATACCACTGACATATTGTCCGTTCGGAACAGGACGTGGTGATCCTTTATGTATGGGAGAAAAACTTTTAGCGATAGATCGACTGCTTTCATCTCTAGACAGTTTATGTGAAGCCGTTTCTCCGAGTCTGACCAAAGACCGGAGACGGGCCTCCCGTTGTGTAGGGCGCCCCAACCTAGGTTGGTCGCATCTGTCGAGATCACTTTCCATTTCGAGACCGTGCCCATACTCACACCTGACTGGTACCAGTCGGTTGCTTTCCAAGGGGCCAGGGCTTTGATACAGCCGTGGTTCACTTTGATGCGTAACTGGCCCGATCGCCACGCGCGGGCTGGAGTGCGAGGTTTTAACCAGCGTTGGAGGGGACACATGTATAATAGACCCAGTTTCAGCACTGCAGATGCTGAGGCCATAAGACCTAACATCCTCTGAAAACGTTTGAGAGGAGTGTAAGTGCCAGCTTTGGATGAAGCCGCTAGGCGCTGGATGGTGTGAAAAACCAGTCCCCTGGAGATATGTTTCACCGTCAACATTCTGAATGAGCGCATCATTGACTGCAATATTTATATCCCCAGCCACCTGAATAGAGGGGACTGGGAGAAATGTAAATGAAGTCTGTGGTGGTAATCCGGCCGTGACAGGACTTTTGTGTGATTTTGTGGCGCTGAATTAACAGTGCTTATGAAGGGGTGCATACTGTATAGTGGGCACACTGCCTACAGTCAGAACAGAGGAAAAACTATTTTAATGGTTTATTAGGGTCGCCGTAAATACAGTGTTTGTGTGCAGGCGTGCGTGCTTTATCACAGGCTACTTAACTGCAATCGTTGACATCTTGACAAAGCTTGGCCGCCATTTTATGACGCCGTTCTGTTCGCTGACAGGATGGATGGCGGTGGTAGTTTGGTCCTCTTTGTCTCTCACAATCCCTTTAATATGGTCTCACTTCTCCGATATCTCTTCTTATCACTCATTTGCTCAGCCATTTGTCACACCCCTCTCCCATTTTCCATAATTATCTTTTATTCCCCACATCATTTCTATAATAGTATAATCATCTAATAAAGATGATCAGGTAAAGACAGCAGTTTGTTATAGTGTCTACTTGTCATTGATATGTCCTGCTATAAATGCACTTTACTGCTGAAAATCATGTGGTTTCCTTTGGGGAAATGAACATTGTGGCCCTGCACACTTGACATTGTTGTTTAAATAAAAGTTAAAGTGAACCAAATAAATGAGTTTTGTCTGCTGAATTAATATTATTATTATTATAGATTATACAGTCATTAATATGTTTTACTTCATCACTTCTGTTTCTATGTTTTCAGTTTAAACATTTTAATGTTTTGAATATTTCATTTCAGTTTATGCAATATCTGCATGCAAGAATGAATCCTATGAGCAGCCAAAAATTAACAATATAGCAGGGGACTCCTCCAACGATGGGAATCATTTTGCTGAAGACACAGCTTAATTCTCATTGGTTTAAGCAACCTTGATGTACTGTTCTATTCATTGTTTGATTTTGTAATTCTACTAACTTCTAAAAAAAAATGCATTTCTGTCTTAAAATAAAAATGAACGTAAAACATGTCTTTCATCGACAGTAGCAACATAACATAAAATTCCACCCAGTTTATTCTCAACAATGAGCGTGAATCCGGCTTTGATCTTGTAGGTGCTGATCCACAGCTGAGAACTGTCTGTTATTATTTCACTGCACTAATTAGGCTACTATTATTAAGTCGCATAGGCTACTAAAATGGTATAGGCATGGCATATGGTTTACTTTATCACATCACTGATATGTTTCTCACAATTGCGAGTTATAAAGTCAGAATTCTGAGATATAAACTCGCAATTGCGTGATATAAAGTCAGAATTCTGAATGAGAAAAGTCAGAATTGTGACTTTATATTACGCAATTGCGAGTTTATATCTCAGAATTCTGACTTTATAACTCACAATTGTGAGAAAAAAAGTCAGAATTCTGAGATAAAAAGTCGCAATTACTCTTTTTATTTTTTTATTTAGTGGCGGAAATGGGCTTCCATAGTTTTAAGATTAAATGAGGAGAGATTTCATCTTAACTCTTCAGTGACGCATTTACAGACCAAAAGGTCCCTCCCCCCAACTATTCTTAAAGCGAAACTGACCATTTTAGACGTGTGAGATGTGAGTTTAGCGAGATTGCACAAGGCAATTTTTTTTTCTTTTCTTTTTTTTTTGTGTGGCTTTGGGACAAACTGAGCCAGATGTTTTGGGTTTTTTCACGTACTGTTAATACCTCATAACCATTATTATTTTACATTCTGAGGAAGACATGAATGATCCTAACAACTCAAACTTTTAGCTTATGACTTTTCATTGTACACTTTATGTAGTAGGTTGGAAAATATATGTATGTATGTTAAAAATAAAAGAGAAAAAAAGGACACCCCTTTAAAATTTTGTATTGTTCATAAATGTATGTGCCTTCAACATTAATTTATTGATGGTTAAATTCATCGTTCCCTTCTTTGGTATGGGTAAAGAAAATGTGTTGCTGTTATTATTGTCTCCTGTAGAGGGCGTCTAATGCTGTTGAATTAAGGTACTGCACCGGGTGCTTCAGAGTTAATTAAACTTTGTTGGAGCTTGCAGCCAGTACTCCTGTCTCACAGCGTTTCTCTTATTATTCTACAGTGCCGGCAATAGTGTTTCATTCAACTTACCCATTCAAGCTTCCCAGCCCTGATGCGGGTAACAATTTGGGGGCTCGTCCGGGATCAGCACCACCTGGTGGTCGAATGCTGATCAGTAAAGAACCACAGTGGTTAAACGTCATTCGTCCCAGATCAGCGAGTTGAACGGCAGACACCAGCAGTCCAGTCATGGCTACTCTTCGAGAACTACGGTGGGAGATCGAGAAGCAACTCCACCTGCTGGTCAGCTCTTCGAACTGCAAAGCACTCTACAAGGTAGCCCTGTGTTGCGCGGAGGAGGAAGGAGAGGTGGTCCCAGGCGTGGATGCAACAGAAGTGGAACTCTACGACTTCATCGTTGATTTCATGCGAGGAGAACAACTGCAGAGCCTAGAGGACCAAGAAATGGCCCGCTTGCTGACCCTTCATGACCTCGTTCGTGAGTTGACCGCTACAGAACAAGGTTTTGCTTCCAACGTCGAAGAAAACGAAGAGACTGTGGGACTGGTATCGCAATCTGCATCGACATCAGTAGCTGCCAGGGTGCAGGTAGCACAAACTACAGGTCTGACATCACATTCAAGAGCTGAACAAACTGTTCCACTGCCTAGAGTGTCTAAACAAATGACTGGTCTGATCAAATTCTCTGATGTTGCATCCTATTTGCCTCATAGAGAGTTCAAAAAATTACGGTGGACAAATTTCTAATTTAAATTTAGACTTGAGTTTCAACAGCATTTGTAAGCAAATTGATGAAGGTATTGCCGAAAATTTCACAGAGTCAGAAATCATTCGAACAGTGTTAAAGGTAATCAAACCTGGTACTTTCAAAGAGATGCTTATCACGAAAGGCAGCCTTACAGTGACTGAGTTGAAACGGTTCCTTAGAGCTCACCTTAGGGACAAAAGTAGTACTGAATTATTTCAGGAACTGAGTAATGCAAAACAACAAGACAAAGAATCCCCTCAACAGTTTGTGTATAGGTTAATGGGGCTTAAGCAGAGAGTGTTGTTTGCTTCAGAACAAACAGAATCTGAGTTTCAGTATGATCGGAAACTGGCCCAAGGTGTTTTCCTACACTCACTATATCAGGGTCTGAATGAAAAACACACATTTGTCTGGAGGGACATTAAAGCCGCAATAGCAACACAGGCGATCACAGATGATCAGATCTTAGAACTGATTACACAGTCTGTTAGTGAGGAAACTGAAAGACAAAAACGAATAGGTCACACATACAAATCCAAAGTCACAATTGCAAGTGTAACACAGCAGGATGATGTGGATGGGCAATGTTCTCCCCTGAGTCACGCAGAAGTTAAAGCCAATCGTGATGCCATTCATGAACTTTCTGCTCAAGTATCTGCGCTGACCAAGAATCTGGAGAAAGTAGTCATGTCCATGGGCCCTGGTATTCAACAGCAAACCAAAATAGTTGCAGCAAGTGCACAACAGCCATTAAAACCAGAAGCGAAGGGTAAATGCAAACAGTGTATCTCCCAAAATGTTGAAGTGTGTACTCAATGTTTCTTGAGTGGTCAAGCAGGGCACCGAGCTGTGGGCTGTCTCATGAAAAGGTGAGCGTTAAAAGAGAGGAGGTCACTGGGGAGGGACCACCAGTGACCGCAGAAAATACCGTGTCCCAACCTTCTTCCCGTGCATCCAGAGGTGAGCAACCTGTAACACAGAATACATCCAACAGAGCAAATGAGATTGGAGAGAAACGTGTTGCACAGCTGATTGGAAGTCGCTGCATGATAACTTGCCAATTGAATGGTGTTCAGACTCAAATGTTTTTGGACAGTGGAGCCCAGGTCAGTATTGTTGGACGAGTGTGGCTAAAGAAATGCTTACCCAAAATCAACATTCAACCACTAGAATCTCTACTAGCGGATAGCCAGCTTCATGTCACTGCAGCAAATGGGACAGTCGTACCCTTTGATGGATGGGTTGAGGTTTTATTAGAAATCACAAGTGGTAAACAAAACAAAATCGCCATCCAAGTGCCCCTTTTGGTGAGTCGAAAGTGCCTGGATTGTCCACTGCTTGGTTTCAATGTAATTGAGGAGATCATAAGGGAGAATAATGGTTGTGCAAATAACATCAGTCTAATTGACAAAGAGGTGCCGCTGAAACCTTGAGCTCCACCCAAGAATGCACTGCAAGCTGTAAAGTAAAGACGGGGAAGCAAGGAGCCACCATCCCCAGTGGTCAAGTCCTGAAGGTAAGATGCCGAGTAAAAGCATGGCACAAGGGTGGAACCATGATGTTTGAACCAGCGTCAGAAAGTTTAATCCCAGAAGGTTTGGAGTTATTTCCTGCTATTGTAAACGTACCTCCTGGTGCCTCGAAGACAGTGAAAATTCCAGTTCAAAATTCCACAAGCCATAACATTTACCTACCCCAGAGACTTGTGTTGGGTAATATCGAACCCATCAGTGATATGAGACCAATATGCACGTCATCCAATGTTCAGCATTCAGATAAGCAGAACGACAGCACGTTTTTGTGTTCATCCCAGGTAACGTCAGCAGATGATGTCTGTAAAAGAGGAGAACATCATGAGAGGAGATTGGGAGAGCGCTTACCATCAAGGGTTCGTTAGTGAAGAATCAAGACATGACTGCTTTCAGCACTCCATGGGGTCTGTACGAATGGGTGGGCATTCCATTTGGTCTGACCAATGCCCCTGCAGCATTTCAGAGATGTATGGAGGTAGTGTTAGAGAGTATCTGTGATGAGTGCTGCACACCGTATTTAGATGATGTACTGTGTTTTTCTAAGTCATTCAGTGATCATGTGGAACATCATAGGAAAGTACTGCAACAAATGAGAAAGCATGGAATCAAACTTCGTCCAAAGAAGTGTGAGCTCTTCAAAAGACAAGTTAGATACATTGGTCGTTTGGTGTCAGGAGAAGGGATTGAAATTGACCCTCGGGATCTGGAAGCTGTAAGAACGCTGCAAAACAAGGAACCTCGAACAGTGGGAGAGGTACGGACACTGCTTGGATTCTTTAGTTATTACCGATCATTTATCCAAGATTTTTCTCATCTCGCAAAGCCTCTGTTCGAGCTTCTCCAATGCTCATCCGAAGCCAGGGGAGTTGTCACCTTACCGTCTCGTCAGGGAGGAGGTAAAAACAGGAAACAAGAAAAAGGACAACTTCATTCAAGGACACGGGTGACCTGGACGGGCAAGCATCGGAGTGTTGTGTCTACATTAATTGACCAGTCCACCCATATTAGCTTACCCAGATTTTGATTTGCCATTTGTATTGCACATAGACGCTTCAAATGAAGGGTTGGGAGCAGTCCTTTACCAGCAGCAGGGCAATCAACTCCGAGTTGTTGGTTATGGGTCCCGTACATTAACACCTGCGGAAAAGAACTATCACCTCCACTCCGGTAAGCTTGAGTTTTTGGCACTTAAGTGGTCTATTTGTGACAAATTCCGGGACTACCTCTACTATGCACCAACCTTCACAGTGTTCACGGACAACAACCCGTTGGCCTACATTCTCAGCACTGCCAGGCTAAATGCTGTAGGACATCGCTGGGTGGGTGAGTTAGCAGACTTCCATTTTGATATAAGATACCGGCCTGGAAAGTCCAACATTGACGCCGACACCTTGTCAAGGTATCCCCTCAGTCTTCAAGATCACATGAGCGAGTATAGCATGACAGTGTCACCAGAAACTGTTGCAGCAGTGTGGCAGGGTAATAGAGCAGTTATGGATGATGACGTTCCTTGGGTAGCAGCTTTACAACTCCAAATCTAGTGAAGAACCTGCAACTGGAGAGAGTGGTTTCCTCAGTGTGACGCCGGAAAACATTCAAGATGTTCAGCGTGAGGACTTGGCTATTGGTGAAGTCATCTCACTAAAGGAAAGAGGCTTGACACCAAAGGGAATCAATGGACACCAGCTAACAAAAGAAAAGCGACGATTATTCTATAAGTGGAATAAACTGGAACTGGGGAAGGGAATCCTGTATCAGAAGACAGTTCAAGCAGTTGGTACTTCCTCAGAAGTTCAAGACCTTGGTGATGAAGAAGTTGCATGACGAGATGGGGCATGTTGGGGTTGAGAAGGTTCTTCAATTGGCTCATGAGCGGTTTTACTGGCCTTCAATGAAGCAAGAGATTGAGGACTATGTGACGACAAAATGTGCTTGCATCAGACAGAAGCACCCTCATGTGCATCAGAGAGCACCAATGGGTTCTATTTCATCAAGTGCACCGTTTGTATTGGTGAGTGTAGATTACCTACCCTTGAGCCAAGTAAAGGTGGGTTTGAATATATTCTTGTCTTGGTAGACCACTTCACCAGGTTTGCTCAGGCATATGCCACGAAGAATAAGTCTGGTATGACTGCTGCCGAAAAGATTTTTCAAGACTTTATTCCTCGCTTCAGATACCCTGAGAAACTCCACCATGACCAGGGAAAAGAATTTGAGAACAAGTTGTTTCAAAGACTACAACAGTTGTCAGGTATTACACACTTCCGTACCACCCCATATCACCCTCAATGCAACCCAGTGAAAAGACTGAACCGGACAATCCTTTAGATTTTGCACACCTTGGAGGAGGAAAAGAAGAGTGAATGGAAAGAGTACTTACCTCACATGTACATGCCTATAATTGCACAAGGCATGAGGCAACAGGATACTCACCATTTTTACTCTTGTATGGTAGGCCTCCAAGGTTGCCGGTCGATTTGTTGTTCAACCTGAAGGACGAAACGGAGAAAGAAAACCATCAAGTCTTTGTACAGAAGTGGACAGACAGAATGAGACAAGCTTACCAGATAGCTTCAGAAAACAGTCAAAAGTCTTCTGCTAAAGGCAAGAAATATTATGATCACAAAGTGAGAGGCACCATTCTTCATCCCGGTGACCGAGTATTAGTGAGGAACCTGTCAGAGCAAGGTGGGCCAGGTAAACTACGTGCCTATTGGGAGAAGAATGTGCACAGGGTTGTAGAACGCATCGGAGATGGTCCAGTGTACAAGGTGCAGTCAGAGATGGGTAACAAGACCTTGTCCATTGCTAGAGAGACAAAGAGAAGAAGACCGGAAAGACAGTTAACGACTCAGTCAGCAGAAGGCTCAGCGACAGATACCTCGGACGAGGAAGAGCATACTCACCAATATGATTTGCGGAGAATCCCATGTTACAAACTGGTAAAACTTCCACAAAGGATCACTGATACGGTACCAGTGTTACCTCAAGATCCATCCGACCTTCGTCCAACTGCCCGTGAGTTTCAACCAGCGAGGGGATATGATCTACTAGAGAGCCAAGATCAGGAGTCAGGTCCAGAGGATCAGTTACCCAGCCCAGACTCAGAGTTACAGGTTTCGGATGGAGACCGAAGAGGAATAGAGGATGGGCAAGTGAGAGTGGAAGAACATGTGGTTGAACATGGGACAGAAAGAGAGATAGAGGAGACGAGAGACAGAGAAGTAAGAAGATCTCAGAGAACTGGAAGACCCAAGGAAATGTTCACTTATGACACTCTGGGTATTCCATCTTACCAACCCTGGAGAGCAGAGCTAAACTCACTACAACTCACACAGCCCTATATATCTCGAAATGGGATACATTACTTTCAGTATATGCCCACTCACCCTTGTTGTCATTGGTGCCAGAATGTGTACTGAGTTAGTGGTACAAAGAAGAGAATAAAAGCAAATAACACAATTTTCAAAGGTTATTCAGATGTCAGGAGCCATCTAAAAAAAAAACAGGGGAGAGTGTAGTAGGTTGGAAAATATATGTACAGTGGGGAGAACAAGTATTTGATACACTGCCAATTTTGCAGGTTTGCCCACTTACAAAGCATGTAGAAGTCTGTAATTTTTATCATAGGTACTCTTCAACTGTGAGTGACGGAATCTAAAACAAAAATCCAGAAAATCACATTGTATGATTTTTAAGTAATTAATCTGCATTTTATTGTTTGCAATTACAGAGATCATACGTTTCCTGTAGTTCTTGACCAGGTTTGCACACACTGCAGCAGGGATTTTGGCCCACTCCTCCATACAGACCTTCTCCAGATCCTTCAGGTTTCGGGGCTGTCGCTGGGCAATACGGACTTTCAGTTCCCTCCAAAGATTTTCTATTGGGTTCAGGTCTGGAGACTGGCTAGGCCATTCCAGGACCTTGAGATGCTTCTTTCGGAGACACTCCTTAGTTGCCCTGGCTGTGTGTTTCAGGTCGTTGTCATGCTGGAAGACCCAGCCACGACCCATCTTCAATGCTCTTACTGAGGGAAGGAGGTTGTTGGCCAAGATCTCGCGATACATGGCCCCATCCGTCCTCCCCTCAATACGGTGCAGTCGTCCTGTCCCCTTTGCAGAAAAGCATCCCCAAAGAATGATGTTTCCACCTCCATGCTTCACGGTTGGGATGGTGTTCTTGGGGTTGTACTCATCCTTCTTCTTCCTCCAAACACGGCGAGTGGAGTTTAGACCAAAAAGCTCTACTTTTGTCTCATCAGACCACATGACCTTCTCCCATTCCTCCTCTGGATCATCCAGATGGTCATTGGCAAACTTCAGACGGGCCTGGACATGCGCTGGCTTGAGCAGGGGGACCTTGCGTGCACTGCAGGATTTTAATCCATGACGGCGTAGTGTGTTACTAATGGTTTTCTTTGAGACTGTGGTCCCAGCTCTCTTCAGGTCATTGACCAGGTCCTGCCGTGTAGTTCTGGGCTGATCCCTCACCTTCCTCATGATCATTGATGCCCCACGAGGTGAGATCTTGCATGGTACCCCAGACCGAGGGAGATTGACCGTCATCTTGAACTTCTTCCATTTTCTAATAATTGCGCCAACAGTTGTTGCCTTCTCACCAAGCTGCTTGCCTATTGTCCTGTAGCCCATCCCAGCCTTGTGCAGGTCTACAATTTTATCCCTGATGTCCTTACACAGCTCTCTGGTCTTGGCCATTGTGGAGAAGTTAGAGTCTGTTTGATTGAGTGTGTGGACATGTGTCTTTTATACAGGTAACGAGTTCAAACAGGTGCAGTTAATACAGGTAATGAGTGGAGAACAGGAGGGCTTCTTAAAGAAAAACTAGCAGGTCTGTGAGAGCCGGAATTCTTACTGGTTGGTAGGTGATCAAATACTTATGTCATGCAATAAAATGCAAATTAATTATTTAAAAATCATACAATGTGATTTTCTGGATTTTTGTTTTAGATTCCGTCTCTCACAGTTGAAGTGTACCTATGATAAAAATTACAGACCTCTATATGCTTTGTAAGTGGGCAAACCTGCAAAATCGGCAGTGTATCAAATACTTGTTCTCCCCACTGTATGTATGTTAAAAATAAAAGAGAAAGAAAGGACACCCCTTTAAAGGGGCCATGAACTGAGAAATCAAATTTTCCTTGAGCTTTTGACATATAAGAGGTCATTATACTATAAGAATATCCTGTAAGTTTCAGAACTGAAAACTTCCTTGTTAGTCCAATAAAATCTTTTATTGACACCAGGCCCAGCAAAGGGCAGGTTTTTCAAAGGGGGAATCTATGACGTCAAAGGGAGGCAAGCACCGCCTCTGCAGAAGAAGATCAACGCCTACTTCATCACTGCCTGTTTAGCCCCGCCCACCGATTCACGCATGACATGCAATAGAATAGGTAGCCTAAAAGTAACATAGGCCTACATGGTGTTAAACCAGATCGAGCTACCAAGCAATAAACATGCCGTTGAGGATTACAAAATATTGTGCAGTGCCTGGGCTCGACAGTAATGCAACATGTGAGTAACTGTGTTAATTCTAATGCCTGATCTGAAATGTAATGATTCATGTACAGTCAGATGATCTTTGTCTGTGTGTCAGTAAATCAAACCAGTAGGTTTCTCTTAGTAGGATGAAAATAATCTGTTATTTAACGGTGATTAAATTCTATAACGAAAGCGATCAACGAAAGCTCCCTTTGCAATCGTTGGAGCAGTAGGAGAGTTTATCAGTGACACGTTTATCAGTGACTCCCGTTTTATTCAACGAATCTCTTAACTATATCACGTTTGCACTGTTAGTGAAGATCAAAGCATTCATTAGTGTACAGAAACTGAGTTGCAATGAGATCACTGCTTTCATGCCCTCAACATGTCTGTGATCGGCTACAATGTTCATCTCTGCAACCTTTCATGCCACGATCTGAATATAATGCCATAGATCTGAATATAATGCCATAGATCTAAATGTAATGCAACACTTTTCACGATTAGTTAACCATGAGAGCTGTAATAGTAAAAACGCAGAGATAGTAATACTTAGCTATTTCAAATGGAAAGACGTTAGCCAATCACAACAGTGGGCGTTTACACTGAACTCTCGCAGCAGACACGCCCCTTAAAACAGAGCGTTCAAACTAGAGGGCTAAAATCAGGGTAGGAAAAATGCCTTTTATTTATAAATTATGACAATTTTTGATATAAAAAGCATTCTAACATTATAAGTGCACCCCAGGAAACATCATAAAACAATAAAACAACGCAGTTCATGACCCCTTTAAAATTTTGTATTGTTCATAAATGTATGTGCCTTCAACATTAATTTATTGGTGGTTAAATTCATCGTTCCCTTCTTTGCTATGGGTAAAGAAAATGTGTTGCTGTTATTATTGTCTCCTGTAGAGGGCGTCTAACGCTGTTGAAATAAGGTACTGCACCGGGTGCTTCAGAGTTAATTAAACTTTGCCGGAGCTTGCAGCCAGTACTCCTGTCTCACAGCGTTTCTCTTATCATTCTACAGGTGAGCAAAAAAACATGAGGTTAGTGTGAAGCCAAATGTTGGGTTCATTTCTGTGCAAATGTAATTAATGTTTATGATGATGTGAAAATGTGAAAACACGGTAGCAGGTGAATGTATTGTTTGATTCTAATGTGTTACAGAACTTCAGACAAAAATAACTTCTGAAAAGCCTTTATTGAAGTGTAATTTTCATTAATGGAATGTGTTGTGTTACAGAGAAACCAGTAATTGTTGTTCTGTAAAGTTAATGTTGTTAATACATTGAAAGCTAAGAAAAAGGAATGAGAGTTAATTAAACTTTGCTGGAGCTTGGAGCCAGTACTCCTGTCTCACAGCGTTTCTCTTATCATTCTACAGTGCCGGCAATAGTGGTTCATTCAACTTACCCATTCAGGCTTCCCAGCCCTGATGCGGGTAACATTTACAACCAAAGTAAAAAATTGACATCATGTTCCTGAAAATCTATGTTGCAGGCTAGAAATCATTAGCCTAATAAAAAAAAAAATTAAATTATTTTTGTCTCTCTTTATTTTGTAACTTTAAACCTTGTTCAATTAATGTGTATTTATTTGGATGATTACATTTCACAAGACAAAAGGCAGTTCTAAAGTGTTTAATTATTCTCATAAAATTATATGGCACATGCTGCAACAATTAAGTTTTTCCGTCATGTTGTGATGTCAAGCTGATTGCCTTTGGAGTTGGGGATCTGCTGAGAGAATCTGGATATCTTCTGGTGTAGGTATTATGATCAAACCTGTAGTTTAGGTTTGTCAAAAGATGAGATGGCTTACTGTACCCATCAGACAAAATGTTTCCCTTCAAGCACACCAGATTACTTCCCCCCTGAGTATGCATGGAGGACAGGTATCACGGGAAAACTGCTACTGCATGATCACTGAGAGTGCGTTTATTGAATGAATGACTTACATTTATTCACAATGGTGTCTGGGTATTTATTTATAAAAGGTATTTATTCACAATGGTGTTTAGATACAGTAATATACAGAGACATCCTTGATTAAAACCTGCTCCAGAGCGCTCTGGACCTCAGACTGGGGTGAAGGTTCATCTTCCAACAGGACAACGACCCTAAGCACACAGCCAAGATAACAAAGGAGTGGCTACGGGACAACTCTGTGAATGTCCTAGAGTTGCCCAGCCAGAGCCCAGACTTGAACCCGATTGAACATCTCTGGAGAGATCTGAAAATGGCTGTGCACCGACGCTCCCCATCCAACCTGATGGAGCTTGAGAGGTCCTGCAAAGAAGAATGGGAGAAACTGCCCAAAAATACGTGTGCCAAGCTTGTAGCATCATATAAAGAATTGAGGCTTTAAGGTGCTTTGGTGCCATGCTTCAACAAAGTATTGAGCAAAGGATGTGAATACTTATGTACATGTAATTTGTTTTTGTTCATTTTTTTTAATGCATTTGCAAATATTTCAAACAAACTTCTTTCACGTTGTTATTGTGTATTGGGTATTGTTTGTGGAATTTTGAGGATATATTTTTTGAGGAAATAATGAATTTAATCCATTTTGGAAAAAGGCTGTCGCATAACAAAATGTGGAAAAAGTGAAACTGAATACTTTCCTGATGCACTGTAATATATAAATATTTTTCACAATACAGTAAGTGTTGACTGGTAATGTCTGTAGTGTCCTCCTCATCCTGCTGTTTTTGCTTCTCCAGTTGGTCCACATATCTTGTCGAGTTGTAGTAATTAACTGTAGGGGGCGTCATCGTTACTGTGTTTCCAGTGTTGAACGTGGCGCTGCAGCTTCAGTGCGGCCTGTCTGAGATGAGAAAAGTACAAATCAACACTATAATCAATAATATAAGACTATCTCTGCTTATAGGAAACTAAATCTTCAATATCTCCTATCTGTCCATCAATATGCACTGTATTTGTAAGTGTATTTGTGCTGCTGTCATGGAGGGAAATGGCACATTGAATCATACCTGGAGATGTTCTTGCAGTAGAGCATGCTGATGGAGCGCAGCTGCAGACAGCTGCACAGGAGAAAGGAAGGTGTGCGGTCAGTCAGGAGAGGACAGCCACTCACATCCAGCTCCCTCAGGAAGTGACCAGCTCTTGTTAGATATTTCACTGCTGTATCTGTCATCTGGTGTAGCAAAATATAGTTTCAACTATTATGTGATATTTACCTTGTTTGAATACTGTATATAGTAGGGTCCAAAGATCTGAGACCACTAGTGAAAATACTTTTTTGCGCTTTCTAATTAAGGGGTTTTCAAACTGGGGTCTGGGGACCCTCAGGGGCCTGTAAAAGAGTGCTTGGGTGTCCATTGAAAAGTTTATAGAAAAACATGTACAAAAAATGTAAAATGAATAAAAAAATAAAATAAATAAATTTGGTTAAAATATATAAGAAAAAATATTAAAATAAAAAATATAAATTTGATTTAAATAAAAAAAATAATACATCTCACAGTACAGTACTAGTGAGTAGGGAAAAAAATGATGTAACAGAAACTAAATATTTTACATTTATTTTTTACATATTTATAATGTTAATTTTTAATATCTAGTTAATTTTAATATCTAGCTTCCTTTTAAATTTTAGAATAAGGGCCCCTCACACAAGAATGATCATATTTGAGGGTCCGTGGCATCTAAAATATATTAAAAATCTTGTACTAACTGAATGCATTTTTATTACAAAAAATATTTAACTAACAATTCAAAAGTTAAGTAAAAAGTTTCAAGCATTTGATTAATGACTTTAAAATATGTCTAATACTTTTTAATATTTTTTACATATTTTATATTTTCTGGTTTAAAGGTGCAGTGTGTAGTATTTATGATGATCTATTGACAGAAATGCAATATAATGTACTTAACTATGTTTTCAGTGGTGTATAAAGACCTTACATAATGAACCGTTATGTTTTTATTGCCTTAGAATGAGCCATTTCTATCTACATACACCGCGGGTCCCCTTACAGTGAAATTGCTATTTTGCGCCATCATGTTTCTACAGTAGCCCTAAACGGACAAACTTCTCTACAGAGCGCTAGTCACTCTGCTCTCTCCGACGACAACATTTTTGTCCTGTGTCAGCCACTGTAGCTTCTCTATGTGCTTCAAAAGGGAGGGGTGAGCTTTGGGTGGTTGCAATTCACAACCTCACCGCTAGATGCCGCTAAAATTCACACACTGCACCTTTAAATTTAATTTTGAATCTCACTGTATTTAGTTTAATTATTCTGGAATTTGTTCATAACAGTTTAGTTGCATTCCAAATGACGCACTATGCACTTATACACTATTTACTCATCCGTGTAGTGTATGAATTCTATAAGGTTATTTTGTCACTCAACATCCGAGTCTGATAGCCCCTCCCCCTCTGCTACTTAATTAAAGCTAAAGACCGTGCATGAAGTGTCCAGCATTCCACACGGCTGCGTCCAAAATCACATACTCTTATCACTTACTTTGAATAAGTAATTACTTCGCCATTGCTAAAAAAGTAAATTCTATATAGTATGAATGTATGTAGTATGAATGTATTCCAGACATACTACATTTGCCATGATGTCACTGTCATGTGACCTACCAGCGTCAGTTGTGTCGCTTCACTGCCATTCACAAATCCTCTCCCGTGGCCGCACATTTCTCCACACTTCAGAATCTTGCCAGTAGTAGTAGGTCAGTGGTGTCCAATCCTGCTCCTGGAGGGCCACTGTCCTGCAGAGTTTAGCTCCAACCCCAATTAAACACACCTGAACCAGCTAATCAAGGTCTTACTAAGCATACTAGAAACTTCCAGACAGGTGTGTTGAGGCAAATTGGAGCTAAACTCTGCAGGACAGTGGCCCTCCAGGACCGACTTTGGACACCCCTGTAGTAGGTCATCTGGGTAGTTTTTACCTCTTCTTTTATGAGTATGTGAATTTGGACATACTACTCTTGTTACATATGGTTTTTCGCCTACTATATAGTAGCGAAGTATACAAATTTTCAATGTGAACACACTAATCACACTATTTATACTACAAAACGGCATAGAATAGTGCATAAGTACGCATATTGGGATGCACCTTTTGTTCAACAGTTACTTGTTTTCTGACTAACAACCCAGCTAGTTACTTTGTGCATACTTTTTATTTTTTCAAGATTACTGATTTAAAGAATTACTTTAGGGCATCCAGCTATTCTGACTGTGGCAATGGTCCTGCAGAAGAAGGAAATGGCTTTGACCGCACGATCAGACAGACACACACAGTGACACACATCCAAAAGCTCCAGACGATGACATTGTTGGCAAAAAATCTGCACAGAGACAAAATTATGCCACATTAATTTTTCCAAAAACCGAAAATACATGGAAAGTAATAAATGTATGCACAATGGAGGGATAAAAAGGTAAGCCAAACCTTTATTCCATTATCTGTAATGAAAACACACTCAGTTGCGGTCAGTTTTCTCAGACTGTGGTTGGCCCCCAGAACTGCCAGTCCCTGTGAAAGACACATCTTTAATATAATAACAGTTTTGACTACAGCTGTAAAAGTATTATGTGTAATAAACTATATACTAAGTGTACTTTGTCATGTATTTTGCAGCCGGTGATGTCCAGAGAGACCAGAGAAGGACATTTGTCCAGACACTCGAAGCCATTATCTGTCAGGTTCTCACAGAAACACACGGCCAGGTGGGTCAGATTGCTACATCTGGAAATGAATTTTACATTCATACAGTCTCTGTATAAGAAGAATTTTATGTAAATAGAGTGTGTGCTGTAAGTGTTAACTGTTTTCACCTCTGAGTTATTCTCTTCAGGGACAGGTCAGTAACTTTTGGGCAGTAGGAAAGATCAAGCTCTCGCAGTTCAACAGCTGATGGTCCTTCAGTGATGTAATGGATTCCCATATCAGTCACCCTAGATCGGGTAAAAAAACACAACATACTGTAAATTGAATGAAATTTTATAGAATGTAGCCAAATATTCAAGATTGGGGGAGCAAATTTAAAATGTTAAGAATCAGTTGTGTGGAAATCCTAAATGGAAAGGTGAAATATATCATTTTTGAAGTGTCTCCCTGAGTGTATTAAATCCTATATTGTTTTCTGCTGTATGTAGCAACAAAAAAACACATTTCTGCACATTTTTATCCTTCTGAATTTTGTGGCTGTGTCCATCAATGCATTTTTCCTTTGGCCAGGATATTTTTTTCTGTTTAATAATAATTCAGATGTTTTTGCCCCTTTTTTGTTGTCTCAAACCCCCCAAAAAAGTTCTCAAAAATACACTATGTTTGCATTTTTCTATTCACGTCGGTGCAATGGCTTCTCTCACTTGATACAGCCTGATATATTTAGGCTGCACAGTTTTGTCAGACTTCCTAAAGACTTCAGGCTGGCATCAGTCATGCGAGGACAGTCGGACACGTGGACCTCACTGAGTTTCAGAGAGCTCCGGCACAGGGCCTTCAAGCTGCTGTCCGTCATTCGCTCATTACCTGAAATGCAGAACACACAGTTTCTGTTTTGCTAATTTAGCCTTTCTAGCCATGCCGCATTATTTGAGTGCACAAATACAAACCTTCTGTTTGGATCTTGGTGAGGCTGATCACTTCCGCGATTGTTTTGAATGCCACATCGGATAGAAACGGTGAGTCCAATAGGGAAATCACAGTCAGCACACGACATTTAGACACTAAGACCTTGCAACAAAGAAAAACAACAACCACCAATTCAAACTTGGTGTCTCATAGACATTGTCATATTTTATGTACATATAACACATACTGTACCTGCACACAGGTGTCAGTGAGGGTGGGCAGGTCATCTAATACAATCTGTTGAAGTGAACTGCAAGCCTCAGCGACATATGTGAATCCATCCACAGATATCTGTAGAGAAGAAAGAAAAAAAACGTTTCTAACATTTATGTAATGCAATTAATTTGATCTGATTTAAGCAGCAAAACATATCATGGTAGCTACTTGGACACAGAAGCACTATGGAAACACTGTTTATTTGGGCATGTACCATGGTATTCTTTGAGGTACAACATAAATATCATGAATAAATCACTAATAAAATGGTGATACTGAAAACAGCATTCTGTCCATTATTGCAGATAATGCAGACAGTATCATGCCACATCAAAATGCTGGTATACGCTAAGGAAAGGAATATTAATAAATAACCCTTTTATAAGACATAATAAATATAAAAGAATAATAGCTGACAAATGATACAGTTAAATGGAAAGAATTCTGGCTTCTTAGACCAAAAAAAATATTATTTATTTTTTAAAATGATTCATAATTATTAACCAGTAAACTATAAACATTTAATGACAGTATTTCACCAAATTCTTCCATTTGTCTTCACTTTGAAGAAACAGTTACCCACTTTTGAATTGGAGTGTTTTGGATTGACTTTTCTAATTTTGTAAAAAGGAATTTATCCCAAAACATCTGTATTAGCCAAAAATATATTAAAAAAATAAATAAAAAAAAAGACCTATTTCATAATACATTTATTATTTTATTCCTTGCATACTGCACATTTTACATTCATAAATTTACATTTTCAAAGAAAATGCCTTTTTTATAAATATCAAGAAATATATATTCTAAAAACGCAAAAAAAAAACTAAAAAAATTGCTTGTAAGACTCATTAATGATGTAATACTTATAACACGCTTTACTTCATTTTAGAATTTCATGTAGGTCTATTATAACTTTTTTAGAATATTTAGTTTATTGCCTTTTTGTCTTTATTAATGTTGTGTTTTTGTTGAAAATAATAATAGCAAAAAGACACAGTTGGAACTATAAATATGCTTGTGATGTTTTGAAACTGACATTTCATGAGTGGCACTGCAGGTCAAAAGTCGAACAGGTTTTACGTTGAAAAAAGCAATGAAAAATGGCACAATGATTAAAGAAGTCTGTCTAGAACATGTTTACACAGGAAGAAAAATACTATGAAAAATCAGTGCAGTGGAACACAAGAAAGCTTTCTCTGTGAACTGCCTGTAAATATTAGCTAATATTAGTTTGCATGTCCTATACGTGTCAACTCTAACCTGAGAACAACCGGAGAGGTCTAGATGACTGAGTCTGTGGCAGCCTTTCCCTGTGGTCAGATACTGCAGGCCTTTATCAGAGAAACCCATGCAGTGTGCCAGATTCAGAGACCGCAGCGTCAGACAGCATCTTTTAAACAACAGCCAGTACCAGAACCATAAAAATACAGTTATTTCTGTCATTATGGTTGTGCACTGAGAAACATGTAAGAAGTTTGTACCTTGAGAGGACTCTCAAAGTGGCATTAGTAATATGAGTTAAAGCCAGGTTAAGATAGAGGAGAGAGTGACATCCCTCTAAAATCATCTTCATATATTCATCCTGTCAAGATAGTTTCCAAACAAAGCAGGTATTAGATTGAAAAAAGCTGCAAAACCTATAAACACAATGTGTTTGTATTCTACTTGCATTAACATGGCATTCACTCAGATTAAGTTCTTGAAGATTTTGGCATTGACCTTCGAAAATAAAACACATGCAAGATCCTTGTCATATCATTGATCAAACTAAAATTTGTAGGTAATTTTTAGACTGATTCAAGTAAATTTACTGATGCGTCTGAAGCTCGACTCCTGCACCATTGTGCAACCGCACAGATTTACAGAGATCACATAGACACGATGTGCCCGCAGTATTCTCTCCACAGTCTGATCTGTGATCCAGCTGCCCTCAGAAGAGAAATCAATCTGTGGAAACAAATCTTACAGATTTTACTGTCTATATACCCTTGTGAAAAAGAAGTTCACTTCAGCATACTTGTAAAAAGAGTACTTATTACAGAAATAATATGCTCTACAAGAATATACTTAAGTGGAAACTGAATGTAATGTTTCCGGACACTTAACTGAATGTTGTTTAAAATTAAATGAAAAGGGTAAACTATGTAACTTTTGGCCCTCTATCGATTGAAAGACAAAACTGCATGCATTTTGCGGAAGAACATTGTTTTGGTTGTGCTTCGGCTCTGCGTAACTGTGGATGAATATGGTTCTTTCTCATAACTAAAAGAGAGAGAGAGATTATCCTACTGCTCATAAAACATTCACTACTAGGCTTAAAAGATATAACCAGTTTAGATGGAAAGGATCTGAAACTGACTAGCTGAAGACATTACTGTAGCTATACACATTAATAGACACGGTACTTTGAAAATAAATTCCAGCACAGCGCTACAACATCCCATAATGAAATGATTCTTCACAATCGATAATGTTTTACAGTTAACTATTGTAGAGAGCTACATATGGCAATCTGTTCAATAAAATACTGTACTCACCTGTTGAGTAATAAAAACGCCAACTTTTACAACATTTCCAATCCCTCAGTTCTCGCCATCTCCGAAAAGCCAAGCCAATGTTAATTCTTGTTTTATAACATGCTCTGTCGCGTCCTCTTTTTGACAGACACAGTTCTGTGTTTTTTAAAACGGTTGATTCCCCGGAGGTAGTGATGGCGATTTCCAAACACTGTTTCATGAAGCTTAGAAGCCTTTACGAATCTTTTGTTAATTTCATTGGATATATTTTACTTTCAATAAAACATTTTGTAAAAGGTGTTGTTTGGAATGAGTTTTTGTTGCAAATACACTGTTCTGACCAGTAGGGGTCACCAGCGTCTGGCATTTCGAACGCTTTGAAACAATGAGTCATTTTGCGAAGCAATTGATTCAATTGATTCGAAGCCTTGAAAAGCTTTGTTTCTCCCATGACTACCAGAAGGTCGAGATTTTAGCATGCTCCATGTCAACCTTTCTCACTCGTTGAGACAACTAACCTGTCACTCCCACACCATACACGTGTCAGAGCAACTTTTCTCTATTTATGGATATGACTAGACACCCATGGGTGAGTGACGTATGTAGGCTATACGCAATTTCTCTTTGAAATCTATTCCTTCAGGTCTAAAATATAAACACTACTATAATAGGCTACTATAGTGAATCGGGGTAAGACAAAAACACATTTTGACTCATTATTTAAATTTAGTTAATTCTGAACAAAAACATTTACATAGTGTAGGCTACCTTCAAGTAGAAGTACATCTTGACTTGATGTAATTTCATAATTACTTTGAAATATGGTTACAGTCTACAGCCGAATGTACTGACAAGCATATGGTAAACTAAAATATACTTCAATGTATTTTTTTTATTTAAACGTGTCATGTATGTTTAAATATTTCTAATTACATATTTTTAATGATGAAGTTGCAATTTAGTACATTTAAAATATAATAACTTTAAATGTAATATTGTATAACATGCTACACTACAGTTAAATTTGTAATCAGGTATTTTACATCTGCTTTAGTATGTTTTAGTCAACACATCAAAATAAGTGTCCTTCATGACAAAAGATTAAAACATAATGATGTAAAATGTACTGAAGGTACTGAAGTGCACTTCTTTTTCACAAGGATGTAGCTAAATTAGAGTGTAAAGAGTGTTTAAGTGAGCTGCACTGACCTCAGTCCACAGTGAGCTGATTTGAGTGATCGCTTTCCAAGAATGACACACCTGAGCGCATTTCAGGAGGTCACGCACACCTAGACTTTGGAAGATCTGCACCAAATTGTTGATTAAAACCACAGTTGACTTGAAGCCAGTTATATAATGGTAACATCACAGAGGTTAAGTGATACCTTAAGAGACAGCTTGTTAGGCAGCAGTGACAGTCTGTCCTGTCCATTGCCCTGAGGTATCTCTGAGTTCAGACTTTCTTGTATCTCTCTCTCTAGCCTCTGAACATACACATAATATGTAAACATCTTATCAATTAAATGCATTTGTGTTTCACACACATTTTAATTTGAAAAACTACCTTAAAATATTCCTTTGTTCTTTTAGTGTCATGCACAACATGACGCCAAGTCGTAATGATGTTTCTGCAGTGAACAGACTCCTGCGCTTTCTGTAGTTTCCTCACAGCATCTGGATAACATAGATAATGCCTTCATGTTATTAATAGAGAATGAAATGGTGTTTAACTAGTTAGATTTCCTAAATATTCCAACTTTGAATTCCATGTAATCTGATGTAATATATAGGCTAATAGTACCATTCTGCCTGTGTTTGCGAAAGCAAACCCAAGCTGTCCACTTGATGAAAGCCAGTTTTATTCTTCTCTGTGTGTGATACAGCTCAGCCTCTTCCATTCTCTCTAGGAGCCTGGCAGCTTTCATTTTCTTCTTCGAAATATAACTCTTCCAACCCCTTTAACAAAAGTCAGACATTAAGCTTGACATACAGGCCTAGTGTCTTTGTACACTCTTAAAAATAAAGGTTCTTTATTGTGGTTCCATAAAGAACCTTTAACATTCCACTACACAAAATGTTCTTTATAGTAGAAAAGGGTTCTTTGGAATTTTAAAATGTTCCTCACACTGAGGAAAAAAAAGGCTCTTTTAAGAACTGATCAATGGGAAGTTATTTAGGGAACCAAAAATGGTTCTTTTTGCTGTGAAAATCCCCTTTTTTTGGTTTGCTGTTGTGGCCCTTTTATAGTAGCCTATGTACAGATTTGACACTCACATGAAACACATTTTAGTCAGGTTGGTACGATAACATGAGAAAGCTTTCTCCAATGAATGTGACAGAAACTGTGAGGGGAAAAAATGAATAAATTAGTTTAAGCAGATGGAGGTTTGATAGCGCAACCCTATTCACTCTGAATAAAGAATATATGAAGATACAGTATGTGAGATTTACCAGGCTGTCTTCTGAATTTCCAAAAATATCATATACAATGCTTCCTGCCAATGAGGAGATTTGTTTGTCTTTGTCAATAAATGTGTGCCTAATGAATTCAGAAACAATTTACATTTTAGGGCTATTATTTACTGTATTAAAACTACTGTTTAAAGCTTATACACTTGCTTTTACATCATTCTAATGTCACAAATTATACACAAACCCACATACCAGCATATCTCGAAATCCTCATCCTCTAGAATTGATCGGATCTTCTCTTCTATAAAGTGCAAAGGATCTTCAGGGCATGAGACACATATCCCAGCAAGCAAAGCCTAGTTGAAATGCAAAATAAATAAATAAATACAAATAGCATTAATAATCCTTTATATATAATATTATTAATAACATATGCATGTTAGAAACAAATGAATTGGATTATGTTCAATTACACTTGGCTGTTCAATTTCCCATGGCTGGCTCATTCATTAACTAGATTATTAAATCACCTTGTAAATCTGAGGAAGTGAATGTTTAATAATGTAGTCTCTCAAAATTGGATCTGAATCTTGCCAAGAAGTCATCATAAAAACGATGGCGGGTGAAGAGGAAGTTTAATGATCTCCTGCAGTCAGTGCAACAATAACCTGAGACACCTGTAGCTTCTGTCAATATTTACATTCATGTTGCTTGGTGACCTGAGCAAGTGGTTGGTCAGATGAAATAATCATTGGAGTATTAATAGCAAAAATACTAGTTCGTAGTTTTCATATATCCAAAACAAAAACTATATTCAGTTGAATTTTAAATAAAACTTCATAATAAACTATGCCTAAATATACACCGATCAGGCATAACATTATGGTCACTTTCCTAATATTGTGTTGGTCCCCCTTTTGCTGCCAAAACAGCCCTGATCCGTCGAGGCATGAACTCCACTAGACCCCTGAAGGTGTGCTGTGGTATCTGGCACCAAGATGTTAGCAGCAGATCCTTTAAGTCCTGTAAGTTGCGAGGTGGGACCTCCATGGATCAGACTTGTTTGTTCAGCACATCCCACAGATGCTCGATTGGATTGAGATCTGGGGAATTTGGAGGCAATTCAACACCTCAAACTCGTTGTTGTGCTCCTCAAACCATTCCTGAACTATTTTTGCTTTGTGGCAGGGTGCATTATCCTGCTGAAAGAGGCCACAGCCACCGGGGAATACCGTTTCCATGAAAGGGTGTACATGGTCTACAACAATGCTTAGGTAGGTGGTACGTGTCAAAGTAACATCCACATGGATGTCAGGACCCAAGGTTTGCCAGCAGAACATTTCCCAAAGCATCACACTGCCTCTGTCGGCTTGCCTTCTTCCCATAGTGCATCCTGGTGCCATGTGTTCCCCAGGTAAGCGACGCAAACGCACCCGGCCATCCACGTGATGTAAAAGAAAACGTGATTCATCAGAACAGGCCACCTTCTTCCATTGCTCCGTGGTCCAGTTCTGAATGTCACGTGCCCACTGTTGGCGCTTTCGGCGGTGGACAGGGGTCAGCATGGGCACCCTGACTGGTCTGCGGCTATGCAGCCCCATACGCAACAAACTGCGATGCACTGTGTATTCTGACACCTTTCTATCAGAACCATCAACTTCTTGAGAAATTTGAGCTACAGTAGCTCATCTGTTTGATCGGACCAAACTGGCCAGTCTTTGTATTATTTGTATTAATGTAAATAAACTATTAAATTT
Organism: Coreius guichenoti; assembly: GCA_039654105.1. NCBI lineage: Eukaryota > Metazoa > Chordata > Actinopteri > Cypriniformes > Gobionidae > Coreius > Coreius guichenoti. The sequence goes on from CM077191.1 coordinate 15,759,912, forward strand.
TATTTAAAATTATTTGTTCTTCAAATATTTTTATATATATTTGTATATATTATTTTTCAAAATCATTAATGAATTCAACTCCGCGAAACGTTTTGGTGGTCCACTGATGCAATAGGCGGCAACGTGCAGAGGAAACCGTCAGTGACGGGTATAGTATGATCAGGAAGTGAGTGCCTCTTTATTTATTCTGTCGGACAAGAGCCATGTGTTAACATTAATGTATGAAATCTGCGCCTATCGCAGAATGGGAGATGACAATGTCATAGCCCGGCTCGGCAGCATGAAGGCTCTGTTGGGGATTGTAGCAGGAGCCGGAGCCTCATATGGCATTTATAAACTAGTCTTTGGTCGTGCAGGAGATGGAGGAGTAAACAGAAGGAAGTCTGCTAAAAGTGCGACTATTCAACCTGGGACCTTAATGGCCAAAGTATCTGGATTTAAAGTAGTCAGTAAGAGTGACAATCTGGGTCCGTCTGCGGAGACTGAATCGAGTAAGTGGCATTTAAATGATTTTTATGATGTATATTATGAAACTAAATAATGTCTAGCAGACTGACAGACTGACGTTTTAAGATTTGTTTTGTTTGGTTTTAATCGAACATATTGCAATGATTGAATATGGTGAGTTTGTACATTTTGGTGGCCCGGGTTCTTGATCTAAACCAGAAGATAAACAGACCTTTTCATACAAACCTTTTCTTTGCTGTTTTTTTTTTCTTCTCATAAGGTGATATTCACTCAAAATCTGCTGCCAGCCTGGAGCCTCGACATCTGAGTATGCTCCTGTCTCTTCTGCAGAGCAGCCCAAACCCAGAAGAGAGGAGAAACGTTCTTGTAACCTTAGGAAATGCTGCTGCCTTTACAGTAAACCAGGTCATTGAATCGTTTGGCTTCTAGACACTGCATTAGGCTTACTTGGTTTATGCAGAAGAGTAAAAAAAAACTCTCACTTTGCAATTGATGTGTCATGTTTACAATAATTTTTTGCTTTTCTTAATTAGGATCTTCTGCGAGAATTTGGAGGTCTTCACATCATAGCAGGCTTCCTCTCAGACCCTTCATCTGAGATTCGGGTTCAGACTCTAAACGCTCTGAACAACTTAAGCATGAATATTCGCAATCAAGAGCAGCTGAAGGTATTGCAAATACTGTATAGATTTGATTATATAGTTTTTTTTTGTTTGATTTTAATTTTGGTACATGCCTGTTGCTTTTGAATCAACGTTGTTGTTGTTGTTGTTGTTGTTATTGTTAACTAATATAATTTAAAATAGTTTTCGAAAATTAAAATGAAAGTAAAATAAAATATAAATAACAGATGAAAATCTAAAAAAAAAAAAACTTCAATGAAAATTAGAAATGTTGCCATGGCACCTTACTGAAATAAATTAAAGTATTAAAATGACTAAAACTAAAATATAAATAAATGTAAAAAAAAGTTAATAAAATTACACAAGCACATAGCAGAATGACTAAAACTGGAATACAATTTTATTATAAAATAAAAGCTTTTTTTAATAGAAAATAAAAGCCAAAATTCAAAATATTAATAAATACTATGCCATATAAATAATACTAGAATAACATGTTCTCCCACACATCTCTGTTGTTCAGATATATATCCCGTCAGTGATGCAGTTGATTGAGATGTCACCCGTGAACTCTGACCTTCAGCTGGCAGCGCTGCGGTTACTCACTAATCTGTCCGTCACCGATAATCACCAGCATCTGATGAAGAGTTCTATTACCCTCCTCTTATCGCTACTCGTAGTGAGCAATGATGTCCTACAGGTGATTTTGGAGTAACGTGTTGAATGATATGTGTACACACTCAGATTTATTGAATATTTAATCTGTTCCTGCAGATCCAGGTCCTGAAGGTCCTAGTAAATCTTTCCTCCAATCCAGATTTGATGGACGATATTGTGCAAGCTCAGGTGAACAAATGTGTTTTATGCTTTCACTTTTTTGTAGGTGAGATCCAGTGCAGTGATTTTTCTCTCATGCCAACACAATATGATTATAAATAGGTAAATCTATAAATAATCGCCTTGGTTGCTGGGTGTCCTAGTTTGTCTCATTGGCTGCTGTTGATGCCTATATCTATTTTAAGACCAGTCTGTGGCCATGATTTAGTTTAGAGCTGCACAATTTGAGGGGGGAAAAAATTTAATAATAAAAAAAGCTTAAAGTTTGCGGTGCTTGTTTGTAGGGCTTCATAATATGACCAAAGATTTGTGATTATATATCAACTAGGGCTGAAACGTTGTCTTTATTTAATAACGCACTGTAAATTGTGATAAATCGTCCTGGTGTTATGGACATCGCCATCTTTGATACTTTCGCTATTGTAGTTATAGTTCAAATGCAGTTGTGACTTCTGCTGTTTGTTCATATGGCTATGTATTCAAGCAACTTCTTTAATCTGCTGAATGAACAAAACATTTCAAGACTCACACCTGTAAGCAAATGCTGTTGTCAATTAACAGTCACTAAACGCAGCCATTATGAACATTTCTGATAGATGCCTTTTAATTCTTGGCACTTTTTTATGTTGTGAATTTTTTATTTGTAAAGTATGAGAAAAGGATTGAATAAAATGTTGAAAGATTAATGGCAAAGGTTACGAGGTTAATCAACCAATTCGAAAATAATAGATTAATCGTAAAAATAGTCGATCGATTAATCGACTTATCAGAAAAAAGAATCAATCGAAAATAATTATTTTTATGATTATAATTATTACTAAATAAAAAAATTAAACAAAATAAGAAATATTTTAATGTTTTAAGAAATGTTGAAATACAGTTATTATTTATTAGCAAACTAACCAAAGGATTAATCAACTAATCAAAAAATAATCAATAGATTAATCGTAAAAATAGTTAATCGACTAATCGTGAATAACCAATAGAATTTTTTTTTATGATTATAATTATTACTACTGGTAAATAAAAATATTGTTAAAATAAGAAATATTTTAATGTTTTAAAGAGCCCCTATTATGGATTTTTGAAAATATATCTTTTCATGTAGTATGTAACATAGTTCTAAGTGAATGAAAACATCCTGCAAAGTTTTAAATCTGAAAGTGCACCGTATATAAAGTTATTGTCTCTCAAAAGTAAGAGTCGACGGAGTCAATTAAACGAATAATTTTTCAAACGAATCGCAAGCCGTTTCGTGGTGACGTCAAGACGAAACATTAGCATATTGCCCGTCCACTTTTGCGCACGCATTGTGTTTCATATTGTGTAGGTCTCTGGCTAAATACTACTGTAAATCAGCTGTGCAGTATTACCTAAAACTGTGTCTATTAATGCAGATTGTCTGTCATTCTTACTACTTTGAAGAAAAAAGATAAAGAATGGAGCAAGATTTGTTTTGCATCATGTATGTGCTGTTATTGATACAGTTCCCGCATGTGCACCGCAATAAATTAGAAACACACACGGGTTTGTTGATGGACGCACACTTGTTAATGCTGATGGTGAGGAATTACAGTTGAAACATCTCATAATGTACCTCAAACTGAGTAGCATCACTGAGAAACGTCCTGAATAATTAGTTCTTCCAATGTTTCATCGTCGATTCGGACTCGCGCTGGGATTGGTGTAAAATCGACGTCATCGTTACTGTCTTTACAGTGTGTACAATCACTGAGCTTTAGGAAGCCTCCTGACAGAGCTGGAGTTCAGTTATGTTAATAGCTGTTTCCGAAATACGCGCTGTACGCGGTAGACCAATCACAACAGACTGGTCCATCTGACCAATCAGAGCAGAGTAGGCTCGTGGAAAGGAGGGATTTAGAGAGACTGATTCATCCATCGAGTCGTTGGAGAATCATTGAACATTGTGGTGATGTGCAATGTATATTATGAGAAAATGAAGCTGTGTTTTGACCTTTGATGCATGTAAACCTGTTGTTGGAGACCTCCAAAACAAAATTAGGAAACTTTAAAATCGCATAATAGGGGCACTTTAAGAAATGTTGAAAGATTAATGGCAGAAGTTACGGTTATTTATTAGCAAGTTAACTAAAGGATTAATCAACTAATAAAAAAACAATCAATAGATTAATCGTAAAAATAGTTAATCGACTAATCTGAAAAAATTATAATTTTTTTTAGAGATGCACCAATATGAACATTTTGGCCGATACGATAACCGATAATGCGTTTTATTTGAAAAATATTGGCAGATAAATCCAGATCCAAATTTTAAAATAATTTTTGAGAGCCTGATTACAAAAACAAAAATCTCGCCATTAAAAGACATGTCCCAAGCACACACTTATATTGTTCTCTTCATAATTTTATGTAGCCTATATGACAGACTTGCGCTGCACATGTTACATGCACAATTGTATTTTCCAATCATATTTCAAGCAATTCAAAACCATCATTGTGAACAGTGCGCATCTTAAGTGTGTCAGCTCAAGGAAATAATCCATTATTTATCGGCTTTAATATGTCGGCCATATTTTCTTATCGGGCCGATAACGATAACATTGGAAATGAACATATACAGTGGGGAGAACATGTATTTGATACACTGCCAATTTTGCAGGTTTTCCTACTTACAAAGCATGTAGAGGTCTGTATTTTTTATCATAGGTACACTTCAACTGTGAGAGACGGAATCTAAAACAAAAATCCAGAAAATCACATTGTATGTTTTTTAAATAGTTAATTTGCATTTTATTGCATGACATAAGTATTTGATCACCTACCAACCAGTAAGAATTCCGGCTCTCACAGACCTGTTAGTTTTTCTTTAAGAAGCCCTCCTGTTCTCCACTCATTACCTGTATTAACTGCACCTGTTTGAACTCGTTACCTGTATAAAAGACACCTGTCCACACACTCAATCAAACAGACTCCAACCTCTCCACAATGGCCAAGACCAGAGAGCTGTGTAAGGACATCAGGGATAAAATTGTAGACCTGCACAAGGCTGGGATGGGCTACAGGACAATAGGCAAGCAGCTTGGTGAGAAGGCAACAACTATTGGCGCAAATTATTAGAAAATGGAAGAAGTTCAAGATGACGGTCAATCTCCCTCGGTCTGGGGCACCATGCAAGATCTCACCTCGTGGGGCATCAATGATCATGAGGAAGGTGAGGGATCAGCCCAGAACTACACGGCAGGACCTGGTCAATGACCTGAAGAGAGCTGGGACCACAGTCTCAAAAAAAAAACATTAGTAACACACTACACCGTCATGGATTAAAATCCTGCAGCGCACGCAAGGTCCCCCTGCTCAAGCCAGCGCATGTCCAGGCCCATCTGAAGTTTGCCAATGACCATCTGGATGATCCAGAGGAGGAATGGGAGAAGGTCATGTGGTCTGATGAGACAAAAATAGAGCTTTTTGGTCTAAACTCCACTTGCCGTGTTTGGAGGAAGAAGAAGGATGAGTACAACCCCAAGAACACCATCCCAACTGTGAAGCATGGAGGTGGAAACATCATTCTTTGGGGATGCTTTTCTGCAAAGGGGACAGGACGACTGCACCGTATTGAGGGGAGGATGGATGGGGCCATGTATCGCGAGATCTTGGCCAACAACCTCCTTCCCTCCGTAAGAGCATTGAAGATGGGTCATGGCTGGGTCTTCCAGCATGACAACGACCTGAAACACACAGCCAGGGCAACTAAGGAGTGGCTCTGTAAGAAGCATCTCAAGGTCCTGGAGTGGCCTAGCCAGTCTCCAGACCTGAACCCAATAGAAAATCTTTGGAGGGAGCTGAAAGTCCGTATTGCCCAGTGACAGCCCCGAAACCTGAAGGATCTGGAGAAGGTCTGTATGGAGGAGTGGGCCAAAATCCCTGCTGCAGTGTGTGCAAACCTGGTCAAGAATTACAGGAAACATGATCTCTGTAATTGCAAACAATGGTTTCTGTACCAAATATTAAGTTCTGCTTTTCTGATGTATCGAATACTTATGTCATGCAATAAAATGCAAATGAATTACTTAAAAATCATACAATGTGATTTTCTGTATTTTTGTTTTAGATTCTGTCACTCACAGTTGAAGAGTACCTATGATAAAAATTACAGACTTCTACATGCTTTGTAAGTGGGCAAACCTGCAAAATCGGCAGTGTATCAAATACTTGTTCTCCCCACTGTATCGGCTGATACCGATATGTTGGCCTATATATATCGTGCATCCATATGTTTTTATGATTATAATTATTACTAAATAAAAATATTAAACAAAATAAGAAATAGTTTCATATTTTTAAGAAATATTAATTTAAATATTTTAAAATAAATGAAAAATAAAGAAATATAATAATAATTTTATGGCTGTCTTAATTTCTTCATTTTCAAATGTTAAACCATCGTTAAACTTTTATTTTGGTGGAAAATGGCAGGAGATGCTTCTCTCTGTGCTACGCATATATACATTTTTGACAAATATGACGATTTCAGTTTTATTTTCATTAATCGTGTAATTTAGTTCTTCTATTGTTAAGAGCTTTTATGTATTTGCATGCACTCCCCCAATTACTTGTAAATCTGTTTACAGGCTCCAGCCTCCCTGATTTTGTTGTTTGACAGCTGCACAAGCACATCTGTTCTTCTCCGCCTATTGTTTTTTGTTGGGAACCTGCATGCGTGGAGACCCTCCGCACAGGTGGCTGAAGCTCTGAGGACGAGGCAGGACTCTCTGTACTGTGTTCTTCTGGACAGCTCCTCTCAGCTGCACCGTAAGCTGCCCCTGCTGCTTTCCCATCCAGATGAGGAGGTGAAGACGCAGGTGGCCAGACTCCTCACATAACCTCTCACAGAATACTTCTTACCAAATATACCTGCCCTTTTGTATGGAAGGTGACACAAGCTTGTTCAACTACTGAAACCACTAACAACCTAGCATTAATTCCTTAGTGGAGCAGTGTTGATATCTGCTGGTAGCAGGTGATCCACTTGGTGGGCCACCAGTATCCTCTCAAAATGTTGGAAAATGGACAAGAAATGACTCCCTCAGGTGTTTTGAGAGATGTTTGTTCATATAATAGACATTTGTGAACACCACAAATCTAGTTTGAGAACCTTTGAGAACATCTCCACTGCCAAACGTTTACTTGCCAAGTGAATGCATCTTACAAGCTTGCAGGTATTTTCTCTGACCACACAAAGTGCTTTGGATAACCAGACTAGTGGTGGAAAGGACTCTTGAAACGTCTCTGCATGTGTTTAGAAGTGTTAAGCTTTGAAAACAAGCCTTGTTAAAGCCTTTCTTCAGTGCTGGATAATACAAGTGAAGTTTACCAGTTTATGCTGAGGTAGTAATGATCCAGGAACCATATTTTTATAGAATCTGTGCATTGATTGTACTGTGATTTTTGTTTTCTGATGCTTGATGATGAGATTAACATATTTAATAAAAATTATTTCATGTTGTAAGGCAATTATAAAAACAGTGGTTGCTTCACAGGTTAATGTTTGCTTTGACATTATTTTGGAATGCTTTCTAGCTTTTATGTCAGGTTTGTGAAAGGTTTTCTTTAAAATAAATATTTAAGTTTTAATGAATTTGTGCTCTTGAAGACCAACTTCATCTTCACATTTGTTTTAAATGCAGAGAAATCATTTTTATTCACTCTTGAATCGCAGCTGAGTTCGAGAACTACATTTCCCACTAATCTTAGCAATTCTTCCAGGGTTGCCATGTCTGGTTATTATAAGCGAATTTGTGTTGTTTTTTTTGTTTTTTTTACATTTATTTCCCAACATAGCATAATATAGCATGACGATCCGTCGTTATGTTGTATAACGAGGCTCATCTTTCTTTGTTGGTAATTCTGGTTTGTTTCTAGGAGCTTAAGTGCTATCAAAGACTATATATATATAAAGACGGTTCACTCCTATTACTTCTGAATGGGTGAAACTGCAACGTACAATATTGCAGAATAGTCCCGCCTCCTAAAGTAAAAGAGTCAATCGCTGATTGGTAAAGTCATTGCGTCACTGCAGCTGCCATTAGAAATTCCTGTTCCCATAGAATCCTGAGACTCTCGCTTAGGACTGCACATGCGCATTGGCTCGTCTAGCCTGAAAAATAAGGTTTTTTAACGCTATTTGTTAATAGGAAACAACATTTATGGGACAGTTCATGTTAGATTTTGATGCTGATTTGAAATATGTTATTTAATCGTGAGTTCGGGCAAGCAGTTTTAGCTGCACGGAGGTGTTGCAAATATGGCCGCCAAGTGAACAGACTTTCCTTGAAAGGGACTTTGGTGCTATCTGTGTCTTTTTTAGTATTTCGGATCGTATGAGAGTGTTCAGAAATATGGAAGCTTGTTTCTGTCACGGAATAAAAAGCAAAAAAGGTACTTGCCAAGGTAATCGACCAAAAACTCGCAATTCTTTTTTTCTTTATAGTTTTTTGTTTATATATTTTTTAGTTTGTATGTCACAAATCAGAATTTTTTTCCCCTCAGAATTATGAGATATAAACTGAAAAAAACAGGCGTACCTTATTTTGGGTTGGTTTGTCAGACCAGTTCGCTTATTTTTCTAGCAAGATCTGGCAACACGGTCGCTCAACGTAAGTGCGTATGAGTCACATCAAGCTGCTTACAGAAGAACTGTAATGTCATTCGAGACTGCGTGGATTGACAGAGAAGAGAATGTGCTGAAATGACAACGAATATAGAGACGCGAAGAAGGAAACTCGACCCAAAAAATCAAGGTAAACAATAACACAAAGTGAGGCCATTTTATGTAAACTGAAGTATTATAAAGAATCCACTGACTTGGATTGACAATAGTGCAATGCAATATTTTACTACAGCAGACAGTTGCACATTTGATCCAAATAAATCAGACTAAATCAGACCAAACCATTGGAGGTCAATGATGAATAATTAACCTGACATGAAAAACGAATGCATGTCCATTGCATTTTACATGAATGGGTCTTCTTAACTTGTATTGTGATTTATCCTGGACATAAATGAATTAGGATTTCTCGAGAAAGAATTGTTTCTTATGCATTTGTAGCCAGTCTGGTTTCTGTTGTGAAATGGTTTTGAGACCGCATCAGTCCACACTTCCCTATTTACTAGACATTATTTCCTCTCTGTGGATTTCATTTCATCTTGAGCTAGATCTGAATTAAAACGTGTTGATGTTGAAATCCAAAATTATGTGTATTGAAAATACTGTATATTTGATATACAGTGGCCTAAAAAGTATTTGGACACTTAAGTCACACTTAAAAACTAAGAATATCGCTGCATTACATAACAAAATATCAAAAAGTGGCTTATTAATACTTAATAATAAACCATGCCATGCTTTTATCTCATTCCTCAGATAATTCAGAGGACCATGATGGAGCTCATCTGCCTGGCTCTTGCTGTGACAGTGTTTGTGTAGCTCACATTCCCTCAGAAGCCAGCGATGTTCCTGCTCAGTCCTGTTTACTACAAACATTCACCTCCTACACAACTAAAAACCCACAGAGAAGTGAGAGCCCATATACACTTTGCATAAAAACAAGGGTGTTTTTTATGGACTTTTTTGAGACTTTAATGCCACTACCCCTTTTTTTTCAGCATGCAGCTTTGTTGATGAAATACGAGAGGAGAACCTGTGCAAGACCACCATAAGTGCTGAAAATGAAGTAGAGGCTCAAAAACTCGCAAATAATTATAAGGTAAGTGTATTTAGCACATATGTCTGGTTTCATTTTGTGTATTGTTGATGCTGATGTTGTTCTGTCCTCTTTATTTAAGTTTGGATTCAGGAAGTGGAAGAGTCATGTGACAGAACGGCCCTTTGAGTACAGGTCGGACATTGTGAAGGAGCTTTACTCTGAGCTGAACGTTATTAAACCGTACTCAGGTTAGACCGAGCTCTTCTTCTCATATCATTCTGTAGTACATGTATAGTATCAGTAAAAGGTTTAGACATGCCTACTCATTTGTATTATGTGTAGAAAATGTAGAAAATAAAGCAGTTGAATCTATTAAAATAACCTAAATGGAAGTATTATACTAAATAAAATTAATTATTAATTAATTATTCAAATATTTACTATTAATCATAAAATTATTACTATTATTAAAGAATAAAAACTTTTCATACTTTCACACTATTTTATACTTGTACTGTATATTTCAATAAAAACTATTTCATTTAATACTTTTTTATTTTAAGGGGTCATGACATGGATTTTTTATTATTATATACTATTTTATTATTGTAACAAATATATGTCAAAAGATCAAGGCAAATTTCATGACCCCTTTAATCTTACATCTAGGTAATGTTGTAGTGCATTATTATGATGATTTTTGATGCAATAATAAAGGAAATCCAGTAAATAGAGAAACGTGGCAGTACATTCATTTGTTCCCCTTTACTGTAATTATATCAGTCTTTTTTATTCAGCAGGTTCATTGTTCACTTGTGGCAATGTTCTCTACGTGTTTCTGTTTGGCTGGTGGATCTCTCTGGTTTATGTTTTCGTTGGTGTCCTAATGTTCCTCACAGTTTTTGGCATCCCCTATGGTAAGAATTGGTCTAAATAAGTGTCAATAGATTTTAGTGCCTCTCCCTGGATCACAAAGGTGCCACTTTCTTGTTTCAGGAAATCTCTGCTGGAGGCTGTCCTGCTATTTTCTGTGGCCATTTGGGAAATCAGTTGAAAAGGTTATGTTTCTTTTTATATCCAAATGATATTTGTATGTTTGTGTACTCTTGATCTTTTTATCAGTCTTATGACAGCTCTGCACACACAGTCTCTTTGAACTGGTTTTCATTTGTCTGTTCCATGAAAATCAGGCTAATACTGCATTCATCACAAGCCTTTTCATGGATCTTTTGTGGTTTTGGAAGGATATTAAACCTAATGTTGCTGTTTTCAGGCCAGTGTCTCTGTGTCAGCATACAGTGTGAAGATCCTCCAGGGTGAGTCCACTCTAGAGGCAGAGGAGAACAGAAAGCCTTCCTCTCCTCTCCTGCTGCCCACACCAGTGGAGGAGACCATAGAAGAGCCCACAGGAAGTCCACATGACGACCACTACTGGGTGAGAAGAATGAAACAGATATAAGATATAGCAGATATATGCTATCAAATTTATTTATCATCATTATTTTTTATAAATGTAGCCTGTATAACATCAGTTATTAATTAAGAGACTATGGGCCAGATTTACTAAACAGGGCAAATTAGCATGAGAGAGCAATCCCATAAAAGCGCAGATGGGAGTGGAAAGTTCTGCGTGTGATTTACTGACGACACGCAAATTAAAGAACACAGACACAGCCTGATCATTTCCATAATGACCAGCGCAATCTACCAGGAGCAGCGTCTGGTTTAAGACATGCTTTTTTAGGCTGTAAATAATGGCGCAAATACTAAGAAATTGACTAGCTGAAACCTTAGTAAATCGTGTTGCGTGATTCATTTAAGTAATCTCCTCCCATAAATTTAGCATCTTTAAGGGAAACTCCTACAAATGCATATGCAATAAGGTCAGCCGCAAAAATAACCCTCTTCATGCCTTTTCAGCTCTAATTTTTCACTGCGTGCCTTTCATAAATCCTGACGGTAGTTTTTTAACGCTAAAAGAGGGTTTGCGCTGGCGCAAGCTGTTAGTAAATCTGGCCCTATATATATTATTTGTACAATTTTTATACAATTTTTGACACCACCAGACTATTTTAGTGAATAAGCTAATTAGTGATTAAAATGGTTAAGAACTAAAAACCAAACAAAGGATTTCTGTTTATAAATGTTGTTCTTTTGAACTTTCTGTTCATCTAAGAATCCTGAAAAAAGTATCAGGATTTCCACAAAAATATTAAGCAGCACAACTATTTTAAGCATTGATGATAATAAGAAATGTTTCTTGAGCAGCAAATCATCATATAATAATTTCTGAAGGATCATGTGACACTGAAGACTGAAGTAATGATGCTGAAAATTCAGCTTTGAATCACAGAAATAAATTACATTTTAAAATATATTCAAATAGAAAACAGTTATTTTGAATTGTTATATTTTTCACAATATTACTGTTTTTACTGTATTTTCCCATCAAATAAATGCATCTTTGGTGAGCATAAGAGTCTTCTTTCAAAAACCTTTACGAGGACATAATTTTAGTGAATTTCTCTGACACCACACGTCACAGTTTTAAGTCTGGGTGTCCTGTAAAGAGCACATTCAGGGCTTTTCAGAGATACCATTTGTTTTGAGGTTTTACCAGGACAACAACTTCTCCTTGGTCTTTAAAAATGACTGAATGATCAAATTTAGCACTCTTATGGAAATATGATAATATTTTGTAATTATCATTTAAATTTGACTAATTTTCAAATTGTTTATTATAAATCAACATCTCAGGAAAATGTTATGGGGTTTCTAATCAAAATATGACTTTCTGTTACAAAACAGGGCATTGATTTCATACATGTCCTCAATAGAGGACACTGGGACTTAAAGCATGTTTATCAGGCATTTTGGGAGACACAAGTGAATAGGGAAAGAAATTACATATCAATATTTCAATTATTATGAAAATGTTGCCAACTATTACTCCCATTATTACACTTCTTTTTTCATTACATGTTGCTCCAAGAACACATTAATATGCAAATTAGTGTACAGTGTATAGATACATTGCATTGAATGGGAAAACCCATGTATGGCAATTTTACCCACATATTGCATAAAGTAAAATGGTATATCAATTCATTCCGTTATATCTTTCATAACATAGTTGAGAATCATCTTTAAAAGTTTGGTTAAAAAAAATCCCATTGTTTTTGCCTATACTTGTCATTTCATGTCATTTTATTTTTTAAACAACAGTCCCGATGTCCACTTACGAGGACATAGCATAACATATGAATAAAATATCATTTTTCCAAAAAAAAAAATCTGTTTGTTTCTTATGCTCTAAATAATTCAATGACATGAATTCAAAACTGAATGAATACTAAATTCAAAAGACTTTGTTTTCCTGGGTCTTAGGAGGCTACAATTCTAACCTTGAGTTATTGTTGCAGGACTGTATCATCTGTCCTTAATTGAGAATATTACCTCTCAGTACACCATTGCTAGCGTTTTGGTTGTTTTCCCTTTTGATTTTGTACTGTTATCACTAGACTCCAGCTTTCCCATAATGTGGATCTCATTTGATTTCAGCGGCGCGTGAGAACATATGCATGGCTGTTTGTGGGTTACCCTCTCCTTGTCGTCACACACTCTGTAGTGTGTCTGATCTCCTGGCTGCTGGTTTTCACCATTCCTGTGGCCAAAATGAGCGCCAAGACCTTACATACCATCCTGCTCATGCCCCCCGAACACATTCACATAAGCCAAGCTAAGGAGGTGAGAGGACTATACTATGATTATGAAATTCACTGAGGTTTTGCCATCTGTCAATTAAGACTAAATTTACACAATTTAACTTATGATAATTTCAGATTTGTATTGTTATTTTTAGGCTCAGGATCACAAAGGCCAAGTTATTCTATGCTGCTACCATGCAGTGAACCTCTACTACTATAAATACGCAGTGGATGGGATCAATGTTTTTGCTGTCAGTATCCTCAACATCAAACTACAAACACAGAAGTTTAAATCTGTTATTCTTTAATGCTGATATTCAGAAATGATCAGTTTGCATGTAGTACTACACCAATGTCCAAAAGACTCAACAAGGCTGCATTTATTTGATCAAAAATACAGTAAAACAGTAATATTGTGAAAAAAATATTACAATTCAAAATAACTTTTTTCTATTTGAATATATTTTAAAATGTAATTTATTCCTGTGATTCAAAGCTGAATTTTCAGCATCATTTCTTCAGTCACATGATCCTTCAGAAATCATTCTAATATACTGATTTGCTGCTCAAGAAAAATTTGTTGAAAACAGTCCTGCCTAAAATGTATGTAGTTCATAATTTTTTTTTTATTATAAATGTCTTTTCTGTCACTTTTGATCAATTTAATGCATCCTTGCTGAATAAAACTATTTATTTATTAAGTAATTATTAAGTAATTTATTTTAAAAAAAATCTTACTAATACCAAACTTTTGAATATGTACATTTCTGGTTTTAGTATTTTAAATACATTTAAAATTATTTTACTTTTTAAATAAATTATTTTAAATATTTTTAAGTCATTTTAAGCCCTAGTGTATTGGTACAGTCCAGATATTCAAAAAAAATACTTTTTATTTCAATTAGTGCTGTCAGTACTATACAGTATATATATATGTGTGTGTGTGTGTGTGTATGTATAAACAAGCACATTATATATTTACAAAATTTTATGTTAGATGCAATTAATCACGATCAATCAATTTGACAGCACTGATTTTAATGTAATTTATCAAAAAAGTTAAACATTTTTGATGTATTTACTCTTACATTTTTTTTGCCATTTTCCTTACATGGAGTTACTATAGATCTCTTGCCATTAGTTATAGTGTCACTAGTGATTGGTTACGTGGACAAAACAAACCAATTTGCCAGCTCTGAAGTCAAGTTTGCCACAGCAATCAGTTCCATCATTCCACTGTCATATTACATTGGCATGGGGATTGCAAGGTGAGCAGTTACACCAGCACAACACCAGAACTTCACCAATACCTTTGAGATCAACATTAATGCAGTACCTAATTGCTCTATTCTCAGTATTTCTGCTCAGAGTAACTTTGCTGTCGGAGCTGTGGTGAACGCAACATTCGGTTCCATCACAGAGTTGACCTTTTACATCACAGCATTGCTCAGAGGTCACCACCAGGGAAATAAGTGCCTGCAGGAGATAGTGAAGGCGGCTCTTACTGGAACCCTACTGGGCTGCATCCTCTTCATACCAGTATGTGATCCGTTACTATGGGAGCTTGTTTCCACCATGGAATAAAAAAATAAAAGAGGTGATTGCGATCTCACAATTCTTAAATCTCACTTTCTTTTTTCTCAGAATTCTAACAATTCGAACTCTTTTCCTCGCAATTCCTAGTTTATATTTCAAAATTCATACTTTTTTCTCACAATTACGAGTTTATATCCCACAATTCAGACTCTATGACTTACACTTGTTGATTTTTTTTGTCATATAACTCGAATTTATACCTCACAATTTAGACTTTTCTCAGAATTGTGAGATACAAATTTAGAATTGCGATAAAGTAAGAATTGTAAGATATAAACTCGGAATTGTGAGGAAAAAAGTAAGAATTGTGAGATATAAATTCAGAATTGTGAGGAAAAAAGTAAGAATTGTGAGATATAAATTCAGAATTGCGAGAAAAAAAGTACGAATTGTGAGATATAAACTCGGAATTGTGAGGAAAAAAGTAAGAATTGTGAGATATAAACTCAGAATTGCGAGAAAAAAGTACAAATTGTGAGATATAAATTCAGAATTGTGGAAAAAAAAAACTGAATTGTGACAAACTCGGAATTGCGAGAAAAAAGTAAGAATTATGAGATATAAACTCGGAATTGTGAGGAAAAAAGTAAGAATTGTGAGATATAAATTCAGAATTGCGAGAAAAAAAGTACAAATTGTGAGATATAAACTCGGAATTGTGAGGAAAAAAGTAAGAATTGTGAGATATAAACTCAGAATTGCGAGAAAAAAGTACAAATTGTGAGATATAAATTCAGAATTGTGGAAAAAAAAAAACGAATTGTGACAAACTCGGAATTGCGAGAAAAAAGTAAGAATTATGAGATATAAACTCGGAATTGTGAGGAAAAAAGTAAGAATTGTGAGATATAAATTCAGAATTGCGAGAAAAAAAGTACAAATTGTGAGATATAAACTCGGAATTGTGAGGAAAAAAGTAAGAATTGTGAGATATAAACTCAGAATTGCGAGAAAAAAGTACAAATTGTGAGATATAAATTCGGAATTGTGAGGGGAAAAACGAATTGTGACAAACTCGGAGAAAAAAGTAAGAATTATGAGATATAAACTCGGAATTGTGAGGAAAAAAGTAAGAATTGTGAGATATAAACTCGTAATTGCAAGGAAAATATATGAATTTTGAAATATAAACTAGGAATTGCGAGAAAAAAGTAAGATTTGTGAAATATAAACTCGGAATTGCGAGGAAAAGAGTTAGAATTGTGAGATATAAACTCAGAATTGCGAGAAAAAAGTACAAATTGTGAGATATAAATTCAGAATTGTGGAAAAAAAACCCCGAATTGTGACAAACTCGGAATTGCGAGAAAAAAGTAAGAATTATGAGATATAAACTCGGAATTGTGAGGAAAAAAGTAAGAATTGTGAGATATAAATTCAGAATTGCGAGAAAAAAAGTACAAATTGTGAGATATAAACTCGGAATTGTGAGGAAAAAAGTAAGAATTGTGAGATATAAACTCAGAATTGCGAGAAAAAAGTACAAATTGTGAGATATAAATTCGGAATTGTGAGGGGAAAAACGAATTGTGACAAACTCGGAGAAAAAAGTAAGAATTATGAGATATAAACTCGGAATTGTGAGGAAAAAAGTAAGAATTGTGAGATATAAACTCGTAATTGCAAGGAAAATATATGAATTTTGAAATATAAACTAGGAATTGCGAGAAAAAAGTAAGATTTGTGAAATATAAACTCGGAATTGCGAGGAAAAGAGTTAGAATTGTGAGATATAAACTCAGAATTGCGAGAAAAAAGTACAAATTGTGAGATATAAATTCAGAATTGTGGAAAAAAAAACCCGAATTGTGACAAACTCGGAATTGCGAGAAAAAAGTAAGAATTATGAGATATAAACTCGGAATTGTGAGGAAAAAAGTAAGAATTGTGAGATATAAATTCAGAATTGCGAGAAAAAAAGTACAAATTGTGAGATATAAACTCGGAATTGTGAGGAAAAAAGTAAGAATTGTGAGATATAAACTCAGAATTGCGAGAAAAAAGTACAAATTGTGAGATATAAATTCGGAATTGTGAGGGGAAAAACGAATTGTGACAAACTCGGAGAAAAAAGTAAGAATTATGAGATATAAACTCGGAATTGTGAGGAAAAAAGTAAGAATTGTGAGATATAAACTCGTAATTGCAAGGAAAATATATGAATTTTGAAATATAAACTAGGAATTGCGAGAAAAAAGTAAGATTTGTGAAATATAAACTCGGAATTGCGAGGAAAAGAGTTAGAATTGTGAGATATAAACTCAGAATTGTGAGGAAAAAAGTAAGAATTGTGAGATATAAACTCGTAATTGCAAGGAAAATATATGAATTTTGAAATATAAACTAGGAATTGCGAGAAAAAAGTAAGATTTGTGAAATATAAACTCGGAATTGCGAGGAAAAGAGTTAGAATTGTGAGATATAAACTCAGAATTGCGAGAAAAAAGTACAAATTGTGAGATATAAATTCAGAATTGTGGAAAAAAAAACCCGAATTGTGACAAACTCGGAATTGCGAGAAAAAAGTAAGAATTATGAGATATAAACTCGGAATTGTGAGGAAAAAAGTAAGAATTGTGAGATATAAATTCAGAATTGCGAGAAAAAAAGTACAAATTGTGAGATATAAACTCGGAATTGTGAGGAAAAAAGTAAGAATTGTGAGATATAAACTCAGAATTGCGAGAAAAAAGTACAAATTGTGAGATATAAATTCGGAATTGTGAGGGGAAAAACGAATTGTGACAAACTCGGAGAAAAAAGTAAGAATTATGAGATATAAACTCGGAATTGTGAGGAAAAAAGTAAGAATTGTGAGATATAAACTCGTAATTGCAAGGAAAATATATGAATTTTGAAATATAAACTAGGAATTGCGAGAAAAAAGTAAGATTTGTGAAATATAAACTCGGAATTGCGAGGAAAAGAGTTAGAATTGTGAGATATAAACTCAGAATTGTGAGGAAAAAAGTAAGAATTGTGAGATATAAACTCGTAATTGCAAGGAAAATATATGAATTTTGAAATATAAACTAGGAATTGCGAGAAAAAAGTAAGATTTGTGAAATATAAACTCGGAATTGCGAGGAAAAGAGTTAGAATTGTGAGATATAAACTCAGAATTGCGAGAAAAAAGTTTGAATTTTGAAATATAAACTAGGAATTGCAAGAAAAAAGTACCATTTGTGAAATATAAACTCAGAATTTCAAGGAAAAGAGTTAGAATTGTGAGATATAAACTCGGAATTGCGAGGAAAAAAGTCAGAATTGAGAGATATAAACTCAGAATTGCGAACTTTGAAATATAAATAGGAATTGTGAGGAAAAAAGTTAGAATTGTGAGATATAAACTCGGAATTGAGAGGGGGAAAAAAGTCAGAACTGTAACATAAACTTGCAGAATTGTGAGATAAAAAAGTCACAATCACCCTTTTTATTTTTTATTCCGTGGCGGAAACAGGCTTCCATATGTTACCCAACAGAGGATCTTAAATCTGCAAAGTGTGCAGTAGATGACTATTATATTTGTCTGTGTCTCAGGGGATCTGTATGATAATCGGAGGGCTCAGGCACAGGGAGCAGAGGTTTAACAGTCGCTCGGCGGGGGTCAGCTCCTCTCTGCTCTTCATATCAATAGGGGGTAAGACGTCATATACTGAGGTGGCAGAAATCAGCTTGTTATTGCGCTTCTCTCCTGCTGTAGTAATTAAAGGCAATGTGAAATGGCATTTAAAACATATTTAACTTCCATGATATGTCATCACTTTAGAGTGAAAATCATTAGTGTAGGGTGGGACTTTTATACATTGAGCTTTAAGTTGGTTGTCAGGCTATTATATAATAATATAATATAATATAATATAAGAATCAGTGCAAAAATGACTGTTTTCAAGGTTTTTTAAACATTGTTCAGTTAAACAAACATGGTTCCTGCCCCAAACTCACTAAACTCTCTAAATATTAAAATGGCATTGGAGGAAGCAAAAAGAATGTTCAAATGTCACATTACATTTTAATGAAAAGTTATGAAACCATTTTTCTTCTGTAAATATTGTGCACAATATAACAGTTTATTAAGATTAACATTATTTAACAACGTGAATTTAATTAATGTGTATAATTAATGTATAATTCATTTATTTATTTACGAAGAGGATTAACATGATTTATTTATGTCGTTCCAAACCCATAGGACTTTCGTTCATCTTAAGAACACAAATGAAGATCTTTTTGATAAAATCTAAGAGCTTTCTGACCCTCCATAGACAGCTACACAATTTCAACATATAAAGCGATCGAGTCCCTTCAGAAAAACCGCTCAATTCATATGGATTAGTTGTAAGATCTCTATTAACTTTTTGAAGCGTCAAAGTTTCATTTGTTTTCTGAAGATGAAAGTCTTACGGGTTTGGAACGACATGAGGGTGAGTAATTAATGACAGAACGTTTTTGTGAACTAACCCTTTAAGTTTGTAAAATGCTGTATGCTATTTTTGTGAATTAGCTTGAATCATGGCAATGAATCATATGTTGTAAATAAATACATTTTGAGACTATTGTAGCTCTGTAATTCCCCCCTGTGGTCTCTGTAGGAGTGTTTGCCCCTACGCTCTTCTCCAAAGCCTATGGGAATATAGTGTGTGAGGACTGTACCAACTCTACAGGAGCCAACAGCAGCGGATCCTTCATGTGCAAAAACTGCCACTACGACCTGGTGAGATTTCAAACATGCATCATGTAGAAATTGAAAACATGACACCGGAAAGTGAAACATCAAGCCATTTTCTGCACATTTTTTCTTTCTGGTCCACTAGAGTGAAAACAACTACAGCTTGTTTCACAGTCACATTGAGTAAGTTCATAGTGTGAACATTTTGTATACTCAGTGCTTTGTATACGGTAGCTTATTGTTATATAAATAATAATTATATTAATAAAAACCTGATTAATTATTAATATTTTTAGTATTGTTAATATAGTTTTGTTGTGGCTTTTGTTGACGTGTCTTTATTTTCTCAGGCCTCTAGTGTACACCATTTCCATTCTACTGCCCGTATCCTATATCATCGGCCTCATCTTTACTCTTAAAACACATTCACACATCTACGACATTAACGTTGGTGATGGAACGGGTGAGTTTGCTAAACCTTGTAATAAAATGACTAATACAAAGCATATTTAGCTTCATAAATAAGCTAAACAATGTCTTTTTCCATGTGTGCTAAGCCTAAATGGTGTCTGTTAGGGTGCAGTGATTATAAGAAGTTTCATTTAAGAACATTGGAGGTCTGCAAAATAATATAAAACACAATGTGTGTTCACAGCAGGTCATCTGGGAGCGTCGGTGCACTGGTCCCGATGGAGAGCTTTGCTTATCCTCATCATTGCCACAGTGCTGATGTCTGCATGTGCCGATCTGACCACCGAACACATTCAGCCCATACTCAACCACTCGTCTGTATCTCAGGTTGATAGATACTGCAGTAAATCAGTCAGACAGTAAATGACAGCTTAATATTAATGTATTATGATCTCAACTCTCCATCTCAGTATTTTATAGGTGTGACTCTTTTGGCCATGATCCCTGAAATCCCAGAAATTGTCAATGGAGTTCAGTTTGCGCTTCAGAATCAAATCAGTTTGAGGTCAGTTTGTTCGATAACACCATACAGTAAGTTCTATATTTGTTAACATGCATTAGGCATCATGAAAAAACAAAAAACAATTTTTGTCTTATTCATTCAATCTCTGGCTGAATGTCTACTAAAAATACGTGAATTTTGTTGTTTTCTCACAGTTTCGAGGTTGGTAGCTGCATTGCGGTGCAGGTGTGCATGATTCAGATCCCCATCCTGGTTTTATTCAACATCTTCTATGTAAGTGGTTTTGGATATCATGCACACATGCTACAAACACTCAAAATTAGCCCACTGACGGCTGTATGTCAATGTGTTTTCCTAATGATCTTTTTGTGACAGGATGTTGGCTTTGTACTCATCTTCAGCGACCTGCATCTGTGGGCCAGCATCTTTAGTGTCATCGTTGTGAATTATAGTTTTATGGATGGAAAGTCTGATTACTTTCAAGGTAATAAGCTAAATATTCTTTCAATCAGGGGTTAGTAACCTTACCAAGAATTAACCCAGACAGCAACATAGTGTCGGCCCAGATCTGGATTCCACAGGTACCAGATGTGGGCCGGATCTGGGCCGACACTATGTTGCTGTCTGGGAAGACATCCAGTACTGGCACTTCATTACAAAAAGTTGCAAACTCCTGCTCAAAAACTACACTATCGTTCAAAATTTTGGGATCACTAAGAGTTTGTTTTTTTTTAAAGAAATTAATTATTATTCCACAAGAATGCATTAAATTGATCAAAAGTGACAGGGAACACTTAATAAATGTTTTTTTTTTTACTTTGTATCCGAAGAATCCTGAAAAAAATACATGATGGTTTCCACAAAAATATTAAGCAGTACAATTGTTTTCAACATTAATAAGAAATATTTAATGAGCATCAAATCAGCATATTAGAATGATTTCTGAAGGATCATGTGACACTAATGCTGAAAATTCAGCTTTGCCATCACATTTTACAATATGTTAAAATATAAGTTATTTTATATTGTAATAATATTTCACAATATTACAGTTTTTACTGTATTTTTGATTAAATAAATGCAGACTTGGTGAGCAGAAGAGACTTACCAACCCCAAACTTTTTAATGGTAGTGTAGGTAATTTCTGTATAAATTTAACAAAAACCATCATGACAAAAGCCCTTTGTGATTATGTAAGCTACTTTTTTGTTTTAGTACCTCAATTTCTTATTCACTGCTCTTTCTTGGTTCATCATATTGATTTGACTGAATTTTGTAGAGTGTTAAATCTCTCTCTCTTTGTGTGTGTGTATGAACAGGGACAGCTCTTGTGGTGGTGTATCTCATCCTGTTGGCGATGTATTTTTTTGCTCCGTCTCCTGCTGGTTGTTGAGAGGCAAAGACATTTCAGCACGATGCATTCGTTATGTAATTTGCAGTATAAAACGCTGTTTGCTGTTTTAGATTAAAATTAGTCTTACTGTGTGTTTTAGACTGTTACTGTTCATAACATTTTATCCTTTGGCACATCAGTAACAATTATTTTCTGTTCTGTTAAACAAGAAGTGGATTTAGCACTTTACTATGAAGAAGTACAGAAGACTGCTTGTGATAGTGTTATTTTACTAAAAATTAAGCGCACAATAAATGATTTTGGATTGTAATAGTTAAAACTATTTTATTATGAAACATATTAGGTATTTTGCAAGAAAGAATCCAGTTTTAATTAATGTGTATACAGGCCCTAATGATGAACCATCAGTTACCAAACCATGCATTTGAAATCATACAGATGAAGTCATAATAATACAGATGACCAGTTTGAGGTGACAGTTTGATTTGTTGCACTGACCTGTTTTTCTTACTGTCTATAATGTCTTTTTAAACAGCTGTCTAAAAAGTATATTTGTGATATAACTATTTTAAGACTTGTC
This sequence comes from Coreius guichenoti, assembly GCA_039654105.1. NCBI lineage: Eukaryota > Metazoa > Chordata > Actinopteri > Cypriniformes > Gobionidae > Coreius > Coreius guichenoti. The sequence continues at coordinate 15,782,368 of CM077191.1, forward strand.
TTGAGTATTTTATATATTTTAATGTGTCATTAAAATATATATAAAGTTTAGGATAAATCTCTGTGGAACAATTTGTTGCATAATGTTGCTTTGAAGACTGACTAAATAAAAAAAAAAACTTTAAAATAAACAAAATCAGTGTTTGGATTTCTTTTCTGGGAGAACAATTGATGTATGACATTATACATCATTATAAATGCTGTATTTCACATTTTATTTGTGAATATTAATCATATATATTTTGACACGCTCAAAATTTAAAAAGAAACCAGTATGCACAGTTTTTCCTTTTATTGTTTTTTTTAAAAGGTTAAAACTGAACATTGTTTTATAAAATATAATTACTGAAATATACTGGATTTTAAAGGTACCAAATTACAGCTGCTTATAAATATGACAAATGCATTAAGGTGTCTATTTCATTCAATTAACAGTTTGTGGCCAAAAGCATACAGGACAACACAAATAAACTCAGTTAACAGTGGATAAACACAAATAATCAGACAGAAGTGTTTGGCATTGTGTGTTCAAAGCTCTGATGACCCCACAAGTAAAAGTCAAAAGAGTATAAACTCTATGAACGTGTAAAAAATGCTTTCCATTTCGTCTTCAGATTGTGAAATTCTGTGCGGAACTGAGGATTGACCGCTGCGTAGATGATGGGGTTAGTGAGGGATGTTATGCAGACCAAAGACACTGTTAAAATCTCCAGCTCACGAAAAACATCCACCTGAAACACATTAATAAGACATTATGGATGATACCCATTAAACTTGGCAGTAGTATGGTCAATGCACTACTAAATAAATAAATAAAATCAGTATCTGTCTTATTTTCCAGAACAAATATCCGAACACTCTTATATCTTCCATAATTATTTTTAATTATTTTATTTGTTCTTGTTATAAGCATAAATTAAATCTATAAAGGGTTTACACTTAAAATAAGAAAAAAACTTTATTATTATTATTATTATTATTGTTATTGTTATATCTCTGTACATTTGACTACTCCTTGCCTTACTGCTATTTTGTTTAGTATTATTACTTTTTTTAATACTATTTATTTGCATTTAATGCACAATTTAAGTAGCTGACTGACCACCTTAAATTTTTAAGTACAATCAACTTGGATGTTTAAGTAATTTCAACCTAAATTACATTACACTGTTAAAAAAAAAAAAAAAAAAAAAAAAAAAAAGAGTTGAATCTCGTATAACTTTAAAAAAAAGTTGAAATTTTGCTTAAGTTAAAACCATGTAAAAACTTATTGATCATATAATTTTTTTACAGTGCAGGTTTACGTTTCAATGCAAAATCTTGAATCTTTAATATTATTTATTTAATTTTATTTATTTATTTGTATTTATTTTTTTGCAGTATGAATGATTAGAGGTTGAGCTAGATTTAACCTAATCCTTGAACAAGGCATTTAACAGTTTTCTCATGTAATAAGTGTGCTGTAATTTAAACTGTGAGACAAATTAGCATGGTAATATTATCCCGCAACTCACTCTTAGATTGCCATCTCTGTAAAAGAAGTGATTCAGGACCACTGTCGCAATCAGCGGGATCCAAAATATGAGGAAGGTGAAGATGATGTATCCAGAGCGCTTGGCCAGTTTGCTCTCCTTCTTGGCGTTCCCTCTTTCCCTCTGAGCGAGAGACGGCATCATACAGACGGCACCCGCCACCTCCTCCTCCTCTTCCTGCTGTGGAGCAGCTGTGGTTTCTCCAGTTGATGCTGGAGACGTTTCTGCAGCAGTTTCTTGAGAAGCGCTTTGCTCTTCAGCATCTTCTTCTCCATTTCCTGATTCTGGAGAAGTTTCGGTATCTTGTGGAGTGCTTGACTTAACAGTACCAGCATCTTCATTAGCTGATGGAGAAGTTTCTGAAGTTGTATCTCGATGGTCAATTGGGTCTTCTTCACCACCTTCTCCATTAGTTGATCCTCCAGAAGCTTCTCCATCGGTAACTTGGTTGGTGCTTGACTCTACAGCACCAACTTCTTCATTAGCTGATGGAGAGGTTTCTGAAGTTGTAACTTGATGGTCAATTGGGTCTTCTTCACCACCTTCTCCATTAGTTGATCCTCCAGAAGCTTCTCCATCAGTAACTTGGTTGGTGCTTGACTCTATAGCAACAACTTCTTCATTAGCTGATGGATCTAATTGAGAAGTATCTTGGTGGTCGTTTGGCTCCACAATACCTTCTAGAACCTGTGGTGTTTCATTGGGAAGTTCATTCATGGAATTTTTAGTCACAATCTCTGGTTCATGTATATCCAAGTAGTCAGTCACAGTTGTTGTGGGAAGTTCCTCAGATGTTGGATGTAAATCCAGTGGATTATTTTCTTTTTCATTGGGTTTTAAGTTATTAGTATTGATTGTCTTTGGATTTTCTGTATCATTTTTAATACTATCCTTCGTTTCCTCGTGTTTTTGCTTTTTATCCTCTTTCTTCTTCTCTGCTGGTGGAAGCGATCCCTTATCGAATATTTTCCGACCGTGCGTCCTTACTAAAAGGAAAATGCGGCCGTAGAATCCAACAATGACCGTCAAACAAATGCACCAGACGGGAGTCAGAATATAAAGTCCAAACGTGTCGTAAGAGTCGAAAGTCTCCATCCGCAAGCCTCTGCATCTTATGTACACCGGCGAGTCTTTCGCAAATATCACGCAAATGACCGATATGGAGATGGGAGCCAGCCAGGTCAAGAGAATCCACACAGTTATCCGTTTTTTGCGCTGGGCACTTTTAAACGGATGTGCAATGGCTTGATATCGCTCGGCGCTGATGCACGCCAGCGTGAGCAACTGCACGCAACATATGAGAGAAAACGACGCGATCTGCGCGCTGCAGAAAAGCAGTCCGAGGTCTCGCGCGTTGCGCGCGCTCAAAACGATGCTGAGCAGCAACGGGCAATCAATAGCGCATCGCAGGATGTCAATGACGGCTAGATTCACCAGGAGAGCGTTGTTGGACGTCTGGAGCGACTTCTGGTGGTGCACGGCCCACGCCACGAACAAGTTTGCGATAATTCCTACGTGTAAAGTGACCAGCAAAACTAGACAATTGACTGCTACAAATGCAACTTCTATAGTGTCTTGCCATGTGTTGTTCACTTGTCCCCAAACAACGGTGAAATTACTTCTCATCTCCAGTCAAATAACGGCTAATTCCATGTCTTTTTAAAATCCCATATCGAGTTCTATGAAAAAAGTTGCACCTTTAAGCTACTCCATCTCTTGTCTCCTGCTTTTTGAGAGTCTGTAGTAGCTAATAAACCCCTTTATTTTAACCCTCATCATTACCATGGTTCTCCATTTGTTTGCGTTTTTCAATTAACACCCTGCAGGGTTGATGGTCACCAGGGATGCTTTTTTGTTTTAGGCAATTTGCTAGTTCCAAGATGTCATCTCCAGACCGGAACAATGCCAATTACAGCACAAGGGTGATTTTAATTATTTTCCCCTTTATTTCTGCCACTAAGGTTTCATTTATTTGTTGATTTCTAAAAGGTATAAACTTTTGAACTGGGTTAAATCTTTTTTTATTTAAAAAAAAAAGTGAGTGGTTATTTTTAATAGAATAGTCAGCACTGATCTTTGATTAAGACTGTAGTCTTGTTGCCATGGCGATCATATCAGTAATCTTATTTTAAGAAGATTAATTTGGGAAAGGTTTTACTTTCTAAATCTGGGAATAAGATGCTCATCTTTAAAATTGTCAGGTTACTGCTCTGCATTTTAGAATCATTTTGGCATATGCACAGAAAATGGGTGATTATTTTGTTTTTTAACGTGCTTTTTTTAAAGTGTTTTTCGGTTGGTGTATTTTAAGATTAACTATAATTGAGCAGAAATTAGCATAAACAATTAAATATCCAACATGTGAATGTAAAAAAATTGTCATTGAATCATTAATTCAAGAGATTCTTTCAAAAAGATGATTCATCACTGTAAAAGTTGCTGACTTAAATTTAAGTACAATCAACTTTGATGTTTAAGTCATTTCAACTTAAATTACATTAAAATGTCTTTAAAATGAGTTGAATCTTGTATAACAAAAAAAGAAAATTGCTTAACTTATTTTGATATGTAAAAACACAGGCCTATGTTGTTAACTTATTATATGGTATATTTTGACAGATTTTTTAAAATGTTTTTGAAGTCTCTAATTTTCATCAAGGCTGCATTTATTTGATAAAAAATACATTATAATGATAATATTGTGAAATATTATTACAGTTTACAGTTTTATATTTGAATATATTTTCAATTGTAGCCTAATTTATTTCTGTGATGCAAAGCTGAATGTTCAGCATCATTACTCCAGTCTTCAGTGTCACATGATCCTTCAGAAATCATTCTATGCTGATTCAATGCTCAAGAAACATTTATTATTATTGTCAATTTTGAAAACAGTTGTGCTGCTTAATATTTTTTTTTTGTGGAAACTGTCATACTTGATGCATACTATGCATCCTTGCTAAATAAAATTATATTTGTATAATATATGCTTTAGTAAACAGTAATACACAATGATTCACACTGACAGACCTCAGATCAGACTGGAATAACCCTGCTTTGGCTCCTCTGCATTGAGCACATCATTACACCAGCAGTGTCACGAGGGATGTATCGACCACAGGACAGGACTTCCAGAGAGGACTCTCGGAACTGGACAAACATATTTCAGAGAATGACTGGGGCGTTTCATAGCACAGTGTGCTCTACCCCTGTAAATAAATATCAATGTATACTGTCAAAGAAGATGCAGGCATATGAAACAGACCTGTTTGTTAGTAAGGAAGTAGATGATGGGATTGTAGACCGGGCTGGTTTTGGCGAAGTACATAGGCATGGTGGCGAAGAGAGGTGGGATGTAGATCTTTGGATTCACAACCACAACCACAGAGATGGCGGTGTAAGGCAGCCAGCAGATGAAGAAGGCGATGATCATGGCCAGGACCATCCGTACCGCATGCTTGTTGTCCTCCAGGCAGGTTTTTCCTCCTTGAAGTTCAATGCTTTTGTTGATCTGAAATGATGGAGTGTCATTTGCAGTGATATGAGAAGTTCTGGGATAAAAGGTTAATAGTTCGGATATAAACGGTAGCAATCAAAATCGAGGAAATCACCTTTTGAAAGTAGATTGACGCTTCAAATAAAGATTGTATATCAATTAGCTACATCAGTATGTGGTGACAAGTAAATGTAAAAATTTAACGTCATTGAATCATTCATTCAAGAGATTCTTTCAAAAAGATGATTCACTGTAAAAAAGTTGCTGCCTTAAATTTAAGTACAATCAACTTGGATGTTTAAGTCATTTCAACTTAAATTACATTAAAAATGTATTTAAAAATGAGTCGAATCTTGTATAACATAAAAAATGAGTTAAAGCAATGTAAAAACATGTTGTTATCACTTATTGATCATATAAGTTTTACAGTGATCCAGTAATAAAACAAGTGACGTTTTTATGAGTTAGTCATTGACTATGAATTGACTGAGTCGCCTATACCTTTCTCACGGACACAAGGACGTTGCTGTAGCAGTATACAATGACAGCAGTGGGTAATATGAAGCACATAAGAGTGTAGACGATGAGGTAACTGTAGTTTGTCCAGGATCTCTCCTCCCAGCCTAATGAGCAGGACGTCTGGACGCCCTCTGGCCCGTACGAGCTCCAGCCCAGCAGTGGAGCGACAGCCCAGAAGAGGCAATAGAGCCAGACGAAAACCAGGCCCTGGCAGCTCCTGTGGACGTTCAGCTTGAAGCCTGCCATGGGTTTGCAGACAACATTGTACCGCTCGTATGCCAGTAGTGTGAGAGTGCATAATGAAACCAGGCCTAGAAAATAAGACATATACATTTTATCAGACCTTTTTTTTTGGCATATGCAGTAAAAGTTTCAAGCTTATTCACAGCTTTCTCAAATAAATAAATAAATGATGTATGATTTTTAAATAATTAATTTACATTTTATTGCATGACATAAGTATTTGATTACCTACCAACCAGTAAGAATTCCAGCTCTCACAGACCTGTTAGTTTTTCTTTAAGAAGCCCTCCTGTTCTCCACTCATTACCTGTATTAACTGCACCTGTTTGAACTCATTACCTGTATAAATGACACCTGTCCACACACTCAATCAAACAGACTCCAACCTCTCCACAATGGCCAAGACCAGAGAGCTTTGTAAGGACATCAGGGATAAAATTGTAGACCTGCACAAGGCTGGGATGGGCTACAGGACAATAGGCAAGCAGCTTGGTGAGAAGGCAACAACTGCTGGCGCAATTATTAGAAAATGGAAGAAGTTCAAGATGACGGTCAATCTCCCTCGGTCTGGGGCACCATGCAAAATCTCACCTCGTGGGGCATCAATGATCATGAGGAAGGTGAGGGATCAGCCCAGAACTACACGGCAGGACCTGGTCAATGACCTGAAGAGAGCTGGGACCACAGTCTCAAAGAAAACCATTAGTAACACACTACGCCGTCATGGATTAAAATCCTGCAGCGCACGCAAGGTCCCCCTGCTCAAGCCAGCGCATGTCCAGGCCCGTCTGAAGTTTGCCAATGACCATCTGGATGATCCAGAGGATGAATGGGAGAAGGTCATGTGGTCTGATGAGACAAAAATAGAGCTTTTTGGTCTAAACTCCACTCGCCTGGAGTGGCCTAGACAGTCTCCAGACCTGAACCCAATAGAAAATCTTTGGAGGGAGCTGAAAGTCCGTATTGCCCAGCGACAGCCCCGAAACCTGAATGATCTGGAGAAGGTCTGTATGGAGGAGTCGGCCAAAATCCCTGCTGCAGTGTGTGCAAACCTGGTCAAGAACTACAGGAAACGTATGATCTCTGTAATTGCAAACAAAGGTTTCTGTACCAAATATTAAGTTCTGCTTTTCTGATGTATCAAATACTTATGTCATGCAATAAAATGCACATTAATTACTTGAAAATCATACAATGTGATTTTCTGGATTTTTGTTTTAGATTCCGTCACTCACAGTTGAAGAGTACCTATGATATATATATATATATATAGATAGATATATATATATATAGATATATATATATAAAATAACAGCAATGTTATTATATATACACACACTCATACTGATCAGGCATAACATCATGACAGGTGAAGTGAATAACACTGATTATCTCTTCATCACGGCACCTGTTAGTGGGTGGGATATATTAGGCAGCAAGTGAACATTTTGTCCTCAAGGTTGTGTTTGAAGCAGGAAAAAATGGGCAAGCGTAAGGATTTGAGTGAGTTTGACAAGGGCCAAATTTTGATGGCTAGACGACTAAGTCAGAGCATCTCCAAAACTGGAGCTCTTGTGGGGTGTTCCCGGTCTGCAGTGGTCAGTATCTATCAAAAGTTGTCCAAGGAAGGAACAGTGGTGAACCGGCGACAGGGTCATGGGCAGCCAAGGCACAGTGATGCACGTGGGAAGCGAAGGCTGGCCCGTGTGGTCCGATCAAACAGACGAGCTCAAATTGCTCAAGAAGTTAATGCTGGTTCTGATAGAAAAGTGTCAGAATACACAGTGCATCGTAGTTTGTTGCGTATGGGGCTGCATAGCCGCAGACCAGTCAGGGTGCCCATGCTGACCCCTGTCCACCGCCGAAAGCACCAACAGTGGGGACGTGACATTCAGAACTGGACCACGGAGCAATGGAAGAAGGTGGCCTGCATGGTCTGATGAATCACGTTTTCTTTTACATCACGTGGCTGGCCGGGTGAGTGTGCATCACTTACCTGGGGAACACATGGCACCAGGACGCACTATGGGAAGAAGGCAAGCCGGTGGAGGCAGTGTGATGCTTTGGGCAATGTTCTGCTGGGAAACCTTGGATCCTGCAATCCATGTGGATTTTACTTTGACATGTACCACCTACCTAAGCATTGTTGCAGTCCATGTACACCCTTTCATGGAAACGGTATTGGCTGTGGCCTCTTTCAGCAGGATAATGCGCCCTGTCACAAAGCAAAAAAGGTTCAGGAATGGTTTGAGGAGCACAACGAGTTTGAGGTGTTGATTTGGCCTCCAAATTCCCCAGATCTCAATCCAATCGAGCATCTGTGGGATGTACTGAACAAACAAGTCCGATCCATGGAGGCCCCACCTCGCAACTTACAGGACTTAAAGGATTTGCTGCTAACATCTTGGTGCCAGATACCACAGCACACCTTCAGGGGTCTAGTGGAGTCCATGCCTTGATGGGTCAGGGCTGTTTTGGCAGCAATGTTATTATATACACTCGCCTAAAGGATTATTAGGAACACCATACTAATACTGTGTTTGACCCCCTTTCGCCTTCAGAACTGCCTTAATTCTACGTGGCATTGATTCAACAAGGTGCTGAAAGCATTCTTTAGAAATGTTGGCCCATATTGATAGGATAGCATCTTGCAGTTGATGGAGATTTGTGGGATGCACATCCAGGGCACGAAGCTCCCGTTCCACCACATCCCAAAGATGCTCTATTGGGTTGAGATCTGGTGACTGTGGGGGCCATTTTAGTACAGTGAACTCATTGTCATGGTTAAGAAACCAATTTGAAATGATTCGAGCTTAGTGACATGGTGCATTATCCTGCTGGAAGTAGCCATCAGAGGATGGGTACATGGTGGTCATAAAGGGATGGACATGGTCAGAAACAATGCTCAGGTAGGCCGTGGCATTTAAACGATGCCCAATTGGCACTAAGGGGCCTAAAGTGTGCCAAGAAAACATCCCCCACACCATTACACCACCACCACCAGCCTGCACAGTGGTAACAAGGCATGATGGATCCATGTTCTCATTCTGTTTACGCCAAATTCTGACTCTACCATCTGAATGTCTCAACAGAAATCGAGACTCATCAGACCAGGCAACATTTTTCCAGTCTTCAACTGTCCAATTTTGGTGAGCTCGTGCAAATTGTAGCCTCTTTTTCCTATTTGTAGTGGAGATGAGTGGTACCCGGTGGGGTCTTCTGCTGTTGTAGCCCATCCGCCTCAAGGTTGTGCGTGTTGTGGCTTCACAAATGCTTTGCTGCATACCTCGGTTGTAACGAGTGGTTATTTCAGTCAAAGTTGCTCTTCTATCAGCTTGAATCAGTCGGCCCATTCTCCTCTGACCTCTAGCATCAACAAGGCATTTTCGCCCACAGGACTGCCGCATACTGGATGTTTTTCCCTTTTCACACCATTCTTTGTAAACTCTAGAAATGGTTGTGCGTGAAAATCCCAGTAACTGAGCAGATTGTGAAATACTCAGGCCGGCCTGTCTGGCACCAACAACCATGCCACGCTCAAAATTGCTTAAATCACCTTTCTTTCCCATTCTGACATTCAGTTTGGAGTTCAGGAGATTGTCTTGACCAGGACCACACCCCTAAATGCATTGAAGCAACTGCCATGTGATTGGTTGATTAGATAATTGCATTAATGAGAAATTGAACAGGTGTTCCTAATAATCCTTTAGGTGAGTGTATATATATTTGGCAGCAATGTTATTTTATATATATATATATATATATATATATAAAAAAAACATTTAATATCTAATATTGTAAATATCTAATATTTTTAAAATGCCATTACATTTTTTTTTTAAATACAATAATTTCTCACACATTTTAAGTGGGTTTTTACACATGAAATAGCTTTACATTAACAGCCAATTATTTAATGTTATATTTAAAATATATATTTTAGTTTTAAACATGTAATAGTCATATTATAAATATGTAAATATGTATTTTTAAATTGTTTTTTTTTTATTTTTAAAAAGATTTAAATTATTATCATTAAATGTTTTAAATACTATATCTCAAACATTTTCATGGGTAAAATATTAATATAATTAATATAAAAGCTAATTATTCAATGTTATATTTGAAATAATAATAATAATAATATTATATAATAAGCAATATTTCTAACAGAATATAGATGAATTTATATTTTATATATACACCTTTTAAATACTCACCAAAGTAGTTCACAGCAAATCCTTGAAAAACACAGAATGCATCCCCTAAAAAGAAAGATCCTTCGTAATTTGTGATGGTGACGATCGCAGATCCGCAGGTGGCAATCATAAGATCTGACACAGCCAGGCTGAGAATGATGACGTTCATCGCATTGAGAAAACGCACATTCTTCAGCATTACAGCAATTACCAACACGTTATTAAACACAGAAAGTAGCGTGTTTATAAACATAAGGTATGACAGTATGCTGTAGCACACGCGTGGAAAAATAGTAGGTTGTACCGTCATGGCCAAATCTGTTGTAGTGATGCTCTCCATGATGAGAATGAGCTCTGGACACTGTGAAGGCAGTCGGCAGTGCGTTTTGTTCTGAGCCCGTCAGACCCTCATATTATCGGCTTTAAAGAATGGGATCAGATACTGGCTACAGCTAATACCTGATTTTTTTTTCTTTATACCAGCAGAAAGTAATCTGAAGCATCTGGTCGTTGTTAAAAGGCCATTTGTCAAATTACTTCTTTGCCGGATAATTAATCATCTTATTAATAAAACCAGCTTAGAAAAAGAAAATTGGAGATGGCTGCTGGGATTTTGTTTTAAGATAATTATATATAGACATTATACTTTGCTTTTAACTACCAATAGCATAAAACAATAAAAAAAGACAAGACAATGATTAATTTGATTACATTTGTAATAAATATCCCAAATAAAATACACTTCAAATAAAGAACAACACATTTGAACAATGTCTAATAAATGACAAAGGCAAAAAAGTGTCACAAATGTCCTTTCTTCAGTATCAAAAAGAAAGCTAAGCAGACTAGTGTGCGTTCTCAGTTTTAGCAAAAATCTGTCCAATACTGGCGTCTTCAAAACACGATGCAAACATTCATACAATACCAACTTCAGTATACTGAAATTATTAAAAAAAGTCAAAAATATATATTTAACATGCCAGCAAAAATGCCCTACAGGTGATTATGTGAAATAAAGTACAATACGCTCCTTTACTGTAAGAGTCACACAAACTCTCATTGTACAGCAACTATATACTATATACTTATATTCTGCTATAAATGTTGATACACAATGTTAACATTCGACAAAAACATACAGGAGGGAGCAAAAATCTGAAACCACATTGAAAATTTGAGATTATCAATTAATAATTTGATTCAAAATCTAATTTAAACTTGGAAAGTTTTAGGATTTTGGAAAATTTATAATAAAAACATTTAATTAAACTTTTCACTCTAAATGTCCTTAAACGTACTTAGTGTATAATTTTATTACAAATTATATTGTTCAAAGTTTTGAGGTTGGCAAGAGTTTTTAATGTTTTTGAAAAGTCTTTCACTGTATTTATTTGATTAAAAAAATACAGTAAAAAAGAGAAAAGAATATTATTAGGGAAAAAAAAGGGTTTTATTTTAATATATTTTAAAAATTTATTTATTCCTGTGAAGGCAAAGCTGATTGTTCAGCAGTCATTATTGATGAATAAAATGTATTCATTTATTTGAAATAGTAAAGACATTTATAATGTTACAAGAGATTTCTGTCACTTTTGATCAATGTATTCTTGCTGAATAAATATATTAATTTCCTTAAAAAAAAAAAAAAATGGACTGACCCCAAAGTTTTGAATGGTAGTGTATTTTTTTCACTAGTGGTCTCACACTTTTGAAGCCTACTGTATATTATCATCATATATTGCTAAAACACAGTATGTAAGGCTTTTAAAACATTAAACACTGAAATAATTTTTTATGATAATTTTAAGATGAATATAGTGTCCGTGTGTCTTCCTGAGAGTTTCTCTTTTGTTCTTCATTAGCTATCTGAAGCCAGGTTTAGCTCAGAATCGACTTTTAACCCTTCAAAATGTACATTCACTTTGAGAAAAAAAAAAAAAGTGTTTGTGTGAGTCAAGTATCCACTCCCTTAGTCTTACAATAAGCTTAAATGGAGATGGATTTATGAAGGCCGATGATGAAAAAAAGACTAAAATTTTTCAAATAAAATCTCTCCTACACTACGAGGCACATTAAAACAGCACAAAGTTCCTCAAGTACTCTCTTATCCATGTAAACTTGTTTCTCATCCATTTTACATGGTATTTTACAGGGAAGATTACATATAAAATTAAGGTATCGACAGATCGCATGTACCACAGCGCAGATCTACAGAAGCGACATTTTTCGAAATAAACTACAAATCTGAATCTGATGGAAGTGATGTAACATATAACAGTAGCTGTTCTGTGGTACGTACATTTTAAAGCCTCTGTCTTTTAGTCTCTCTACTCGGATCCAGTGGTTGTTCTGTGGCTCTGGAAGGGGATGTTCATGGCTCCGGTGCTGGTCTGCTCGGGCCAGATGGGAGACTCGTGCTGCAGGGGTGTGCGTCTGGGGTAGAAGGTGTGCTGGAGGTCGTAGTTCAGCAGACAGCTGAGGGACGCCATGTAGATGTCGGCGAAGCGGGAAAGACGGCGTGAGAAGTAGGTCGGGTTGTGGTACGTGCGGAAAAGACTCCCGAACTGGCCGTTGAAGATGTCTTTGGTCCGTAACCTGTTAACAACAAATTATTTAAGAAATCTGGGCATTTCAAGTTTCATTAAAAAAAAAAAAAAATACAAGTAATAATGCCTGAAGAAACTAACTTCATCTGAAGTATCTCATTTTCTCAATGCCATCAATATATTCTATACATTGGTTAAAAGCGAAATAATTTAATGATTTTAAACGCCACATTCCTCTATAATGAACCCAAATGTGTGTCTACATTATTATAGTTAACTAAAACTAAAACCATAAAAAACATTTCTGTTAGTTAATAATTATTATTTTAATTAACATTTATTTTTTATTAATAATAATAAATATAATATTAAAGGTACACTATGTAACTTTTCCGTCCGCTAGAGGTCGCCTATTCAAAACAAAGGCTTAGCTTGATGACGCCAAGTTTGAGCGCAGAATCTTGGGACATGTGGTCTTCACCTCACAACCGGTTGAAAAGAATTGGGATAGGACTCAGACAGAAATCATGTTCATGGATGCGATTATTAACGTTACTGTAGTATGAAGCAGAGCAGGACCGAGTGTTGTGGGAGCTGAGCAAGGCCGCTGGAGCGATTGTTAATAAGATGAACGCAACACACGCCTCGCGAGCAGTGGGACTTTTATTATGCCACAGTTGCCGGCACCATTTCCGCTTTTCCGGTCATGAGTATGAGGTAAAGCAGCTCTGTTTATCATATTAGATACATCTGAGTGTGTTGAAAATGATGTTATGACATTACTCTGTGCGTTCGCTTGGCGGCTGCTATGATACTTGTTGCACACTGCAGTAAGAGTAAAGCGTTTCTGCAAAATAAAACCGGAAACAGAGGGTAACGCAGATATGAGGCCATTGACAGGCGACTCCCTCACACGTCCCGGTTCCTTGGTTAAAAACAATTTTAACTTGATTTACTAAAATAACAAACTGAAATAAAAATGAATAAAAACCATATAAACGTTTAAAAAACAAAAAAGTAATAATAAAAGTAACAAACACAACAAAATTATTAAAACTAAACTAAAATGAAAATGAAAACATAATATAAAAAGAAAAACTAATTCAAAATAATTACAATTATTTTTACTAAAATAACAAACTGAAATAAAAATGAATAAAAACCATATAAACGTTTAAAAAACAAAAAAAAACAATAATAAAGAATAACAAAAACCCAACAAAATTATTAAAACTAAACTAAAATGAAAATGAAAACAGGGGGGTATTCCAGAAAGCAGGTTATGTGACATACTGTTTAAGAGTAAGTAAGCGGATAACCTCAACTTTTGGTTCCAAAAACGGACGTAACTTTCAGGGTATGTAAGTAGCCATAGCAACTCACTCTCTGAACATAACCTGCTCCAGAGCAGGTTATGTTCCAGGGTTAGTTTGCTTAAGAGGTATTCAGATGCATGTTATATAATTAATATAGTTATATTAACATAACTAAATTTGTTATATAGTTACAGTTATATAATATACAATATTATAGATTAATTCTAAAGCACTATTACAACAAGGTAATGTTTAAATGTTAATTCAATTCAAATATATTTATTACTTATTTTATTGTCATCACACATGGATCTGCATTCAATTAATTAGCATCAAACAAACAATATAATCCTTATTCTCAGTGAATAAAGAATACTTATTAAACGAAAAGGTCGAAAAAATGATTACACAACCACCAAATACGTGGTGATGTGCATTAAGTAGGTTATGTAAATTGGCATTAAACAAAAGAAGGAGGAAGTAGAATGGCACGCTTTTTCTTAGCGTCTGTTTCCATGGTGAATCATCGATTCATCGCTCTGTTGAGAATGTCTTGTGTGTTAACCGGGAACATACTCTGAGTTGTCTGAACTTACTCCGGGACTCGTTTTTGGAACCAGCATACATCGAGTAAGCAAGGTTTGGGTTAATCAAACGGGAGTTTAAGGTATATCTGACGGTAAATTAACCTTGCTTTCTGGAATACCCACCAGATAATATAAAAATAAAAACTAATTCAAAATAACTACAATCATATAAATACAAAAAAAAATAATAAGAATAACAAAAACCCAACAATATTATTAAAACTAAACTAAAATGAAAATATTCTAAATATTAATAGAAACTATTAATCTTTCTCAATGATACTAAAATAAAACTGGTCTAGGTGTAGGTTATTTTGAAAAATATAAAGAATAATTTGAGATTAGTTACCTCATATCCTCCCTTTCAGCGATCCACTGCTGAATCACCGTTTGTGACGCAGGGTCCCGGTGCACCTGCCACATAAAGACAAATGCAGCTTGATCAAAACTAGCTCAGTGGAAATGACATGATGCATTTCATTTGGCGTAGAGAATTATTTTAACTTAGTCAATATTGGATATTTGCATGCTTATTTACAGTATTTAGATTACCATTGCAGTCATCTAATGTGAAAACAAAGTTAACTTTTAAAAACAATACAAATTTAATAACATTGCTAAATGTAATCTTCAGCAGATCTCAAAATGTACATCCACTTAAAGGGGTCATGACATGAGAAATCAAATTTGCCTTGATCTTTTGTCATATAAGAGGTCTTTGTGCCATTAAAACATCCTTCAAGTTTCATAGCTTAAAACTTCCTCCTCATTATAAACAAAGCATTTATTTAATCAAGCTCCAAAATTGGCTCGTTTTGATATTACGCGATCTGTGACGTCACATGGGCAAATACATTTGCAAGACATCGATGAATAGTAGACTAATACATCATCACACCATAGGCCCCGCCCACTGCCATTTGCCTACACTGGATGTGAGCGTCACGTCAAAAGCAAATATAACCCATCATAAAATCACTGACGCTGTCTACACTGGATACATTATACAGATGCGTGTTCAGTTCGTCTGTCGACAACAGGACAAATGGAAGAATGAAAGAACATTTGTTTTTACACTTCCAATTTAAACAGCTCATTTGCGTCTCTGTACAGACTTCAGAAGGATACCAGTGTCAGTAACAAGTGGATGGTTTTTTTTAAATGGCATCTCGTATCACATAGGAGTATTATGTTTGTTCGGAGCATTTTGTTTTGAAAACGAATCATTGAAATGAAGAGTCCGCAAATAAACTTTTGTTGAAAGATGAAGCAGCAAACTGTATTGGATCTGACAGCAGCTGTATCACAAACAGCAAGTAAATGATTTCATAAAGCTTTGTCTGTAAATGACAGTTTTATATAATGTTTTTAAAACGCTTACTCAAATGTAATAGCGAGTGCCCGTTGATACGGTTTCCTATGCAATGACGTTAGCCAATCATAACAGTTACCGTTTAATGACAAGCCTTAAAAGAGGTGCCCCTTAAAAGGGTCATGAACTGCATTTTTTATTATTTTAAAATGTTTCCTGAGGCGCACTTATAATGTTAGTATGATTTTTACTAGGGCTGTCAATAGATAAAATTTTATCGCGATTAATCCTTTTTGTGAAATTAAGCATACACCATTTATCTTGTTTAAAACATTCATTTTGTTATCATTTACTATATCCAGCAAAGTTAACCATCAGATTGAAGGGTGATTCTCACAAAACTGTATTTGCTGCAAGCTACTATGTCTTAACTATTACAGCTGTTGAGATTAACTACTCGTGAAAAGTGTTGACTATAGCATTATACTTAGATCTACTCCGGTCGCATTCAAGGTTGCAGCAATGAGCATTAGCCAGTCTGTAGAGCGTATGAATGCAGCGATCTCATCATTGCAACTTGATTTCTGCACTCACAAATGTTTTCATTATAACTAACAGTGCAAACACGATATAAATAAAAGATTCATCGTGCAGCGTAAATATCGTCATTGATTAAAAAAGGAGTTTTGGCGCGAGTCCAACTGGTGCTGTTTGATTGACAGCTCCAGCGATTATAAAGGGAGCTCTCTTTGATCGCTTTCTGTATACAATTTAATCACAAATTAAATAACTATTTATTTTAATGCTACTAAGAGAAACTATGTGAAGTTGACCGTTTAGTCAATGGCTTGATTTACTGATGCATAAACAGCAATAAACGGTTTTGAGACAAAGTCTGACTGTACATGAATCAATACATATCACTGATCACAGATTAGGCATTAGAATCAACACGGTTACTTACATGTTGTGGCATTACTGTCGGGTCCATATTGTACAGTAAAAGTCTGTTTGCAAAGCCTGTGCCAAAATGCAACTGATTTACCAATGAGTCCACAGTGAACAAACCGAACAAACAAATAATGCTCTACTGAGACATACACATAGTTGAAAATAAATAACCACATTCCTAGCATTAGGATCCTTTGGAAGGTAATGTTATTTTTAGTCCAGTGATCCTGTATCTCTCTTCTATCCTCGTCATCTCACTAACACACCAGTGGGCGGGGCCAAAGATACAATGATGTAGAAGTAGGCGTTGATCTGATTCTGCAGAGGCTGTCTTTCGTCGCACTATGAGTCGTCTTCTGGGCTTGGTTTCAATAAAAGCTGTTTCTGGACTAAAGAGGGAGTCTTGAGCTCCGAAACTTACAGGATGTTTTTATAGTACAATAACCTCTTACATGTTAAAAGGAAAATTTCTCAAAATCAAGGAAAGATTTCTCAATTCATGACCCCTTTAAAAACGGATCATTTCAAACAGAGGGTCAGAATGGTTGAAAAGTATCGTTTTTCCACATATATTTGTTGTTTTGTGTTGTATTATAAGTGAACCTCAAGGAACATATTAAAATAATAAAATATGCATGTCCCCTTTAAAGCAATTTAGTTTTTCAATATATATCTGAAATAGTAGCTCATTTTAATATCGGCCATTTACCGATTCAAGTTTCACTCTGAAACGCATCAGTTTACTAAGTAAAATAAGTTGCGACTGTTTTAGAGCGTCCCTCTTTTTTGCTTTAGATCGCCCCCTAGTGGTCTGACCTGCATTTGTTCCAGCAGTCCGGTCAGGGCCTGCAGCCAGGTCATGGTGTGGACGTATTCTTCAGTATTCATGGTTTTGATCTCCTTACGCAGCTCAGGAATGATAGCTCCTGTTCTCCAACCGTGTTTCAGGGTCAAATCCTACATACATCATGACATCACTTTCATTACAAAATCAAACACTCAAAACAATATATAAATAAATGTATATTTCATTCAAAACTAAAAAGAATAGATTAATTTTACCTAATATCTGTGTGGGGAATGTTTTTATGCTTATTATCAAATTAAAAAACAATTATATGTTTGTGTATATGTAGAAAAGGACAGAATCTGATCCTTACGGCAAGGTCACTGTAAATGTGATCCCCAAAGTACAAAACTTTT
This sequence comes from Coreius guichenoti, assembly GCA_039654105.1. NCBI lineage: Eukaryota > Metazoa > Chordata > Actinopteri > Cypriniformes > Gobionidae > Coreius > Coreius guichenoti. The sequence continues at coordinate 15,800,271 of CM077191.1, forward strand.
GAGCCCCTCCATCCTGTAAGCCGCAAAAACTCATACAGGTTTCCCTGGCAGTAGACAAAGTAAACAGATCAGATTCCACCATCATCATTGAATAGAAACAGTTGGCAGCTAAACACTGCGACATGAAAGATTACCTGTTTATAGATCTGCCCTTTCTCAAGGCGGTGAATTCTGTCCCATAACAACACGCCTTTATCAGTAACTCGTCTGAATGGTCTTCAGAAACGGAAAAAACACACACGTATGCATACTTTTTGGATCCAAGAAATGTTGGCATTCCTAAATACCTTCTCAAATGTCATGATTGTCAGGATTTAAATAAAGGAATCTGTGAGTGAGGTTGTAATTATGTCAGAATGACTTTGATTTAGAAGTGATTTGACAGGGTTTTTTGGCACTTACTTCCTCCTGTCGTTGAAAAAGCCTGGCTTGTCGGCCTGCACTATGACAACATCAAACAGGTCCTGCCAGTCTTTCCCAACTATATAGTTCATGCCTCGATCTCTACAATAAGGAAATTAAAAGACATTTTATTTGAAAAGAGCATTTTGTTACAAGCGGTTAGTCACAATGGCTTTGTATAAATTCTTGGTAATAGGGTGTCTCTCATGTGATTCGTTTATTTATGTGTATTGATATTGACTTTGATTTTCAATTTAGTAGTTTGGTTGCACTCACACAAAATCAAAAGGGCTGTTGGTGATCAAAAACATCTTCTTTCCGTTCTTAGTCAGCTTCTGTAAAACAGCATGTGTCTGTTCACCGTAACAGATGTACTTTTCTGCAGAAAAGAAAAAACAAGGCATGACAAGAATATCTAAATATTATAATTTGCACTGATTATTGCAAAACAGCGGAGTAGGGGGTACATATATGTACATCATATTAAATACTACCATAATAATAAATGTTAATATTAAAATAAATTAAATATAAATGTTATTGTTATTATTTCATTATTGTAGATCAAATACAGTGGGGAGAACAAGTATTTGATACACTACCGATTTTGCAGGTTTTCCTACTTACAAAGCATGTAGAGGTCTGTAATTTTTATCATAGGTACACTTCAACTGTGAGAGACGGAATCTAAAACAAAAATCCAGAAAATCACATTGTATGATTTTAAATAATTAATTTGCATTTTATTGCATGACATAAGTATTTGATCACCTACCAACCAGTAAGAATTCCGGCTCTCACAGACCTGTTATTTTTCCTTTAAGAAGCCCTCCTGTTCTCCACTCATTACCTGTATTAACTGCACCTGTTCGAACTCGTTACCTGTATAAAAGACACCTGTCCACACACTCAATCAAACAGACTCCAACCTCTCCACAACGGCCAAGACCAGAGAGCTGTGTAAGGACATCAGGGATAAAATTGTAGACCTGCACAAGGCTGGGATGGGCTACAGGACAATAGGCAAGCAGCTTGGTGAGAAGGCAACAACTGTTGGCGCAATTATTAGAAAATGGAAGTTCAAGATGACGGTCAATCTCCCTCGGTCTGGGGCACCATGCAAGATCTCACCTGGGGCATCAATGATCATGAGGAAGGTGAGGGATCAGCCCAGAACTACACGGCAGGACCTGGTCAATGACCTGAAGAGAGCTGGGACCACAGTCTCAAAGAAAACCATTAGTAACACACTACGCCGTCATGGATTAAAATCCTGCAGCGCACGCAAGGTCCTCCTGCTCAAGCCAGCGCATGTCCAGGCCCGTCTGAAGTTAGCCAATGACCATCTGGATGATCCAGAGGAGGAATGGGAGAAGGTCATGTGGTCTGATGAGACAAAAATAGAGCTTTTTGGTCTAAACTCCACTCGCTGTGTTTGGAGGAAGAAGAAAGATGAGTACAACCCCAAGAACACCATCCCAACTGTGAAGCATGGAGGTGGAAACATCATTCTTTGGGGATGCTTTTCTGCAAAGGGGACAGGACGACTGCACCGTATTGAGGGGAGGATGGATGGGGCCATGTATCGCAAGATCTTGGCCAACAACCTCCTTTCCTCAGTAAGAGTATTGAAGATGGGTCGTGGCTGGGTCTTCCAGCATGACAACGACCCAGAACACACAGCCAGGGCAACTAAGGAGTGGCTCCGTAAGAAGCATCTCAAGGTCCTGGAGTGGCCTAGCCAGTCTCCAGACCTGAACCCAATAGAAAATCTTTGGAGGGAGCTGAAAGTCCGTATTGCCCAGCGACAGCCCCGAAACCTTAAGGATCTGGAGAAGGTCTGTATGGAGGAGTGGGCCAAAATCCCTGCTGCAGTGTGTGCAAACCTGGTCAAGAACTACAGGAAACGTATGATCTCTGTAATTGCAAACAAAGGTTTCTGTACCAAATATTAAGTTCTGCTTTTCTGATGTATCAAATACTTATGTCATGCAATAAAATGCACATTAATTACTTAAAAATCATACAATGTGATTTTCTGGATTTTTGTTTTAGATTCCGTCTCTCACAGTTGAAGTGTACCTATGATAAAAATTACAGACCTCTACATGCTTTGTAAGTGGGCAAACCTGCAAAATCGGCAGTGTATCAAATACTTGTTCTCCCCACTGTATATCACATATATTACATTTTATATTGTACATTACAATACATAGTTATTAATTGGGAATTATATTTATAATAGCAAAGGAATAATGAATGTTAATAAAAATAAATATAATATAATTATAATCATTATATTTCACTATTGCAGATCATTATATTATTACATGTTTATTTTGTAAATAACAGTACAAAATAATTTGTAAATTATTATAAAATAAATTAAATATAAATGTTATTGTTGTTATTGTTATTTCATTATTGTAGATCAATATATTACATTTTATATTGTACATTACAGTACATAGTTAATAATAATAATAATAGTAATAGAATAACTGTTAATAATAAAATAAATATAATTATAATCATTATATTTCATTATTGCAGATCATTATATTACACGTTTATATTGTATATAACAGTACATAATTATTTTTATGTATTTATTAATAATAACAATAATAATTATTATTAATATTATTGCTATGAATATTATTATTGTAGATTAATATATTATATAATACATTTTAGTAAAATGGATTAACCGTGATTAATCACATCTAACATAAAAGTTTGTGTATGTGTATTTTATATATATATATATATATACATACACACACACTTCATCTGCACATAATATACACACACACACACACACACTTACAAACTTTTATGTTAGATGCCATTAATCAAGATTAATCGATTTGACAGCCTTATTTTTTAGATATGTATATTACAATACATATTTATCAATCATATTTATAATTGTATATTATTATTATTATTATTATTATTATACAATTCACATGACTATTTCACAAGATGCTTGACAGATTTGGTCGGATCTCTCAAACAAGACGTATTGCTTAAATGTGGTTCACATGCAGGTCTTCGTAAGAACCTGGAAAATAGAAAATTACCGATATCAGCCTCTACTGCTCGATACATAATCCCTCTGACATGGACATCTCCAATGGCCTCCTGGGAATGGAGAAACACACCAGATGTAGAATATCAAAGCCAACGTAACATCAATGTTCTGCACTAAAACAACACACAAAGCCCTGACGCACTTCCAGACACCTCCTGTGAAAGCTCTCGCTCACTTCATCTGGGGACAGTCATAAATCCTCTGAGACTTGTTAATGCATAATGATAGGAAGGACTGAACATAAAAGCAATGAAGTTCATCTTTTATTGATTAAATTGATCTGTAGACCCACTAAAAGACATCCGTGCATCTGTAACGCTGCTTCTCTCCAGGCACGTGGCACAGATGGTGCTTACAAATGGTCCCTCTAAAATTAGACTGTTCCTTTCCATGCTGCTCGCTACAAACTCAAATAGCACTTTCAGGAGGCGCATTTATCCAAAATGTGTGCCTTCTGGCATCTGCAGTACCCTAATTATGACAGCACTTTGTCTCCTTAGAAACTGATATTGGTGAAGAAAATCTTGATTTTTGAACTGTAAGGTACGTTTCGAGGAATAACTATACCTTGACGTCTTTATAAAGATGAACAGGCTCGTAGTCGATGTTGTGCGTCATGAAGTAGTCATTAACACACGACAGCAGCGTCATTTCTGGCAGGGAGAAGATATCCATGAACTGCTTCATGGTGTGACCGTGAGAGCTCTGTACGGGAGATCAGAAGAGCTGTGTTAAAGGAGACCTGTTATGCCCCTTTTCAAAGTCTTGGTTTTGTTTTCGGGGTCTACTGGAATAAGTTTCATGCTTAAATGTTCAAAAAACATTATTTTTCATAAATTTTACATTGTTGCAGCTCATCTCTTCCCAGTCTGTCAGTAACGCTCTGTTTAGTTACAGTTTCTATGAAGCCCCTCCTTCTGAAAAGTACAATACGCTCTGATTGATCGGCTGGATCAGTGTGTTGTGATTGGTCATGTTTTGGAAATGTCACACCTCTTAAGGCGGGCATACACTGTGCGATTTCAGCAAGGTTACCTACTCACACTGTACGAGTAGATCGCATACGTTGTAAAGCCAAAGCTCACGATTTACGTGCTCACACTGTGCGGTCCGATCGTCGAGCGCGACTTGACTGCTCACACTGTGAAATATGCCCGATGAAAACCCGTGCCAGGTTATAGCCATATGGTCAAACGCATCAGCTATCGATAGCAAGAGGATTTAGCATTTCCAATTTATGTATTAAATTATTATTATAGGCCTATAATTTAAATGATTACCAGTCTTTAATATGTCAGAAGAACACTGCAATAATATCAGTCTCAATGAAAAGTAGAAGAGCAGCTTTATTTCAAAAACAACTTGTTTAACATGAATAGGCCTACTTCTCTTCTCATTTTTTCACTAGGCTATATGGGCCACAAGAGAAATTAAGAAAATAAATTAAGACATTTATATATCGTTATCAGCATATGTTGAAGTTTATCTCTCGTTGTCTCTGAGAGAAAATGCGGCGAAAGCTCGTCAGATTTTACTTTCACTTTACTAAACAATTGACTGGGGTTTGAGACTTTACCGACATTACTCTCGCGCAAAGTTTGCATATTGCTTGTGTGATATCCATATCCAAAAAAAAAAAAAAAAAAAAAACAACAATCAATAGCCTATTGCGACGTGACATTTTTCTTTATCATCAATTGTCAAATGATGGACAACGGATCACATTTCCCGTGATAATAAAATTAAGTAAATATTAAATAAATGAGTAAAAGTGAAAAGTGAAACAAGTAAATTAATGATCAAGCTAAATTAATTAAAAAAAGAGGCACTGGATAGGCTACATGGTGGTTTGGAAGACGTAGATTATCCATTTTACAACACGAACTGGAGGCATGCAACAGTTTGCTAAATTGCTGCTAGTTTGATAGCTTACAGAACTTAAAGATCTCCCTCTTTTCGTGTTCTTTCTTGCTGCATTAAAGATGAAATTGTTCAACTTCTGCTTTCGCGCAGTAAAGAGAAATAGGGCAATCAGTTCGTAAGCTCTGCTTCAGCTGTGCGATACCCGCACGAGGGGCGACCAGAATTTCAGAAATTCATCCGACCATCTGATTAGCGTTTGGGAGAGGTTTATCGCCTCTCGTTTCCCCTGTACACTGCACGAATACCTCACGACGCATGATAAAGTTGAAAATCAGCCCGACTTAAAAAAAAAAAAAAAAAAAAGTCGCACAAGTCAGAATTCAGCTCAAAATCATATGCCCGGTGTATGCCCAGCTTTACTATAACCGTGAGTTTCAACACACTACTAACGAAACTCAACCAGGTCCTGCCCCTTTTTTTGTGTATGACTTGGGCGGTAATTACTTTAATGAGGTACATTGTGACATGTACATTCCCGGAATAAAACTCAAGACTACAATCAATGCGTTTCAGGGAGTTCAGAAACAGTTGCTTATAATACAGAATAACTCCCTTTAGAGTGACTTTGTGCTTTCTAACTTTGCAGACCTTTTTCATGTTCAAACAGAAACATTACAGGACGGGGGTTTTGGCGGGGCGAAAGATTTGCGGGGCGAAAGATTTGCCCACGCAGATTTCGCAATGGATCCAAGTAAAAGACGACAAGCATACAGACCTTGCCATAGAAGTCACTCATGATCTCGAGGGGTACGTGGGAGCCATCATACATCGCAATGACCTCCTTTTCTGGCACAGGATTAAGACCCCTACGGAAACATGGAGATGACAATGAGCGAACATATTTTGAGATTAATAATAATGAATAGTATACACTCACCTAAAGGATTATTAGGAACACCATACTAATACTGTGTTTGACCCCCTTTCGCCTTCAGAACTGCCTTAATTCTACGTGGCATTGATTCAACAAGGTGCTGAAAGCATTCTTTAGAAATGTTGGCCCATATTGATAGGATAGCATCTTGCAGTTGATGGAGATTTGTGGGATGCACATCCAGGGCACGAAGCTCCCGTTCCACCACATCCCAAAGATGCTCTATTGGGTTGAGATCTGGTGACTGTGGGGGCCATTTTAGTACAATGAACTCATTGTCATGTTCATGAAAACAATTTGAAATGATTCGAGCTTTGTGACATGGTGCATTATCCTGCTGGAAGTAGCCATCAGAGGATGGGTACATGGTGGTCATAAAGGGATGGACATGGTCAGAAACAATGCTCAGGTAGGCCGTGGCATTTAAACGATGCCCAATTGGCACTAAGGGGCCTAAAGTGTGCCAAGAAAACATCCCCCACACCATTACACCACCACCACCAGCCTGCACAGTGGTAAAAAGGCATGATGGATCCATGTTCTCATTCTGTTTACGCCAAATTCTGACTCTACCATCTGAATGTCTCAACAGAAATCGAGACTCATCAGACCAGGCAACATTTTTCCAGTCTTCAACTGTCCAATTTTGGTGAGCTCGTGCAAATTGTAGCCTCTTTTTCCTATTTGTAGTGGAGATGAGTGGTACCCGGTGGGGTCTTCTGCTGTTGTAGCCCATCCGCCTCAAGGTTGTGCGTGTTGTGGCTTCACAAATGCTTTGCTGCATACCTCGGTTGTAACGAGTGGTTATTTCAGTCAAAGTTGCTCTTCTATCAGCTTGAATCAGTCGGCCCATTCTCCTCTGACCTCTAGCATCAACAAGGCATTTTCGCCCACAGGACTGCCGCATACTGGATGTTTTTCCCTTTTCACACCATTCTTTGTAAACTCTAGAAATGGTTGTGCGTGAAAATCCCAGTAACTGAGCAGATTGTGAAATACTCAGACCGGCCCGTCTGGCACCAACAACCATGCCACGCTCAAAATTGCTTAAATCACCTTTCTTTCCCATTCTGACATTCAGTTTGGAGTTCAGGAGATTGTCTTGACCAGGACCACACCCCTAAATGCATTGAAGCAACTGCCATGTGATTGGTTGATTAGATAATTGCATTAATGAGAAATTGAACAGGTGTTCCTAATAATCCTTTAGGTGAGTGTATGTATGTATAATGTATGAATAGCAAAGTAGATATGTTTGTTGTACTCTACCTGTACACAGTACCCAGCTGTATATAATGAAAGGCATCAATCTTCATTAGTAAGGCCTAGAATCCGGATGAGATTGACAAGTTAGGCAAAATGCATGAAAACTCTAGAAAAATTTAGATCAGGACTGAACACATACCTTTTGGACATCATAGTGCAGACCACGAATCACAAAATTAGGGATGTAATCATATTCCCTCAATCCCTCTGGATACTGTTATGTGGACAGAAAAAGACAAAATATTGTTTCCGAAGGCATTGATTTGTTAAAACTACTGAAATTCTTAAAAATATCCTGGTTTTAGGTGTGTCATTTCTGTGCCACTAGCATCACCACCACATGGAAAATTATTACAAATCATTACAAAAGTTAACATAATAGAATTTGTGTGTGTAGAAGCCTCTTCTGCTCATCAAGCCTGCATTCATTTGATCAAAAATACAGAAAAAAACTGTAATATTGTGTGATTATGGGGATTTTTCAGGATTCTTTGATGAATAGAAATTTCAATGAACAGCATTTATTAAATAGAAATCTTTTGTAACATTATACATTTATTATGTATGCATGAATCAATACACACAAGGATGTATAAATCAATTGAATACATCCTTGATGAATAAAAGTATTAATTTCTCTCTTTTTTAATCTTACCACAAATGTTTGAATGGTATCATTTCCACAAAAATGTTAAGCAGCAAAATCTATAATATAATTGTATATATTATATTGTATATATTGTGTATATAAGTATAATTGTGTGTGTGTGTATTTATGTTTTTAAAATTGGATTGAGTATTCTCTAATATCTTGTGATACCTGACAGTAATAGTTAATGTGTTAAAAAAATCAATTAATATCTAAACATTAAAACATTACCTAATTTCCTATTCTAACATTTTTTTGTTCACTCAAATTTTTTACATATATAAGTGCACTATCGTAAGCCATAGCTTTGTGTGAGAAACAGATTGCAATTTAATCTGCTGAGACATATTAACTACTTTTATGGTCTTTTTTGGATCTTGGCAGCAGACCATATTCAGTCGAATATTTAAATATTTAAAACAATGGTTTTCTATTTTAATACACTTTAAAATATAATTTATTTCTGTGATGCAAAGCTGAATTTTCATCAGTCATAACTCAGTGTCACAGTTCTAATATGCTGATTTGATAATATCAATGTTGGAAACAGTTTTGCTGCTTAATATTTTTTGGAACCTGTTATACTTTTTTCATTTTGAATAAAAATTTAAAAAGAAAAACATTTATTCAAAATAGAAATCTTTTCTAACCATAAATCTTCACTATCACTTTTTATCAATTTAACACATCCTTGCTGAATAAAAGTATTAATTTCTTTTTTTTTTTTTAAAGAAAAAAACAAAAAACTTTTGAATGGCAGTGTATATTATTGCAAAACATTTCTATTTTAAATAAATGCTGTTCTTTTTTAACAATCAAAGAATCCTGAAAAAAAAAGTGTCACAGGTTATAAAAAAATATTAAACAACAAATTCATCTTGATAATGTCAGATAACTTTGATAGAAAGGTATGTAATGGATTACAATCAACCAATCAGCTGTTAGCTGTTAAATTTAAGTACAGTTATATAATACCAATTTAAGTCAACCAATTAACAAGCACTGCTTCATTTTGTTCAGTCTGTGGTGTAAAAGGTCACATTAGCAATTAAAGAAAAATCACTTAAGCAAAACATGGTCAGGTCAAAGTGTCTGGATAATTTTGGTCCAAAATTCTTATCAATTTTACTGGTAGCCCATTGTATGAAGAATTTTTAGGTATAATATGTCACAGTTTACTTTATTTTGCTATCCTCACTTACATAAATGAACTATAGTGTCTTGCACTATATCATTTTTGGTTTGACTGTGTGTGTGTGTGTGTGTGTGTGTGTGTGTGTATATATATATAAAATGTATGAAGTCTTGGGTCAGTCACCCTGTGCTCTTCGATGAGGATGTCTCGGGCGATGTTGAATATGAGTGTGTGAAGGTGACTGGAGTAGAAAGCTAGTGTGTAGTCGTAGTCAAAGCCATAGATCTCAATGTCCTGCAGACTCATCTGATTATTGGCAAAGATGGTGTCTGGGTTGACAAAGTTGTTTGATATGGCAGGAATTAAATCTGTGGGGGGAAAAAACGACATACTTCTGTGTTAATAAATAATTGACCCTTTAAGTTCACCGTTTTATTATGCTCGCTAAATGTATAATAAAAAGAATAAATTCAAAAGGAACTAAAATGAATAATGATTAATGAGACATTCATTATGAAAATCTGTGCATGTAAATATATTCTTGGATGGTTTTCATGTAATGACAAGTGTTGTTATTGTTACTAAACTAAAACTAAAAAATGGAAACTATTAAAAATAATTTTCAGTAATTGAAATATATCTGAAATAAAATAAAACATAAATATTAGAAAAATAATGTAAACATAGAAAACGTGAATAAAAATTTTCCTTGGCAACTAACTGAAATAAAATGAGTTTAAATTGAAATATTTCACAGGTTTCACAGACAAGGTTTAAGTCTAGTCCCAGACTAAAATGTATGTTTGAGCTGTTTTAACTGAAAGCAACTTGCACTGACATATCTTAAAATATGCCAGTGCCATTGTTTTCTCAAAATGCATACAATTAAAAAAAATAATAATAATTCTAAGACACGTTTATAAAAGCTACTTAAACGCTCTAATTGAACTAAGGCCTAATCCTGGTTTAATCTAAACCCTGTCTGTGAAACCAGGCCTAAGATTACTAAAACTAAAATAAAAATAGGATGAAAAACGAAAATATAAAAACGAAAGCTTATTCAAAATATTAATACATTAAATACTATAATAGCATATAAATAAAACATCTCTCTCTCTCATACACACTATATATATTTGCAAGTACATAAATGTATTATATAGTCATATAACATGTTAAATCATGGCATACAGAAGCCAGCACACATCACTTCAATAAATAAATAACATCTTACAACCTATAAAATATAATTTAATACAGTAATATATTACATGACTGGGATTATAATAGAAAATAATATTTTATTTATGCATGTTAATATACAACATCCAAACAGCCTTCTTGTCCTCAGACAGATCACCAGGATCTTAAGAGGAAACAGGCATTTCCATAACGTGTACAAACTAACCTTTCGTTTGCTGTTTGGTTTCATTGTAAACAGACCAGAGCCAGCTGGTCTTGTCATCACTGGAGCTGGTGCACATGTTCCCTGCTGTCAGTTGTCCCACAGGACCCTGCCTCCGGAACACGAGACCACATTTCGGTCCCCAGGAGCGTCTGATCCATGAAGTGCTGGTGTTGACCGACCATGTCCCGCTTCTAGTGTGCAGATACTTAAAGTGCGTGATCAGACTCTTAAAACTCTCCTTATTTCTGAGCAGGTTTGAAAGTGTCAAGGACAAGGTCGGCATATTTCCACCGCACCAGAGCTGCCTTCTGTATGACAGACGAGCGCGTTCAGCTGAACACGCTCAAATAAACACACATACCGACTTCCGTTTGCACGTCTACAGGCTGTTTTACATAATAAAAGTCCATACCTACTTTTTCTTTTTCACTAAAACACTTGAACATTTCTATAGAGAAAGTCAGATATTTCTCAATATCAAAGTCAGATACTTTCCTAAATAAAAGTATTATGATCTAAAATGGTTAGATAAACTCTGAATTAGGCTATAATAACACAAAAACAATTGTATAGATCTAGATAAAGAAAAACATGTTGAGTTTTAAAGTCAACAAATGGAAACAGTACACATATAAATAACTTTATTCACAGAATAAAATAGCGTTTGTATCATTTTACTCAGGCTTTGAAAAAAAAAATGTTTATGTTTCTATACACAGTAGCTATGAAAAACAAACCAATGGGTCATTGTTTCTCAGACAATGAGTCTGTCTTTCTTTCTTTCAAGCCAAGAAGTTCTGTTCGCAATTCTCCAGGCCTTGGTGGGACCTCTGGGATGGTCTATAATTTAAAAAGAATTAAAATTAAACAAAACAAAAAAAAAAACATTGTTTATGCCGTACTTAAGCAACATGAAATTAAAATATATCTTATTTATTTTTACACACTCCTGGACTTGAATTTAGAACATGTATTGATGCATGTCATTCCAAAAATAAATAAATAAAATCCCTACAGGCAATATGTAAAATTACAGAAATAAAATGGGTTGCAAATGGCAATTCACATTTACAGACAAGCATCAAGGTTGTACACCTAAACAGATGAAAATGCATAAAACTTGATCTGGAAACTTACTAAATCAGGACGGTAATACTGATGCACAACCTGCGCTCCAGCAAACATTGACAACACACTGGCTCCAAACATCCTTAGATATCTTGGCCAAGATACACCTGCTGGCATCCTTAAATCTCAGCTGGCAGACAAATGTTTTGCCAATTAAGAGAATTTATACCTAAAGAGAGAAAAAAACTGTTTTACCCCTGGTTTCACCTAAAATTACCTTATAATGCATGTTTGCATATGTCAGTGCCATTGTTTTGTTTTAAGATGCACACCAGTAATGTTTTTTTTTTCTAAGGCACATTTATAAAAACTACTTGAACTAAGTGCCTGCCCTAATTGGCCTCATACTGGCTTAATATAAGCCCTGTTTGTGAAACCAGTCCTTAGTATTTAAATAGGAAGGAAATGTTTAGGTTATGTTAACCCATTATCACTATTTTAAATTATTTAATGTCTATTTTAAATAATAATAACAATACATTTTTAGATTATTTATAACATTTTATCTAAAGTATTATAATAATAAGTAGTGCTGTCAAAACGATTAATCGCGATTAATCACATCCAAAATAAAGGTTTGTCTTTACATAATATACGTGTGTGCACTGTGTATAATTATTATGTATATATAATACACATACATGCATATATATATATTTAAGAAAACTTGTTATATTTATGAATAAAATATTTACATCTATATATAATATAAATTATATCAATATATATATACAGTATATACATGCAAATAATTCCTAAATATATACATGCATGAGTGTGTATTTATATATAATTAATTATACACAGTACACACACATATATTATGTAAACACAAACTTTTATTTTGGATGTGATTAATCGCGATTAATCGATTTGACAGTACTAATAATAAACCATTATTATTTTCCTAGGTTTACCTCACTACAGCTAGTCTACAAGAGAGTAAATATACACTTTCATATAGGTCAATCAATGCTTATTTCAATGCAACTCAAAAAAGAAATAAATGAACACTTAAGCATTGAAAGTGAGTATAAGTATTTTATCAATCAATTTAATTACACCAGTTTTTGCTGTAAGGTCATTTTATCACTGCTAGCTATCTTAAACCTAGCAACAAATGAAGTAAATATGCTATTAAATGAAAACAGTATTATATTTCCCACATTAAGCAGGATAAAATATGGAGAACGATATACTAACCTTGAAATAATGTTATAGTCGAAATAACATTACAGAGTGGTTTTGTTATACGACATTCAGCAGTAAAGGTTCTTCTTACATGTCTCACATGTTCGCTTTGGAAGTGTTGTAAATCACGTTTATCATAGGGTGTACTGAAATTCATTATTTGTCCTAATTTCACTAAGCAAATGATGAAAAGCAATTACATTTATGAAATTACTTTTTCTAATCCTATTTGAACACTAGTAATTTCATGCACACCATAAGATGCGTTTTATATAGAAATGTATGAAGAGAAAAAATAGCACTTCCCCTTTGTAAATAATGGTAGAGTCCAACAATGTGAAGCCAGCCATTAGAAAACTACCATTTTGTTGTATAAAAGTATGGATTTAAGTTCGGCACGAATGGTACTTTGTATTGATGTTTTAAAATTATTATTTTTACTCGTTTGTCTATAATAAATAAATAAAAATGTAAAGCTTCACATCTAAATATGTGTAATCATGTCATACTTAATAGTGTCAGTAAAACGGGGACCTTTATTTTGAATTTAGCCTTTGCCTTTGTTGACATTTTTACCTACACCGGCTTCATTCATCATGTGTAGCATCATTTAGCTCATATTTTCTGCATTAAATACTGATATGTGCCAGAAAAGGTCTGAAGAATATATATGGCAGGTAAGATTCATAACTCAAACGCACAGAAATATATCTGTATGTAACGAAACGAGTTATTTTATGCTTGTATGCGGTCAATTGTCCACATACAGCTCTTAGCTTATTGAATGCAATGAGCTAGTTAGCTGCCTGCATCCTAAAGCGTTGCCCACAACAGGAGGCTACAATAGTCTTTAAAATATGTATATTTCTAGATAATATGTGTATTTTATATTATCTTGTGATGTTTAATTAATAAGCCAAGCCTAATGAAAACGGGACGGGTGTAACAAGAGATTGAACAAAGGGAGGTGTGGTTTACCAGCTGGCATATTAGTAACATAAACATGAATATTAATCTATTAAAGTAAGACCACCAATTAAGATGGAAGACAGGCAGTATTCATCTCTGACGGCCCCTATGGATTATCTTCAGTACTGGTAAGTTTGCCCAGCCCCAAAAGAACCCAAAAGAGTCAATACATCTTTTAAATAAACTAGTGATTTTTTTTTTATAATGTGATTAAGATTAACATCTCGACAAATGCTCTCAAAATGGGATATGATGGTGTATGGTAAATGTGAAAGCACTGACAAGGAAAAGGTCAGATTATTCCTAAATTTATCAAGTAAGTGCAGTGTTTCTCTCTGTCTTTGTACATTTGTTTTCTCAGGTATCAAACCAGTCCCCAGCAGTACCAGCCGGAGCAGGTGCCGCAGTACCACCAGATGGTTAATGCCGCCCAGTACACCGAGAGACCCACGGAGGACAAAATCATGACTGATTTATCAGTGCATCAAGATCCATATCTGGATCAGCCTCATCAAGATTCATATGTGGATCAACCTCATCAGCCTCACCAAGATTCATATCTAGATCAACCTCATCACGATCCATATCTGGATCAACCTCAACAGCATCATGAACCCTCTGTCCAACAACCAGGTACAGTCTTTTTCTCACAGCCCTTTTAACTGGGATATTTCTGCAGCCCATTTGTACAACGTATCAAATACCTGCTTCGCAGCCCTTCCGACAACTCCGGCAAAAGGAAAGAAAAGGGGAAGACCTCTAAAAGGTGAAGGAAAGGAAAAGACGGAAGCTGAGGAGTCTGCCAAGAAAGCAAAGAGGACGTTAGATCGGTTCAACGGCATGTCCGTGGAGGAAGTCATGGCTAGAAAGCTGCCAGATGTCATCACACATAATCTTGACATGCTGATTGTGAGTTATTGTTTTACATAGTCTGCAAGTTTGATTTGTATTTTATTTATTTATTCTATAAATTCAGTATAAATTTCTTATAATTATTCATAAACTATATTGCTTATATATACAATGTGTATGTTTATATACATGTGTGTGTGTGTGTGTGTGTATGTATGTGTGTGTATATATATATATATATATATATATATATATATATATATATATATATATATATATATATATATACACTCACCTAAAGGATTATTAGGAACACCCGTTCAATTTCTCATTAATGCAATTATCTAATCAACCAATCACATGGCAGTTGCTTCAATGCATTTAGGGGTGTGGTCCTGGTCAAGACAATCTCCTGAACTCCAAACTGAATGTCAGAATGGGAAAGAAAGGTGATTTAAGCAATTTTGAGCGTGGCATGGTTGTTGGTGCCAGACGGGCCGGTCTGAGTATTTCACAATCTGCTCAGTTACTGGGATTTTCACGCACAACCATTTCTAGAGTTTACAAAGAATGGTGTGAAAAGGGAAAAAAATCCAGTATGCGGCAGTCCTGTGGGCGAAAATGCCTTGTTGATGCTAGAGGTCAGAGGAGAATGGGCCGACTGATTCAAGCTGATAGAAGAGCAACTTTGACTGAAATAACCACTCGTTACAACCGAGGTATGCAGCAAAGCATTTGTGAAGCCACAACACGCACAACCTTGAGGCGGATGGGCTACAACAGCAGAAGACCCCACCGGGTACCACTCATCTCCACTACAAATAGGAAAAAGAGGCTACAATTTGCACGAGCTCACCAAAATTGGACAGTTGAAGACTGGAAAAATGTTGCCTGGTCTGATGAGTCTCGATTTCTGTTGAGACATTCAGAGTCAGAATTTGGCGTAAACAGAATGAGAACATGGATCCATCATGCCTTGTTACCACTGTGCAGGCTGGTGGTGGTGGTGTAATGGTGTGGGGGATGTTTTCTTGGCACACTTTAGGCCCCTTAGTGCCAATTGGGCATCGTTTAAATGCCACGGCCTACCTGAGCATTGTTTCTGACCATGTCCATCCCTTTATGACCACCATGTACCCATCCTCTGATGGCTACTTCCAGCAGGATAATGCACCATGTCACAAAGCTCCAATCATTTCAAATTGGTTTCTTGAACATGACAATGAGTTCACTGTACTAAAATGGCCCCCACAGTCACCAGATCTCAACCCAATAGAGCATCTTTGGGATGTGGTGGAACGGGAGCTTCGTGCCCTGGATGTGCATCCCACAAATCTCCATCAACTGCAAGATGCTATCCTATCAATATGGGCCAACATTTCTAAAGAATGCTTTCAGCACCTTGTTGAATCAATGCCACGTAGAATTAAGGCAGTTCTGAAGGCGAAAGGGGGTCAAACACAGTATTAGTATGGTGTTCCTAATAATCCTTTAGGTGAGTGTGTGTGTGTGTGTATATATATATATATATATATATAACACTGATCAGGCATAAGATTATGACCACTGACAGGTGAAGTGAATAACACTGATTATCTCTTCATAACAGCACCTGTTAGTGGGTGGGATATGTTAGGCAGCAAGTGAACATTTTGTCCTCAAAGTTGATGTGTTATAAGCAGGAATAATGGGCAACCGTAAGGATTTGAGCAAGTTTGACAAGGGGTAAATTGTGATGGCTAGACGACGGGGTCAGAGCATCTCCAAAACTGCAGCTCTTGTGGGGTGTTCCCGGTCTGCAGTGGTCCGTTTCTATCCAAAGTGGTCCAAGGAAGGAACAGTGGTGAACCGGTGACAGGGTCATGGGCGGCCAAGACTCATTGATGCACGTGGGGAGCAAAGGCTGGCCCGTGTGGTCTGTAGCTCAAATTAAGAAGTTAATGCTGGTTCTGATAGAAAGGTGTCAGAATACACAGTGCATCGCAGTTTGTTGCGTATGGGGCTGCATAGCCGCAGACCAGTCAGGGTGCCCATGCTGACCCCTGTCCACTGCCGAAAGCGCCAACAGTAAGCACGTGAGCATCAGAACTGGACCACGGAGCAATGAAAGAAGGTGGCCTGGTCCTGTTTTCTTTTACATCACGTGGATGGCCGGGTGTGTGTGCGTCGCTTACCTGGGGAACACATGGCACCAGGATGCACTATGGGAAGAAGGCAAGCCGGCGGAGGCAGTGTAATGCTTTGGGCAACGTTCTGCTGGGAAACCTTGAGTCCTGCCATCCATGTGGATGTTACTTTGACACGTACCACCTACCTAAGCATTGCTGCAGACCATGTACACCCTTTAATGGAAACGGTATTCCCTGGTGGCTGTGGTCTCTTTCAGCAGGATAATGCGCCCTGCCACAAAGCAAAAATGGTTCAGAAATGGTTTGAGGAGCACAACAACGAGTTTGAGGTGTTGACTTGGCCTCCAAATTCCCCAGATCTCAATCCGATCGAGCATCTGTGGGATGTGCTGAACAAACAAGTCAGATCCATGGATGGCCCACCTCGCGACTTAAAGGATCTGCTGCTAACATCTTGGTGCCAGATACCACAGCACACCTTCAGGGGTCCAACACAATATTAGGTCATAATGTTATGCCTGATCGGTGTATATCATATTTGTTTGTTTAAATGTATTTATTGTATGACATTTTTGCTAATTTTATAGATCGGCATCAATCCTGGACTGTTGTCAGCCTACAAGGGAAGGCATTATCCAAATCCTGGGAACCATTTTTGTATGTATCATTCAGCAGATTTCATTCTTTGTAAAAGGCTGTTTATATATTTATACTTGTTTTTTTAATTGAATGTCTTATAGGGAAGTGCTTGTTTCTCTCCGGGCTGACTGAAGAACAGCTGAACCACATGCACGATCAGACACTACCTGAACGCTATGGCATTGGTTTCACCAATATGGTAGAGAGGACCACACCTGGGAGTAAAGACCTATCAAAGTAAGAGTTTAACATTATCCGTGAAAAAAGGTGCGGTCACATTTACTGTTGTACGGCCAATTTTCACAGACGAAATCCAGTCATTTAAATTGGAATTTCACATGAGGGCGAAAGATTGCCCCACGACTTCGCAATGGGTTAAAGTTGGTCTCACAAATTCACCGCATTGACCAACAGAAAGCTGCTTGGTTTGAAACTGACTTCTTTGTGAGCTGAGCTTCACACGTTGATACACTATTGAAAATTTAGCTGACATTTCACTAATGTGACTGCACCTTAAAATGAATTTTTGCCCTAATTTGATGTTAAGTCCTTAGAAGCTTGATGTGAGTACATGTGATAAAAAAAGTATTGTTTTGCAGCAAAGAGATCCGTGAAGGTGGCCACCAGCTTTTGGAAAAGCTTCAGAAGTACAGACCTTTAATCGCTGTGTTCAATGGAAAATGTAAGTCTAAACTCTCATTTATATTATAGTCCCAGACTAATATGCATGTTTGAGCTGTTGTAACCGAAAGCAACTTGCACTGGCATATCTTAAAATATGTCAGTGCCATTGTTTTGTCTCAAGATGGACGCCAGTGTTTTTTTTTTTTCTAAGGGACCTTTATAAAAGCTACTTAAATGTCCTAATTGAACATACTGAACTAATATAAGGTCTAATACTGGCTTAATCTAAGCCTTGTCTGTGAAACCAGGCCATTGTGTAATTTAATCCTTTATTTCAGGTATTTATGAAACATTTTGCAAGGAGATTTTTGGAGTGAAGGCCAAGAACTTAGAGTTCGGATTGCAGCCCTACAAAGTGCCAGAAACTGAGACGGTACGAGTTTCTTTCTTGATAATACTTTAAAGTTTCCTGTTTTTAAGTTGCATATTGATTAGATATGAGGTTCTGTTGTCCAGGTTTGCTATCTGATGCCATCATCAAGCCCACGCTGTGCTCAGTTTCCTCGTGCTCAGGACAAAGTGCACTTCTACATCAAGCTTAAAGAGCTCAGGGATCAGCTGAAGGGAGAGGTGAAGACGCAGGAGATCCAAGAGACAGACTACACGTTTGATGTGACTCTGGCCAAAGGTGAGGAGTTTCACGATTTAAATTCGGCATGAAACGGAAGTTGGGATTCGTTTTTTTTTTTTTTTTTTTTTCCCCTATTGTGACGTATATGCGAGAACAATATTCCAAGGTGACTCTCAAACATGTTGTTAACCAAAGTCTTTTGTTGTTGTTTATTCTAGAGGATGCCAAAAGAATGGCAATCAAAGAAGAGCAGCATGACCCGGAGTACGAGGAGACCTGTGCACATGGATCATGGGGGGAACCACAGCAAGCGTTTGGAGTCCCTCCTTCTACAGATACAGGCACATACATATTGTGTTCAGAAAGAATATGAACAATTTTATGTGTCGGGTGCTTGTAATAATTGTCAACAATCTCTAGACCAGGTTACGGTCAACCGGTGGACAATGCAGCCGTTTGCAGACCAGATTCCAGACATCAGATGTAGCAACAACAACCGAACAACCTGAGAAAAGTAGTTATCGCACAAAGACTGTTTGTATACACTGCATGTACTGAGAAGGACCAACTAAACATTTTTTTTATTGTTTTATTTAATATTTGAATATGTTTTGGCTATGTTTCTGAGTAATGATGCTGAGTCGTTACCTGGAATATTTAATGTATATGATTTGTGTGTGTGTGCAACAAAGCTTTGTTACTTGAGAGCTTGAATGAATGCGAGACTTTCTGTTTGAGACATTTGTTAATTTTGTGCCTCTTTTTTTTTTTTTTTTTTTTTTAAGGATCTTATTTTTTTTTTTTTAGGGAAACTTTAATCATACACTACTGTTCAAAAGTTTGCGGTTAGTACGATTTTTTTTAAAAAGAAACAAACTTTCTATTCATCAATGAATTTCACAAGGTTTCTACAAAAGTATTAAGAAGTTAAACTGTTTCCTACATTAATAATAATAAGAAATGTTTCTTGATCACCAAATCAGCATGTTAGAATGATTTCTGAATGATTTTAAATTCAAATTCATTTAAAAAAAATATTTTATAGTAATACTTCACAATATTACTGTTTTTACTGTATTTTAATTAAATAAATGCAGCCTTGGTGAGCAGAAAAAAACTTCTTTCAAAAAAATCTTACTGACCCCAAACGTTTTAATGGTAATGTACGTTGACTGTTTTTTTTTCTTAAATAGTTTCATATTTACTAAATTTATACATTTCTGTGCTATTGGGATTATTTTGAGAAGACCTAATATTTGACATGCACATGTTTTTCAATAGAAGTATTTATGTGTAACAAATTTGCAAACCATGACTGGCCTCTGGAAGAGGTTTATCACTGTGCATGCCTTCAATGCATGGATTTATATGGCATGCTCAATCCCACATTATGGTGCTTATTGAATACCGATCACTCAATTTACCTCATTTTGAATGGTATTTTTAGACTTTTTAGAATTGTTTTGTTATTTTGCCATCAGTGGGCATAGCTGTTTAGTACCATTTATACCTGTTTGGTTGCATCATCATAACCCAGCTTCATTGTTGCTGTGAGAATTCTGTACTATGTATGTTATTCTGTAAGTTGTATTTTATTTTTTATATGTATGTATTACTAATGGAACTGTTTTAAGGCAAATAAAAGCAAATAGCGAAGCAAATATTATGAAAAGCCATGTGTATTAGTCATTGTCACAATTAAAAATGGAAAAATATATCGGGGTCGAAGCACCATTGGCTCGTGTAGGCAATCACGTGATACAATGTGCTGTTTCTCTTTTCAAATCGTGAAAAATGTTTTTCGTTTATTAACAGCAATACGAGATGCAAGTGGCCACAATTGAACATGTTGTTGTTGTTGTTGTTGCTAAACGGGAAAAGAGAATTTCTTATTTATGTAAGCGCAGCCAATAGGAAGCTCGTTTTGAGCCGTTTAAATGTCACAGGAGACCGGGGTCATACTATTAACTTAAGAGGGGTACGGCCTTTCATAAACATACTAAAATTGAGATAAAACGAAAAGCCTGGAATACGTTTTCAATTTTTACATTTAGAATTATTATATTAAATAATAAATTTTGATTCCTTTCTTTTCATTTTTTACATTAAACGAAAGAAATAGACATACTGTGTCCATTACACCCCCAGTACTGGTGTTTTGGTTCGCTCCACTGTCAAATTGATTTCTCGCTGTTGGTCTCGTCTTTGTTGCTTTCACCGGTTTTGTTACTAAAACGAGAAAAATCAACATTTCAGTGGACTATCGTGCGAATCATATCACAACGGTATGTATTAATTTAACAAATAAGAGCTTAATTTGATTAATAACACTATGGAAATGCGATTTATATCGATAGAAGCGCGCTGCACAGTTAGCTAGCGACCATCATTCATTGTACTCAATGAATTGGCACACTAGGCCAGCGTTAGCCGATCATGCTAACAGTATCACATACTTTATTTTTCGTTAAGAAAAACAATATATCTTTGCCGTTTACCTGCTGGAATAATATGTGATGGCTAAATTTATTTAAGTTCGCAATGTACCGCAGTTTAAAGTAAACTACTGCCTGCTGTGGCAAAAAAAAGTGGTGCGAGATGTGCATTGTGATTACGTGGAGTGTTTAAAATCCAGCACGCCGAACCATTTCTGATCCGGTTTATACACTTAAGCCAACTTAGACTGGATATGTTTTGATATTCACTTAGGAATGCATTTTGGAGTATTATATATATATATAATTGAACCTATTCATTATACTACCATTAAAGTAATCTATTAGTAAGCCTATAGAAAGGGCATTATAAATATTCTCCTGTGAGAGTACCACTGAAATTGCTGTTGATATGAACACAAATATTGATTTATTTAAGTAAATCTCGTAGAGATGGATGAAAGGCTCTATGGATCTTTGCCCCATGCCCCCTCGGAATACCTCCAACAATGGTGAGTGTCCCCCATTTGTCATCAATTGGCGCCAAGATTAATTACGATCCCACTGATTTTATTATGCTGTTATAATAACATTCAGCACTTCAGTCTGATTTTGAATGCTACTAACCTGTCTGTACCGCAATGCACGAGTCACCAATAACAAGAGTTATTGAAAACCTGCCTTGATGCTGCCACTTGTGTTTGTTTTGAAAACTGTTGTGCTTTTGCAATTATTAACATGTTCATTTGCAGCAAAAATAAGATGCGGGTTGCATTAATGATATGCTTTTCTCAAACTACACACTTTATAGAAATTGCACCTATTTGTATTAGAGATACAGTGCCCTCCACTAATATTGGCACCTTTGGTAAATATGAGCAAAGTCAGCTGTGAAAATAAATCTGCAAAATCCACAAAATTCTAACCTTTCATTGAAGTAAAACAAACTCACATTATGAAATAAATGTGCCAAAACATGTTGGCCACAATTATTGGCACCCCTGGAAATTCTTATGAGTAAAATATCTCTGAAGTATATTCCCATTCATATTTTTGTTTTTTTGTTTTTTTTTTAGCACACCAGGGTGACTAGGAACATGAAATTGTCCAGCCATGACTTCCTGTTCCACAGGAGTATAGATATGAGGAAACACAAAGGCCAAATAGGCTGCGCCACAGGGGCCTATAGTGCACTACCCCACCTCCTCAAAACATTTTTCTAAAGGCCATAATGACTATAATGTTATATTAAAATGTTAATGTTGAAAAATTTGGGATGCACTAGGCTACCTGTTTCAGCCGCATATATACCCATTGAAAACGAACGCATTTTAGTACAATGCAAATACATTAAAGAACCATATATGTGTACTACTGAGCATTAACATGTGTTTCATGGAGCGGAAGATATGATGACTAGTTGCCTATAAGTATTGTAATGGTGCAAAAAGTCAAATTTCAGAGGCATGTTATCAATAACCTTTATTGGAATGTAAATGTGATCAGTGTTGCCAGATTGGGTCGACGATTTCCAGCCCAAAAGCTTACCAAAACCCGCCCACTCCAAGAAAAAAACAGCCAAAACTTTAACTGCCAAAATAATGTGATATTTTATTGCCATACCAATCAAGGTTGATAAGTACCATTTTTATCTCCTTAAAACATAGTGTTGATGATAAAAAAAAAAAATCAATTTCCCAGGAAAACGGATCAAATATGACTATATGTGTCCAGGTGGAAACTGTCAAAAAGGCAAATCCCTCAGAAAAACATGTGCATCATTTTCAATGTCAACAGTAAGAATAAGCCAATTTAAGTGCAAAAAGTGGCCAATATAAGAGATCGGAAAAAGCAACGTAATTAACAGGCATTTCACACACGTTAATGCACACACCACTGCCAAAATGCGTCATTCGTTGATACTGTACAATAATCCGCCAACAAAAAAATAACAATGCGCTTACCTTTGTGTTGCGCTTTACTTTGACAAAACTACAGTATGTCTTTCATGAAGTACATAGAACACGCACTTAGCACAGTCAAAACTGATTAATTGTGGATTCAAACCTCTTTCAGCAGCTCTTGTGGTTGCTAGTTGCAGATGTCCTGAGTGTGTATATGACGATGGACAGGAGTCATGGTTATATTTATAAAGAGTCTTCCAGTCACAGGTGAAATCCACGTTTGAGAGTTGCATCACTCTCCCACTCTTTACTGTAGATACAACTTACTGTATATGTATGCCACTTTAGCATAGCGATCACTTGAATATACAGCTACGAGTTATCGTGCTAAAAACCTGGCTGTCAGTCATGAATGAGCACGTCTGCCTGCTGATCGCTGATTGGCTGAAAGTGCGTGCTCGTCGGCGACGTCAACACCTACGCCAGCTGTCTCTACGCTGGGCCTGTGTGTGTCATGATGACCGATTTTATGGAGTTTTGTTTATTAAGCAATTCGACTATACAATTTAGATTTTTGAAAACCGCCGAACTGACCCCAAACCAGCCCAAATTTTGTCTACCCGCACAATCAAATTCAAAACCACCCAGTTGGGCAGGAACCCGCCCAATCTGGCAACACTGTGTGTGATTTGTGTCATGTGCAGGTGCGATGGATCGCGTACAAACCAATAGGGTGTCGGAATAGTATATGTTTATACTTCTCATCCAACCACAATCAAATTCACTCTATCCGGATGGGGTGATTTATTTATGATAGGGTTTTTTTATTTAATTTTTTTGAACGATGACAAGCCGGAATGAAAACAAGCCGAAATGAAATGGGAGTAACAAGGCTATTCTTAAAATGTAAGGAGTAGAAAGTACAGATAATTGCGTGAAAATGTAAGGAGTAGAAGTAAAAAGTCGGCTGAAAAATAATTACTCCAGTAAAGTATAGATACCCAAAATTTCTACTTAAGTAAGGTAACGTATTTGTACTTCATTACTTGACACCTCTGAAGGATCACAGATGGAGAATTGCAGAGATTAGTGAAAGCCTAAAAAAAATGATCAAACAGCACCTACATCACCACATGTTGTTTGGGAGGGTTTCAAGAAAAGTCCTCCACGCTCATCAAAAAACAAACCCCAGCATATTCAGTAGTCAGATACGACTGGAACTTCAAACGGGACCTGGTTCTATGGTCAGATAAAACAAAAAAAAGAGCTTTTTGGCAGAAAACCCACCAGATGTGTTTGGTGCAAACAGGGATAAAAAGTACCCCATGCCCACGGTTAAATATACTGCTAGATATTTAATGTTGTGGGCCTATTTTTTTGCTGGAGGACCTGGACATCTTGTTCAGATACATCATATCAGGGATTCTATCAAATATCAACAGATAAAAAAATCAAAACCTGAAGGCCTCTGCTAGAAATCTTATAATGAGCTGTGGTTGGATCTTTCATCAGGACAATGATCCAAAACAAACATCAAAATCAACACACAAATGTGTCACTGAACACAAAATGAAGCTTCTGCCATGACCATCCCAGTCCCCTGACCTGAACCCTATAGAAAATGAGTGGGGTGAACTGAAGAGAAGAAGCACCAACATGGATCTGGAGAGATTCTGTATGAAGGAATGGTCTCTGATCTCTTGTCAGGTGTTCTCCAAACTCATCAGGCGTTATAGAAGAAGACTCAGAGCTGTTATCTTGGGAGAAGGACGTTGCAATAATTGGGTGCTAATAATTGTGGCCAATGTGAACTAGAGAAAAACATTTATTTCATAGTGAGATTTCCCCCCCACTTTCAATTGTTTTACTTCAATGAAAGGTTAGAATTTTGTGAATTTTTTGAATGAAAGATCAAAAGGATAAACAATGCAGATTTATTTTCACAGCTGCCCTTTGCTCATATTTACCAAGGGTGCCAATTTTAGTGGAGGGCACTTTTTTTTTCTCTCTCTTTTTTCTTTTTGACTGATGCTACTTAGTTTTGTTTAAGTGTCTGATAAATATAATGTAGAAGTAGTAATTATTTCTAGTTATTAAACTATCTTAATGTTTATTTTAATTGTAAACATTTATTTAAAACAATATTATAGTTATTGTAACATATATTATAGTTGAATTATTAGCTATAATAATAATAATAATAATAATAGGTGATTGCAAATTTGTGCAAACATTTTTATCTTTTCGTGTTGTCTAATTGTTAAATGTTAAGTGTTTCTTGTTGAGTAAGACTATTAGTTAGAAATGTACTAGAAATGATTTAAACTATATTTTAATGTTTATTTTAAATGTATTTGATTTAAAAAAAAATTGTATAGTTATTCTAAATATATTTGTTTAATAATTAATAAACAGTCAATACATGATTAATAATATGCTGTTATATTTATGCAAATGTTTGCAATCTAAGTGTTTAAAAAGTATTTTCATCTTCGTTTTGTTTACTGTTACATTTTTTACTTGTTGAGTGAAGAAGTATTATGCAAATAATGCCTTATATAATTTACTTTACCTGTAAACTCCGTTGTTTCCACAGTGGGTGCTATTCTTTGGAGACAATATAGATTAGAAATGTTTCCATTTATCGTAAAAAAAATTAAATAGTAATTAAGTGTAACTATCGGTACAGAATATTGGTCAAACTATTTGAGCATATAAGGTGCAGTAAGTGATTTCTGAGAAACACTGTTGATATTTGAAATCAACCCAAACAAACACAGCCCTCCCTTCATTGCTCCGCCCCCAAAATTCATAAACACGTTATGTCAATGTCTCTATCATAGCTGAATCGAAGCAAAATAATGCTCTGTGAAAAATAAAGCATAGATGAAGAATGAACGACAAAGAACAAAAAAATGAACATACAGTACACAAGAGACAAGCAAGAGTTTGTTTGTTAGTCGCCAGCAACACACCAGTTCCAAACAAACAGAGACGCTCAAAACTACTAACTAGCTAACGTTACAACAACAACAGCATGTTTCTGCTTGGAGCAGAAACAACGCAACCTCTGTGTCCGTTTTCAGGTCTTCCCGCTTAGGTCTCTCCAGCGCTGGAAAGCATTTCTAATATTAACGCAGGTTCTAAAGCTCTTCCCTAATCATAACCCTTCTTTTTCCAGTGATATTCCTCTGACCTTTTCTCGTTTGTATTGTCTCTCAGCCTTCTCTCTTTCTACAGTCAGTCTTCAAATCTCCCTCTTGCTCACTCTCTCTCCTCCCCCTTCATGAGTGGACACGCCCCCTACTGCTGATTGGCTACTAGTGTGTTATGCCACTTAGTCCGATCCACTTTCATCAGCATTTCTCAGAAATTGCTTACTGCACCTTTTAAATATGTGCTTGTAGAATTACAGAAGTATAAGTTGGACTGACAACTTCCGGCCCTGTTTTTATTTTTCAAATAGGGTTCAGTCAGCTCAGCAACATCTGCAGGCCCTTCAAGCTCAGTATCCTCACATGGCTAATGGCAATGCTGGTTTTATGATGGAGGGACCCAGAGAGGACGGGGTCATGCAGCAGATGCCTGTACACCCAGAGGATGCCGCCCAACAGGCTGCTGCTGCTGCACAGAAAGGTAGTGTTCCAGTGCCGTGTATTTTCAAACGGTAGAATTGAGCTCGGCAAACTGAATACAAACCCTCATGTAGCTTTAAGGGAGTGAAAGTTTTTTTTTGTTTTTTTTGTTTTTTTTGTTTTTTTTGTTTTTTTTTTCCCCATTTAAGCACCTGCTAAAAAGCGAGGAAGGCCGGCAAGCAAAGAACCCAAACCCAAAGGTGAACCTAAAGCCAAACCCGGACCCAAACCCAAGAAAGCTAAGGAGGATAAGGAGGCCCCGCCTGCTGAAGGACAGGAGAAGATTGATGGAACCTTCAAGAAAGTCAAGAGGAAAGTCGATCGTTTTAAGGGCATGTCGGAGGAGGAAGTCATGAAGAAGACACTGCCTGACATCCTTATCCCCAATCTGGACTATGTCATTGTAAGTTTTTATGGTTTTTGTCTTAAGTATGATGAAGAATGTTAAAACAAAAATGGCACTGAACCCAAATGACTGAAGTGAATCTCATTTTTATGATACAGATCGGAATTAATCCAGGGTTGATGGCGGCCTACATTGGAAGATGGTTCCCTGGACCAGGAAATCATTTTTGTAAGTAGGCGTCAGTTCTACTCTTTAACACCACTATGTTTATGTTATTATGTTTATGTAAAAATATATTTTAGATTATTATTATTATTATTTCATTTACATTATTGCTTATAAAAATATATTATTATTTTATTATTATTATTATTATTAATAATAATAATAATAATAATATATTAAAATCTAAAAAGTTGTTTACAAATATAAAAAGAGAAATATTCTTAGGTCAATAAATGAGATAATATAAATACAATATTTGAATATAATAGAAATTATATTGTACCTATTTGCTGTCTTGTACTAATATTTTTAATATTTGTCAACCCTTCCTAGTCATCTTCAACTGATCTTCAAACTATTATTATATTTTGTATAACTGTTAATGACATAACAATGTAAATATTATTATTAATATTTATTATTTAATATTATTTATTAGTAATATTAATAATAATGATTAATATCATAACATTTTAAAAGTGGTTGTTTACAAATATAAAAAGAGGTATTTTATATTGTTAGGGTTAATTAATATTAATATAATTATAAATACAGCAATACTGTTATATAAAGCATGTAAATAGTTATTATAATCAATAAAATATTTTTTTTCTATATTATAGTCCTATTTTAAATGATATTAGACAACGTTTTTATTCCAAAAATATATCAATGGACATTTTTAAAAAGGTTTCTCCTGGAATAATTTTAGAATTTCTATCAAATATTAAATTGATAAATCAAAAAGATTCTATGTAATTATTGTTATTACTGTTGTTGTTAGTGGTATATATGTCTGAATTTGTATATTAATTGTTTAAGACAAAATTGTTAAAATATTGTAAATGTATTTAATACTACTGTTGATTGCCATGAATATAGCCATTGTTGGTGATATGGCGTTTAAAAAAAAAAAAAAAAAAAAAAAAAAAAATTTAAATCGTGATTAATCGCATCCAAAATAAAAGTTTGTGTTTACATAATATATGTGTGTGTACTGTGTATAATTATTATGTATATATAAATACACGCACATGCATGTATATATTTAAGAAATATGTTATATTTTTATTAAAAAAATTATATTTATAAATAAGACAAATTATATATACAGTATATACATGCAAATATTTCTTAAATATGTACATGCATGTGTGTGTATTTATATATACATAATAATTATACACTGTACACACACATATATTTTGTAAACACAAACTTTTATTTTGGATGCCATTAATCACGATACATTTTTCCCCAGCACTAATTAAAATATATAATATATATAAAATAAACTGTTCAAAATCTCTCACTTTGTCAATCTTTAAGGGAAGTGCCTGTTCCTGTCCGGATTCACAGAGAAGCTTCTAAATCACATGGATGATCATAGTTTGCCTGAGAAATACGGCATCGGCTTCACAAATATGGTAGAGAGAGCGACTCCAGGAAGCAAAGATCTCTCTAGGTGTGGAATATATTCACGCTGCTTTTATTCATGAGTGAAAGCCGTGCTGTTCCTCTAACCTGTTTTACTTGTCACCCTTCTGCAGCAAGGAACTTCGAGAAGGTGGTAAAATCTTAGTGGAAAAATTAAAGAAATTCAAGCCACTCATAGCGGTTTTTAACGGGAAATGTAAGTTTTTCTTTACCACAGATACAGAATGTGAAGAATACAACCGATGCAAAGATGTGCATTTAACAATTACATGTGTTTCAGGTATTTATGAAATGTTCTGTAGGGAGATATTTGGGAAAAAGCCCAAAACGCTTGAGTTTGGCCTACAGCCTCACAAAATTCCTGATTCTGAGACGGTATGAAACCTTTTTTTTTTGGTTCCTTGCATGATAAAAGCAAAACTATATCAAATTTGAGTTATATGCTGCATACTGCTGCTTTTCCATAGGCGCTGTACTTAATGCCATCGTCCAGCGCCCGCTGTGCTCAGTTTCCTCGTGCTCAGGACAAAGTGCATTTTTACATCAAGCTCAGAGAGCTCCGAGATCAGCTGAAGGGTGTGATCAAGAGCAACGAGGTCGAGGAAGTGAAATATACCTTTGATCTCGGCTTGGCCAAAGGTACAAACAGAACTTTTTATGATTGCCCTTCTTTTCTTAATCACATTATGATTGATGTACATACAATTATGGACTGTCAAAAAACCACTTCCCTCTCTCTTACAGAGGATGCCAAGAGGATTGCCGTCAAGGAAGAGCAGTATGATCCTGGTTATGAGGCAGCTTTCGGAGGAGCTTATGGAGAACAACCACCTGAAGGGGGACAAAGCAATGGATTTTGTAACTTCTCCACAACGGAGGAGACAGGTTGGTACCATCTTTCTTCTGCGGAACACAAAAGAAGTTTTTTTTTTTTACCATTTTTATCTTTCGTTGAAGTTTAAAGGTGAAGTATGTAGTTTCTGCGACACTAGCGGAATTACAAAAAAAAAGCATATTTTCAAACAACCTTACAAACTCCCCTTTTGCACGTTGCATCTTCCCCAACTCAAGCATCACAAACACAGCTCTTATAGGTGCTTGTGAAGGCATGTCTCAACCTTTCAATAAAAGGTCCAGCATATTAGGAAGATTTTTAGCTGTGTTGCTATTTGTCATGAGTAGGCTAACACGCAAATGTGAGCATTTTGCTTAGAATAAACCCATCCAACGAATGTTCATTTTTGACATGGTGCACCACAACAGTTTAAGGGCTTTCTACACTGGACACATCAAAGTAAACAATATAAACTGGAACATTTGTCTTTCTGAACGGGTGATGATGCTATAAGTGTCCATTGTAGCGCATGGCATCACAATGCCCCGTTCACTTTTTACGTGTTCATGACCTGTTCATTCTTTGAAGGTCTAATTGCAGCTAATTTTCGCTTGCACTCCTTTACCTGAAACTGAATGTTTTTCCCATGTGACGTGTCAGCCATGGTCCCACACCAGCTGCACCCTCTGGCTCCGCATGCTACAGTAGCCACGCCCTAAACTCTTGCTATATGTTGAGCTGGAAAGAGATTGACAGATTTGAGCGGAGTGCTTTCTATGTTTTGATGGTGCCTGTTCGGCTTGATGTTTACACTTTTTGGGGGAGATAAACCTATGAATGGCATCCTAATAGTAGTCAATGAACAATAAACTGGGTTAAAGGGATAATTCACCCAAAAATTTAAATTATCCCATAATTTACTCACCCTCAAGCCGTCCTAGTTGTAAATGACTTCTTTCAGCCGAACACAATCGGGAGTTATATTAAATAATATCCTGGCTCTTCCCAGCTTTGTAATGGCATTGAATAGTGTCCAAGTTTTTGAAGCTCCAAAAAGCATATCCATCCATCATAAAAGTAATGCATACGACTCCAGTGGGTTAATAAATGCCTTCTGAAGCGATGCAATAGGTTTTTATAAGAAAAATATCCATATTTTAAACTTTATAAACTATAATCACTGGCTTCCGGCAACAGCCGTACACGCATGCACGAGAGTTGAGTTATACCCGGTCAAAGGCGTACCTTTGTCGGCTTATATCTCGGGAACGGCCCAGGCAAAACGTTCGATCTTAGGACTGGACGTGCCCTTTCGACTTTCGCACAGTCCTCCTCGCCTGGGGTCGGAAGTTATAGCCAGTTATAGCGATCCGCGAGGGGGTGTCCCTGAGACCCGTGACGGATGTGGTCAGGCAAAGGCCCGAAGGGGTCCTTCCCACCCGAGTTTGAGCATGCTGGGACTTTCCGTTCCTGAGTTATGAGCGATTTCGTGACCAGCGTTTTGTTTTGCTCTATCCTCTGTGCTTCCACATTTGTCAGTTCTCATCTGAGCTTATGCTACGCCTACGTCATATGTCCTACGTCATACGTCGGGTCAGAGGTCACCCTTCCATCACTCGACTCTCGTGAATGCTGGTCCCGGAAGCCAGTGATTTATAGTTTATAAAGTTTTAAATATGGATATTTTTTTTACATTTATATGGATACTTTACTCCATCATGCTAGCCTTGCAAAACACTAAATAGGGTGAAAAATATATAGTTTTCTTCATGTATCATTTTCCAGATTTACGAGTTCATGGTGTTAAATGCCAGTTTTTTCCTTGTCTTATCTTTTGGGTAAGAGGTCACCCTTCCGGCGGAACTGAACTCGACTCTAAAGCGCGTACAGCCGGTCCCGGAAGCCAGTAATTATAGTTTATAAAGTTTTAAATATGGATATTTTTCTCATAAAAACCCATCGCTTCGCTTCAGAAGGCATTTAATAACCCACTGGAATCGTATGGATTAATTTTATGATGGATGGATGTGTTTTTTGGAGCTTAAAAACTATTTAATGCAATTATGAAGCTGGGAAGAGCCAGGATATTATTTAATATAACTCTGATTGTGTTCAGCTGAAGGAATACACCTAGTATGGCTTGAGGGTGAGTAAATCATGGGATAATTTAGATTTTTGGGTGAACTATTCCTTTTAAGAGTTTAACATTAAAAAAAATCATACATACTTCACCTTTAATATCGATTTCTGTGTTCAAACCTCCAGCCAACGCAGCTGAGAAGGCACCAACGAATCCAAACGCTGTTGGCCAAGTTCAGGACGGTCAGTGGATGACGCAGTCTTTTGCCGATCAGATCCCAGACATCGGCAGCTCCTCTCAAGCCCAACCCTGGGGTGTATGAGGACAGACCATGGCGAGGGACTTCAGATGAAGCCTGTCGGAGAAGTTCCTGTGTTCTTCCAGAGATGCTGTGCCTCCTATCTTCTCAGAATCGAACCCAGGAGTCTTAAAGTGCACTGGTGTCTTTCTCCTGTGCGCTGCTGTGACGACTGTTACATTATAATTTCAGGAACGATTTGAGGAATCTCAGTATCATACAAGGTGGCCCAACTTGCACAAGGAGAATCCAATGGCTGCTACGCTTTTAAAGAAACTGTACCTCTGAACTTCAATTGGGGGCCTTTGGGATCTCGAATGCCTCTTTATTAAAGAAGAGAACTGTTTTTGCAATGAATTTCAATTAGACCTTTTAGGAATTAGCATTTCTATGGAATTGGAATATTTACTCATCTTTTACATTTAATGGTTTAGAGACATTGACGTTACTTTCAGTAGTTTAGTGTACGAGGTTCTGAGCACTGGTTTATTGCATTATGTGATATCAGGGACTGATACTTGATTTGTTCATAAGGAGCGTTCACTATTATTTCATTTGATATTTTTAGATGGGACGTATTGTTGTCTGTTTCTGTAGTAATATTTTAAGTTTTAACTACCCAATTTTTTTAAAGTGTACATTTTAAAGATCCTACTGCCAAATCCATAAGGATAACATTTAAACAATGTTTTGTTACTATCATCATGTGACAAATTGGGTCTTTTTTACATGTTGGACGGATGCAACCATGATGGTTTTAAGAACTTTTATGATGCCACTGCAAGATAAATTACTGATGATTGTAAATGTCTTTAAATGTTTTCCTTGTGAGGAAGCTTCAACATCACTGTTTAAAAAATGCACACAATCACCTCTCCGCCTTCAGTACTGTAAAATAGAATACAGTATGACCATTTATACAAATGAAGATGGCTGAACTAATCCTGAGCATGCCATAATTTATGGAATTATCCACATGCTCTTATTTGGTGCTATTTTTGACTCCTTCTGTAAACATCATCTTTTTTTTGTTCATTAAAATACAATTATCCTGATTTCTACTTGTGCACCATTTATTTCTCTATTAGTATTCAGTATTATATACAATATATTAGTGAGAAGAGCTTGAAAACTGATAGAAAATGTGTAATTATATATCAACATTGATCTGTAATCTTTAATTTATAGGCAATTTAAGTGGTGTGGTTACATTAAAACGATTAAAAATGGTATTGCATATTTTTTTTTATTCGAAATAATTGTAAATAATAGTAACGTAGTGTATTACAAGAGGTGGTGCTGGTCAGTGAGTTCGGTTGGGGTCTTGATGAAGAGTTGGACATTTCTGTGTATGTACATAACTGAAGGCAGAAAATTCTTATTTAGATCCATCGCACTTAATATTATGATTATTTGTATATGTAATCTCTTTCAAACCTTGAGAAAGCTTTCTTCCATACTCGTCCAATCATTTCCATTGTCATGTTACACATCTCTGGAGTCCACTCAGCAAGTCTAAATACCAGTCAGAGTCTTAGAATGAAATTAAATGACTTGAATATTTAATTTTACTCATTTTTGACATACCTTAGAAGCATGATGTACGCCATCTCCACTGGCAGAATACACCACATTAGACAAGAAACCAGTTTCACTGAGAAAGGACATCTTATTTGTTCATTCTCCATCATGCTAGCCTTGCAAAACACTAAATGGGGTGAAAAATAGATCATTTTCTTCGCATTTAATTTTCCAGATTTATGGTGTTCTATGTCAGTTATTTGTTGTACCTTTCTTGATGGATTCTGGAAGATTACTTTCAGAATTCCCAGTCACTGTTGGCTTGTTTTCACTAATGTATTTTTTAAATGTTGGAATATGATCCCATAACTCTGATAACGGTGATCCGAGCTTCAGGAGTTCTGGTAAGTAAAACAAAATGGGATCTAAACAGCCACAAAATTACCCAAAATATAATCTCAGGAAGAGTGTAAGGCTACTCACTATTTTCTTGTAAAAAGAGGAAAGCATCCTTATATCCATTTTGACACATCTCAGCCAAGACCTTATGAAATACCACAAGGGAATGTGGGCTTAAGTATGAATGTGAAAATGTATCAAATAATTAAACATAAATTCAAAAATGTACCTCTGGTTCTGGGGGGAAAAATGCAACGAGCACTCGGTGTGCATTAATGAAGCTGATATGAATGCTGACGTTATTGTAGTATATTTCATGGAAGTAAAAAGGGTTGCCGTAAGGACTGATGTCGCTCTCTCCGGAAAAAGGGGATATTGTGATTGTGTTCCTCAGACTAGAGAAAGGCATGTTATCACTCAATGCTCCGTCTACATACCTCTGAAAGCAGACATGATGTTAAAAAAAAAGATTAAAAAAGGTCAAAACTGTAATTTCATTTGCATATAATTGAAAAGATGAACCCAGTAATTATTTTCCTTATTAAAACGTTTTAAATATGAAAAAAATAATCTTGTTACAAAATAGGCTGTTACAAAAAAACGGGTGTGAGATCACATGACCAGCCAAACTCATTTTGTCTCGTTTCCACCACGGATTCACAGAATAAAAAAAATGTAAAAGATAATTGCGACTTTTTATCTCACAATTCTGACTTTTTTTTTTCTAAGAATTGCGAGATATAAACTTGCAAATGTGAGAAATAAACTCAGAATTGCGAGATATAAATTCTGACTTTTTTCAGAATTATGAGATAACTCCCAGTTGCGTCCAAAGTCCAGTTCTGAGGAAGACTGACTATTTTTCTCAAGATATACACAATTCTAAGTGTGTGATATAAACTCGCAATTCTGTGTTATAAAGTTGCGTGTTATAATGCGAGTTTATATCACACACTTAGAATTGCGAGATGTAAACTCGTAACTGCGAGAAAAAAAAGTCAGGAAAAAAGTCAGAATTGTGAGATAAAAAGCAATTACTTTTTTTTTTTTTTTTTATTCAGTGGCAGAAACAAGCTTCCATAGTTATGAGACACTTTTGCTCTTTATGTGTGATACTGCATCCACACCGCTAGGTGTCAGTATCAAGATAATAAGGCCAGCGAAACATTAAAGGGATAGTTCACCCAAAAATTAAAATTATGTCATTAAATTACTTAACCTCCTGTCATTCTAAGACTTTCGTTCATCTTCAGAACACAAATAAAGATATTTTTAATAAAATCTGAGCAATTTCTATCCCTCCGTTTAAAGCTACGCAACTACCACTTTGACGCTTCAAAAAGTTCTTAAAGAGATCGTAAAACTAATCCATATGAATTGAGCAGTTTAGTCCAAAATTTTCTGAAGAGACACGATCACTTTATACGCTAAACAGATTTTATTTTAGGCTTTTATTGAACGAAAGTATTACAGGTTTGGAATAACACGAGGGTGAGTAAATGAAGACAGAATTTTCATTTTTGGGTAAACTATCCCTTTAAGGGCCAGATTTACTAAACAGGGCAAATTAGTGTGATCGCACAATCCCATAAAAGCGCTGATGGGAGTGGAAAGTTCTGAATTAAAGAACACAGACGCAGCCAGACCAACATGATCAACACAATCTACCAAGAGCAGCGCAAATTAGCGTCTGGTTTAAGACATGCATTTTAGGCGGTAAATAATGACGCAAATACAAGTAAATTGACTAGCGCAAACCTTAGTAAATCACTCTGCGTGATTCATTTAAATACACTCCTCCCATAAATTTTACATCTGAAAGGGAAACTCCGACAAATGCATATGCAATAAGTTCAGCCGCAAAAATAATCCTGTCCACGCCGTTTCAGCGCTAATTTTCACTGCGTGTCTTAAATCCTGCAGTAGTTTTTTAACGCCAAAAGAGGGTTTGCGCTGGCGCAAGCTGTTAGTAAATCTGGCCCTAAAACGAATTTAAAAAAATCAGTGAGTGTACCTTTTAATTGAAAAACTGCAAGCAAATTTATCACAAAATTACAGTCATAAGGCTGTTTGGATACATACTATTCCATGATAGCTTGGAGGCATCACACCACAATACAGAGGATAAAAGCAGCTACAAATCAGAGCCTGCAGACAGGGAGCAAAGAGTAAATCATAAATCCTCATTAACACTTATCTATTCATCAGGCAACAAAAGCCATTGACAACAAGGTAGTTGAGTTCACCTGAATGAGATCTTCTTTACTGTCAAACTCAGACACCAACACGTTTGTCCCATCTGACACTCGTGTCAGTGACACATACAGCCGTCCGCTGGCGAGTAGGTGGGCGTCATCGGGCAGGTCTCGGCTTAAGAAGTTTCGTACTATCTTCAGTAGGTCGAAGGAGGGATGCACAGCACCCAGAGTGCCTTTCCGAGCCTCTCGGGACATTTCCAGCAAATTTTCACAGCATTTGGCTTCAAAAAAGAATTTCCTTTAGGACTACGAATTTGAGGGGGGGTTTCTATCTTTTATGATTTGGGGATATATTTTTTAAAACTACTATTCAGTATTATTTGTGTATGTGATTTGTCTGATTCATGACAAATGCCTTCCACAAATCTTTTATCTTTTACAACTTTTGGGTGTTTATAAACCACAAATAATTGTTGAAACTTACCTGGAGACATTTGGCATGCTATTACTGCACTCATGAGAGCACCAGATGAAGCCCCACAAATCTTTGTCACCCCCTTAAGAAGAAACTGGGCCCGTTCAAATAAACAGCAATATACTCCACAGTAGTAAGCCATCAGAAATCCACAGCCGGCAAAAGAGATATTCCATTCTTTAGCAGACTCCTGCATGTTCTTCAACACACTGTATGAATCCCTGAGGTTATGCAGTGCAGGTGCAATAAATAAGAATGAGGGCTCAGTCATTAGCAATGATCTGACAACGCTCTACTATTGCGAAACAGAGTGTCGCAATCACAGGGATCACAGGGAAAAACAACATTGTGTGGCGAGGACATTGCTAGTGATTTTCGTGTCAAAACATTAGTAAACTTGAAAGCAGTGATTTTTTTTTTAAAGCACGTTTTTTTAAATAATCATCAAATATAACATTTATAATTGTTTTATTAAAAATACATAAAAATATGATCATACAGTATAATTATAATAATATAATATTTTCTTGCTATATGAATAAAAACAACAGAAATAAAGGATCAAAATAATCAGTTTATTTTTTAATGAAAACATTTGTGACATCAGTGTAGCTAAAGAAGTGCAACATGACACTCAAAAACTAATAAACTGCGCTCATTTTAGGAAAATGCGCAGAAAATCATTGTATGAAATTCTCCCTGAGAGGTTACTGTCAAAAAAAGATGTGAAATGAAAGAATTCTTCCTCTGACAGGTTCACGCTGTACTGTCTCAGAACCTAAAAAAGAAACATCCAAAAAGTTGCATGATTAAATACAGGACAGGAACTGAAAAGTGTTTTTTAAAGGGATCGTTCACCCAAAAATGAAAATTAGCCCATGATTTACTCACCCTCAAGCCATCCTAGGTGTATATGACATTCTTCTTTTAGATGAATACAATCGGAGTTATATTAAAAAAAATGTCCTGGCTCTTCCAAGCTTTATAATGGCAGTGAATGGCAGTCCAAAATTTGAAGCCCAAAAAGTGTATACATCCATTATAAAAGTAATCCACACGGCTCCGGGTGGTTAATAAAGGCCTTCTGAAGTGAATCGATGGGTTTGTGTAAGAAAAATATCCATATTTAAAACTTTATAAAGTAAAATATTTAGCTTCCAGCGGACTGCCTTCCGTATTAACTTAACGCCTGTAGTGCCTCACGCAGTTCAAAATGCTTACGCTACGTCCGACATCATTGTCACACCAGTTAAGTTTTTTTTCTAAGTTGATTATGGAAGGCGGACACCGGAAGCTAGATATTTTACTTTATAACGTGTTAAATATGGATATTTTTCTTACAAAAACCCAACAATTCGCTTCAGAAGGACTTTATTAACCTCCCGGAGCTGTGTGGATATCTTTTATAATGGATGGATGCACTTTTTTGGGCCATTCACTGCCATTATAATGCTTGGAAGAGCCAGGACATTTTTTTATATAACTCCGATTGTATTCGTATGAAAGAAGATAGTCATATACACCTAGGATGGCTTGAAGGTGAGTAAATCATAGGGTAATTTTCATTTTTGGGTGAACTATCCCTTTAAGTATAAAATAGTGCCTTGTACCTTTCTAAAGTCCTGAAGAGAGATCTTTCCAGTGCGTTCTTTGTCAAAGGAGGTGAATTTTTGCCTCATCTGCCTCCAGAAGAGCTGGATAGGCCTGGAAATTCTCAGCATGGCTTCAACACACTGACCACTAAGTGGACCGGGACTCATCTAAAGGAGGAAGTCAGAAAATGCTGCATGAACTACAATGGCCTATATGCTGTCATCTTGAAATGGCCGTAATTGC
Organism: Coreius guichenoti; assembly: GCA_039654105.1. Classification (NCBI taxonomy): domain Eukaryota; kingdom Metazoa; phylum Chordata; class Actinopteri; order Cypriniformes; family Gobionidae; genus Coreius; species Coreius guichenoti. Next base: position 15,838,812 of record CM077191.1, read on the forward strand.
AGTGAACTCACTGGTGTCTTGGGGAGCTGCAGTTTGAGTCTGTAGGATGAAGTCTTGACCTGAGGGCTGAACATGAGCACAAAGTGCCGCAGGAAGTCCGGGTAAGAGAGACGTCCGCTGTTTTTGATGTCATATTTGACAGCCAGCTGCTTAAACTCAGGTGGACTCAGCTCAATATGGAGGCCCTGGAGTATCTCTGCAAAGCATCAATTCAAATTCACCATTTCCAAACAACATTGTGACAGTCATATAACAATGTATGACAACGTTTCCATTGTCATTTGCAATTTATTATCATTAGGGGTCCCACACTTTTTGACAAATACATTTTTATAGTAATTAAACAAATGATATACAATATATATATATATATATATATATATATATATATATATATTTTTTTTTTAATTTAACATTTGGGATCAGTAATATCTATCAGTGTTTTTGAAACATGTCTGTTATGCTCATCAAGGCTGCATTTATTTGATCGAAAATACAGTAAAACAGTAATATTGTGGAAATATTATTACTATTTAAAATAACTGTTTAAGATTATAAATTCTAAAATAAAAATTATATAATTTTATATAATCAAAATACATAAAAATTATATATTCCATTATATTATATTTTATGTTATTTATAATTATATAAAAAAAACATTATAATTTTATAGGATTGATTCGCACACACACACACACACACACACACATATATATATATATATATATATGATTAATGATAATTGTATTATTCAGAAAAAAAATATTCAGAAAAATTAAATAATTCCATGACTTTACCTTTTTTCAGTTGATTTTTAAAAAAAAGATTATTGTATAATTATTATACAAATTATATATAATATATATTATGAAATTTTATATATATTATAAATATATAATATATATTATGATATTATATATATATATACAGGGCTTGACATTAACTTTTTTGTGGCTAGTGGTTTTCCAAAGTTACTAGCCACTCAGCATTTTCACTGGCCAAAATTTTGTTGTTGGGAAATTTGTTGTTGTCTATATGTAAATGACCACTGTACACACCCAAATCAAGTCTCATGACAGGTCATCAAATAGGCCTATTTAGCTCTGATAAGGTTGTGTAAAGCTCCTTAATCTAGACAGAGAAACACTAACAGTTGCTTGTCTGAAAAAAAACAAATGTTTTGGTGTAAATATAATTTATTCTCAAGCAATATTCTCATCAGTGTTCTATCAGACATTTAAATCTAGCATATTTTGTGTATGAGCCCGTACAGTAGCCTAGTGAAATACATATCCATATTGTCATATGATTTGACAGTTTATTTTATTAAATATGTGTGCATCATACCTGAAACCCAGATGAACACTTTATAGTTGGTTTTATCATAATGATAATGTTCATCTGGGTGTCAGGTATGATGCACACCTTTTAGATTTTTGATATTTAATAAAATAAACTTTAATGACTGCAAGTCATTCTCTTCAAATGCTATTGAAGTTAGAAACGTGTATACCAATGTCGTATGTAACTTTAGAGACGGTCCCTAAATTTGCGAATATCGAACGTCCAACGTCAAGCCAACTTCATGCCAGTCAGACGCGCTATGGTTCTGTGGTCTTTGTATGAAACTATTTTCGCTGCTGAAACAAAAACAGTCAATCACTGTATGCGCAACGCGATTAGAGATTTACAGATGCCTTTTGAGAAAACTACAATAAAATTCAACCTAGTTCTATTAAAAAAGTTAGTTATATTAAAAAAGATAAAGATAAATTGTTTATATTTATATAAAATCATTATAATTCAATAATAAATCATTCAGACCTATCTGCAAAACGTTTTTTTATGACTGTGGGAACCCTGTATTTTATGGTTGAAATGTGCTGTGTGACTGATAAATGGAAAGAAATCTGGCCTCAAACATGTACCTAGGAATAAATCCACATCTATCTCCCCTGTTCTGTCAGGATCTGCCTGCCTGCATCTCCTCTGGATGTGCCTCCAGCAGTCCTGGATCCTGGAACGCACCTTCATCTCCACATCCTCACAGTTCAGCAGTGGCGTGGACCTTCTGCCCGCCGTGGAGGGCCTCTGAAGCCTCACTGAGACTGATGACTGTGAGATACAAATGACACTGGAGACACTTGGAGAGTGGAAAAAAACAGCAAGTGAAGTAAGTAATGCACTGTACCGTAGAGCGTGTAAAGGTGCAGGGTGCTGTTTGAGGGCGTCTGAGGAATGCTGGTCTCTCCAGTGTTGATCTTGCTGAACCTGGTAATGATTTAGCAACCTTTTCCAGGCCTTTCTGTTCTCCACTGAACTTTTTTAGGAATTCTCGATATTCCAGATTTCCAAAGCCATTAACTGGTAGCATTTTCCACAGGTTTTGAAACTGAAAGAGTTGATTGTGTTTCAAGCAATTGAAGGAACTATTAAGATGCTCTGTGGTACACTCTTAAATAAAAGTTTCTTTATAGTGGAAAAAGGTTCTTTAGATTTTTTAAATGTTCTTCACACTTAGTTCTTTTAAGAACTTTTCACTGAAAAAAACCCAAGATGGTTCTTCTATGGCATTGCTCCTTTATTTTTAAGAGTGTACTGGAAATTACCTGGTCGTCGGTAAGCCTCATGAAGTGACGATCACAAATGGTCTTAAAGTCCATTTTGGAGATTGTGTTTATATTGGCATAGTCGAGGTCTACCATCTCCTTTGTTATAGTGTACATGCGGGCCGACACAACCTCCTGTATCCGCCTCAAAATGTCAGAGATGACTAAAGGTCGGGTCTGATTAGGAAAACGCATCTTGTGGATTTTCTTCAGCCATTCATCTGCTCTCTGTTACATTTAAGGAATAGCCATTTTAATATACACCATATGCAACTAAGACCATTCTACATTATGGTGATTTGATAGTGTGCAAAAAGTAAAAACTCAACCATAAAACAATTTCTGACCTCTTGAGTGTGGAGGTTGAAGACTTGGAGGAATTCCTTCCAGTCAACCATAATCTCCTCTCCTTCACTCAGTCTCATCTCAGACAGCAACTTCCTGAACTGCACATCTGAGAGACGCAGGCAGAAATGGTCCAGCACTTGCCGAAACTCTGTTTGTGGTATCATACCATCTCCAGTCTTATCAAATGCAGAGAAGGCCTAGAAAAGCAAAACACAGGGGCAGTTTTTTTTTATCTAACGTTTGTGATCAGTAAGATTTAAAAGAAGTTTTTATGCTCATCAAGGCTGCATTTATTTGATCGAAAATACAGTAAAACAGTAATATTGTCAAATATTATTACAATTTACAATTTAATTTATTATTTTTAACTTAATTTAAAAATCAAGTTTTAGATTTTATTTAATTTTAGTTCAAGGTTTAGTCATTTTGCTGTGTGTTTTGTCAGTTTTTTTAAATGTCTATATAGTTTTTATTATTTAAAAAAAAAAATTGTGTTGAAAATAAATAACAGAATGTGGAATTGGAACATGTTCATTTTCTTTTCAACATTTTGTAAAATATCTTCTTTTAATTTCACAAAATAAAATAAGTCATACAGGTTTGGTGAGTAAATGAACTATTCCTTTAAATCAGGAAGGAATGTTTTCACACAGCTCCTCATTTTTTGCAGCATATCTCTATAGCAGTATTAATATATTACATAAATAGTCTGTACCTTGTAGAGAGTATCTGAGGAAGCAGTAACCAGCTCCTTGACTCTCTGTATGGCTCTGTCTGGGCTCACCTCCTCAACATCCTCCACTGGTTCTGGAGAACCCATAGACGGGCTTTGAGGACGGTCAAATGCACTCCCACCAGAGACTGGAGGTCCAGTGATATGTTTTAGGAAATCAAGATATGGCAGCTCCTTCAGACAAGCATCAAAGCCAAGGCTGAAAAATAAAGAGAAAAGAAGAATAATAATGCAGTGGCTGACAACACTTACCACATTTTGAGTAAATGAACATGAACATGTCTGTAATGGAGGGTTACAGGTTCAGTAGACATGTGAGCTGTGTTTCTGTTAGTTGAAAGCCATGTCTGTGCAGGAGAGAGTGCAGGTCTGTCACAGTCACATAACCATCTTTGTTTTTATCCAGAACCACAAGGCTTCCGCTCACACTCTCAAAGTCACTCCCAATCCACTTCCTTCAAACACAGATAGATTCATGTAACACTGTATGTATGAGGAGAATGTGTATACTATGATTTGATAGACAATTCTCACCTAAGATTTTGTAGCATAACCTCTAGATCAGGTGTTGTGGAAATCGCCCTCTCTGTGAGCTGTACCTGTAAAGCGTCTTCATCTGATGTGGCTTTAAGCTTTCTTAAAAACTCTGTCTGAGTGAGGAAGCCCTTCCCCGCCTCATCATATCTGTGTAAGTGTTTTTTAGTTTTATTTACAGCAGATATCATCTGAAATCTCTGAATGCTTGCAATATATCTATTTTAGTTAATGCCATGCTAATACTGATTCTGGATCAGCTGTTCAATGCATTTAAGAACTCACACACATTAAAATGAAATAGAATGTAAACGAAATTGCTTACCTGCACCAGAGTTTTTCAAACTCATTTGGTGTGATGGGCACGGAGTATTTAAAAAGTAGCTGCTTTAGATCATTTTTGGTCATGAAGCTTTCACCATCGTCACCCAACTGGCAAAAGGCCTGTCAACACAATTATTAAGTGGAAAGTTTAGTTTAAAAGAGCACTCAATCATTTTTACCTCAGGGGTATCCTCATGGGAGCCACCATTTTGAGTTCACATGATCAGTCAAATACTGCTCAGTTTATCTGGCTAAAAACAAACACATCTTGCTATAAACATGGCTGACTGCTAATAATGCATTTATACACTGATTTCTACACTTTCAAAAAGCTATTTTTTTTGCATTATGCTATATCCAGGCCACTAGGTGTCAGCGTATGTCCAAGACAACTGCCCTTTTAGTGAGCAGGACAGGATGGAGATTACCTTTGAGAGCTCTGAAGGTCTTTTGTGTGCAATGGCTGCTAGATAGTCATGAACTTGTTCACATGCATTGTCAAGACACCTGTCTCGTCTGAAAAACATGAATTCTGAGCTGTTAGCTTTACAAAAACAGCTAAGATATAAATGTAATGATTAATTCCAGAGAAGTAAAAGGTTCATACAAGGTGTTATCATAGTGATGTGATTTCATCTTGCCACTAAAAAGGATTTTGTTGTAGAACTCAGTATAGTTGAGTGTGGCACCAGGCGTAAGGCCCAACAGGTCGAGCAATCTCTGATACTCTCGCTCTTGGGTTACAAACATCAGGCTGTCAAACAGAGCCCTGAAGTCATTCCGATGAACTATACCATCTCGGTTCTTGTCCATGAGACGGAAAGCGGTCAGGGCATCCTGCAAACAAGAGCAAGGTAAAAATGTCTCAAACAGTGGGACATATTCTGCCACAAATGTTTTTTAAGTTTTTGCTTTGATACCCCGTGATATTCCTTGATCCTCTTTTTAAGTTGACGTAGACAATCCTCTGCAGTCAAAAGCGTGGAAGTTTGCACATTTTTTGTCTGTCTATCTTTTTCCTTTTCTGGTATCGTTACTTCTGTGGTGAAAAGAAATGAGGAAAATGATGTTGCCAGTTTGTGCCATATGTTTGTGTTAAGAAAACAGATTGTGTGTTGTGAAATATCAAACCTTCATATTTGGCCACAAAGTCAGTAACAGAAATTGAACCCAAATTAAAACCAAGAGACTCAATAAGCATCTGAAACTGGGGTCCTTCCAGGAAAATACCACAATTATCCAGAATCTAAAAGCAAGAGTGACATGAATCAATGTAAAGAAATCATTTGTTTCAGACATTGCATGAATGCTGCAATCATATTGTCAGAATTATAGTACCTGTAATGAGTTTCTGACTGTGACCTCAAGTAAAACCAAAATATATACAAAATGTGTGAGCAGATCTCAGGCCATACCTTACAGAAATCTCGCAGAGTGAGCGCTGCTGTTGAGCTGTTCCTGGTGGATATCAGATAGTCCTGAAGGGTTATCCCACGCCTCTGAAGCCTGTCCTTGAGTTTCCTCAGGACAACATCTCTTACTGCTTGTGCTTTTATGTTCAACATGCAGGCTTCATGTACCTTTTCCTTCCTGTAGTATACCAAAAACCATTTATCATATGTGATTCCTCATCATGTTGCATATCACTTCTCGTGTTCATTGACTATACAGACCTCTCAATGATACTGATGCCCTCATTCTTCTCTGGAGCACCCAAGCTTGTCAAAAACAGCTTGTAGTTCACACCTCCACCCTCCAAAAATGGTTCACAGAGCCTTGACAGCAAATAGGGGAAATTAGTCAGTATCCAGAGGTAAGGCTGAGGGCAGAAAAGTAAGACTCACTTGCTGAAGTGGTGTTCAGACAGCGGTAGTCCGTATTGTTGGATCAATCTCCTAAGGTCTTCTGGTGGGATGACGTCACTCTGGTTTTGGGTTGTGTTGGTGATAGATTCGATCAGCATGTCATAGTTCTCAGAGAGCTTCTCCTTCAAAATCCCTTCCACCTGTAGAAATCATGTATGTGAAGGAACTAGTATTGGCAAGGATTCATTTTTATCATTTTTAGATATACTAGTGGTGAATTAGGCAGATTTATACACCAAAAATACTTTAAAATTACTGTGCAGGTTAGCCTACTTACTGCATTCCATGTTGTTGTTGCTGTGGAAGGCGATGTGTTTTCCCATGCTGGAGTCTTTTTATTGAGCTTTGGTGTCTGCTGGAATTAATGCACAGAACAATTTTAAATTTGCAAATAACCTCTATATGGGAGAATCTGTCAAAACCTGTAATAAAAAAAGAAATCATATTTTGCCTAAAGAAAAACAACAATATGTAATATTTTGGAAACATTTAATTAATTCTGACATATTAGGACCCAGTGTACCCACCAATCCTCATTACAGTAATGTCTTTCTCAGTATTTTGTTTTATTAATTTTGTTTTTAAATAATTTATGGGAGTTAATTGCATTTTGCACTAATGAGGACTGGGTAAAATTAGCTTAATTGTCCTAAAGATAATGTCATAATGCAAAAATCCTAAGGGTCCTAATAAAATTTAAATATTTGTTATTAGAAATAAAAATAATAGATTTTTAAGGTAAAATGTGACCCAAAAAAATTCACCTGCATGGGTATTATTACAGTACAGCAAAGGTTATAATTTTTATATTTATAAAATATATTTATATTGTTTTAATATTTTCACACATATACATATATATATATATATATATATATATATATATACACATATATATATAATATACATACACATATATACAGTACTGTGCAAAAGTCTTAGGCACGTCAGTATTTTCACCCCAAAAAATGGTTTCAAGCCAGTTATTTATATATTTTGCTGTAGTGTGTCAGTAGGAAATATCAGTTTACATTTCCAAACATTCATTTTGCCATTAATTGTAATAATCCAATGAGATTTTTGTATGCACACAGAGTCTGACAACAGCTGGTACGCTCCACACGGAGATCTGATCTCACCATCATCAAGTCTGTCTGTGATTACATGAAGAAACAGAAAAAACTGAGACAGACTAAATCCAGAAGAACTGCGACCGTGTCTCCAAAGCTACAGTACTGTGCAAAGTTTTAGGCACTTGTGTAAAAATGCTATAAAGTCAGGAAGCTTTCAGAAATAATGCCATAAATATTATTTATTAATTAACTTCTATTAACAAAATCAAATCAATATTTGATGTGACCACCCTTTGTGTTTAAAACAGCTTTTGTCCTAGGTACACTTGCACATAGTTTTTCAGGTAGATTTGCAGGTAGGTTTCTTCAAGCATCTTGGAGACACGGTCGCAGTTCTTCTGGATTTAGTCTGTCTCAGTTTTTTCTGTTTCTTCATGTAATCACAGACAGATTTGATGATAGTGAGATCAGATCTCCGTGTGGAGCGTACCAGCTGTTGTCAGACTCTGTGTGCATACAAAAATCTCATTGGATTATTACAATTAATGGCAAAATGAATGTTTGGAAATGTAAACTGATATTTCCTACTGACACACTACAGCAAAATATATAAATAACTGGCTTAAAAAATTTTTGGGGGTGAAAATACTGACGTAACTAAGACTTTTGCACAGTACTGTATATATGTATATATGTGTATGTATGTATATAAAAAAAATGTTTTATAGTAATGAGAATTGGGTAAATTAAGTTTAATTGTCCGAAAATAGTGTCAAATGTTATAATACCACAATTGGCCTATGGTGATGGAGGAAGTCCAGGAATTGTTGGTAATTTATGGCATCTGTACGTTCCACATCCAATGTATCAGCAAGAGCTGTGAACTGCTCATCGGTCAGATGGAAATTCTGACTCTCCAGAGCCTTGTATATTTCATCTCTACTGATAAACCCTGTTCTGTTCTGCAGAAACAATGATCATTATTATGAATAGCTGTGATTTAAAGTGCACAGTTTGATTTACAACTATTTATCAAGTTTTCTGAATCTCAAAAACATACTTTATCAAAGTCCAGAATGGCTTCTGTCAAAAGAGGCTGATTAAGTACATGATGACGTAGTCTTGTTAGAATTGCTTCAATACTGCATGATTCTGGAGTTGCTGGAGGAGAATCTTTCCTGATTGAGACATTAAAAATATTTGCATAATCAATACAAAACAAAATACATTTCTTCAACATATTGCAGCTGTGTGTTATAAATAATATTGATTTATAGGACCCAAACAATAACTGTATGGCCAACTTACTGTGCAGTTATGTCATCTTTGAACAATCCTAGAAATATTCTCCATTGTACAGGCTCTGTGTTGCTCACTCCAAATCTGTGACAAAAAATGATCACTAGATGAATTTCAGAACTGCAATCACGTAATTACATAAACAATATGTTAAAATCTACCTGTTTAATAACTCCCTGAAGATATTGTCATCCATGGGAAAGAGGAAATTACTGAGGACAGATCTGAGACTCTCTTGGGAGACAAACCCACTGTCTGTGATGTCAAATGCCTGCAGAGCTTTTTCAACAAGGCTATGATTTTTCTTGATCTGCAAATTGGCAATCAAAGTAGAAAACTGGTTTTAATGAAATGCTCATATATATGAGATGAAAAATGATCTGTCATACTCACTTTGCTCAAAAACCTGGTCTGGACATCATCCAAGGTGTCCCTGGATTTGCCTGAAAAAGCCCTTACGCTTGTCTTACTTTTAGGTCTTGTTGTAGTGTGGCTGACAGCATCCCAATTCAGTGCTGAAAACAGGTGTAAATAAGAAAAAACAATTGACATATATTGCATAAATCTGAGCATACATTTTCTGATTTGCCAAAATGAATCATTATTTTATTATTATCTTTTATATTACATAATTTATTTTGCATAATGGTACCCAGTTGTATAGAATCTGGTGCAATTTTTCTATAGTTTTCACAGTCAACACCAAGCTGCTCAAGAAACTCCTTGTAAGATATTGTGTCAGCATTATTCACGCTGTAATGTGACCATAGTCTGGAGAAAAAGACATAGACACAAAACACTTAGCATTCTGGGAAAAACAATAATACATCAAAATAGTTCCATTAAACGGAAAAACCAGGACCTGTGGAATTCCAGCTGACTCATGGGAAAGCAGTATCCCTCTAGCACTTTACGCAGCTCATGTTGCTGTATCTGTCCATCACTGTTGTAGTCAAACAGCCGAAAAGCCCTGGTGATGTTTTTCAAATTGCCTCTGATCTGAAATGATGACAATCATATTACACAGACACTAGCATATACAGATAAATATATAAAATTCATACCCTATCACCCACACCTTATCTTTCAAACGACACTGTAGTTCTCCAAGTGACAAGTTTCTGTAACTTCCACTCCTGGATGGGATTCTGTTAAGAGATTATATATTGTATGTATAAAGAAATATTATACACTACCGTTTAAAAGTTTGGGGTCAGTTTTTTTTTTTTTTAAAGAAATTAAAGCCACAATATGTAATTTTTTGCCGCTAGAGGTCGCTTATTCAAAACAAAGGCGTAGCTTGATGACGCCTTGATTTTGCTGAGCTTTTATTATGCCGCAGACGAGCTCTTCAGCTTCTTCCGGTCATGTGTATGTGGGGTAATGCAGCACTGTTTTATCATATTAGATTCATTTGAGTGTGTTGAAAGTGATGTTATAATGCTACTCTGTGCGTTCACTCAGCGGCTGCTATAAGACACTTGTCACACACTGCAGTAAGCTAGATCGATATTAGGCATGGTAAAATATGGTACTCGCGGTAAAATCAAGAAAACAAGATTTAAACAATAAGACTAACTGTGTTGAGCTATATAACATTGATTCGTTTTCTGTTGATGAATGTATCAAACAGTTGCTCGCCTGTCTAATAAAACACGTAATATATTAAAGCGTCTTTGGTGTTTCTATGGTTTCTACAATCGAATGGAAATCAAAGGTAAAGCGGGTATGATGTCATTAATAGGCGACGCACGGACACGGTCCGTGTCCTGGTTAAAATTGCTTATCTCTCTGGATTTAAACATTCTTGGAAACATTTGGGATAATATAAGTGCACATGTCAACAAAATATATAACATTGTTCAAGTGGTTTTTGGATATTTTAATACAAAAATTTCACATATTGTGCCTTTAATACTTTTATTCAGCAAGGACACACTAAATTGATCAAAAGTGTCAGTAAAGATATTTATAATGTTACAAAAGATTTCAATTTCAAATAAATGCTGTTCTTTTGAACTTCCTATTCATTAAAGAATCCTGAAAAAAATATCAATGTTCTCACAAACCCACAACATTGATAATAGTATGAAATGTTACTTAAGCATCAAATCAGCATATTAAGAATGATTTCTGAAGGATCATGTGACACTGAAGACTGGAGTAAAATTGTTTTAAATTGTAATATTTCACAAATTTTACTTTTTACTGTATTTTTGATCAAATAAATGCAGCCAAAAAACTTGAAAGATAGTTTATAAATTAAGGAAATACAATAACTGAGAAAATATCTACAAAAGCATATATTACCTTCCCACAGCAGATGAAACCTTGCAGTATCTTCTGAGAAACTCCATATAGGGAATTGTTCCATTTTCTCTTAAGTCAAGCTAACAATATTTTAATGAAGTTGAAATAAGTGAGAATATAAAACATTTCAAATGAAAAAAATCACTGCCTTAGTACACAAAATAACAATAAGTGCACTGAAAGTGGTGACTGTTGTAATTCTAAATGAACACACCTTAGCCAACAGACCCTCAAACTGAGACTCGGTGATCGGAACAAGAAAGCCCTCAATGACACGTCTGAACTCTCCTTTGGTGACAGTTTTGTTGCCTTCTTGGTCAAAGGCTTCAAAAGCAACCTTCAAGTCATCTTTTCTGTCCTTGACTCTCTCCAAGAGTACGTTCTCAATGTCCACCAAAGAAAGGTTCTCATCTGCCACTGACTGCACAGAGGAGGCTGTAAAAAAAGAAGTAAATAAAATAGAAAATCTCCTTAACAAAATGCTTTTCTATCATTACCAGGGTAATACAAACTAAAAACAACTAGATAAACAGCATAAACTCTACCAGAGTCAGATTTGAGAGTGTTCCTCCTTGAGAATTCTGCTGTGGAAGTTCGAGACGAACTCTTAGGTCTAGGGATGATGGCGAGCCCTTGTGTTATAGGCCTCAGATCTATATGGCCAGAGACTTGAGGCATCTCTGCTGAGGGTGACACCTGAATATAACCAATATAATATTTTGTGGTAAATAACTTTATATATATATATATATATATATATATATAGTGTTTGTTTCCTTTTATATTTTTTTTCTTTTTTTTTAATTGTGTATATATATATATATATATAATATATATATATATATATATATATATTACAATATATTATAATGTTAGTCTTTAAAGTACACATTTTTTTTATAGTAAAGTATAGTAAATAGAAAGTATTTAATTAAGCTTTTATTAAGGACCAGTAGCGTCATAAGAGAATCTATTTCCTTAGTAGTTCAACTTAGCCATTATTCTTTCAAATTATATTAGTAAAGTCAAGTGTCTTTTATACTAACCCAACTTTCCACAGCTGATCTCGGACGCATTCTTGAGTTAAATTCGTATTTAGACCATCGGTGTCCAAACTAAAGACGACAACTTCTGTTGCCAGCCAGTCAACCTTTGTAGCCAGTCGAGGACGCTCCGCTGTTCCCATGGATATGGTCTGGCAATAGGCTGTCAATCATGCGTTGGCCCCGCCTACTGGAACGCTTAACCAACCAGCTGTAGGTTGTACAGAAAGTTGTACTGAAAAAGCGAAAAAAATCACAAAACATTTTTGTAAATGGCCAATACAAAAGAATAAGCAGTGTAGATTAATTTGGATCGTCACATAAACTGTAAATAGTGACGTACATGACGTTGTTCTGTCCTCCTCAGCAAATCATCATTCCCGATGGGCGTGGTTACCAAGTGTCATGGCGGCCGCCTGGAGATTATTGTAGTGTGCCAGAGTCAGACCGCGGATTGTTCTGTTTTAGACTGAACTGTGTTTATTATTATATTGGGAACTTTTGAATGTAAACAGGCTTTTAAACATGGGGACCGTGCATGCCAGGGTAAGCGCATTTTTCCAGAGTTGTCGGAAAAGCTAAAGCAATGACCTCTGAACAGAGTCTTTGAATGACAGGCCGAGTTCAGGATGACGTTTTGTACTACACATTGATCCAGATTAATTGTCAGTTAAGATATTAAATCAGTTTTGCACATATAAACGATCACTCTCACTTTACACAGACTCATGTAGCAATCATACAATATTTACCTCATTGCTTTTGTATGCACACTTTTATAGTATCTGTTGAAGTTTTACGTATTGTATGTGATCCTAAGATAATTTTTTGAGAAATCAGATTCTTTGAGTATGCTTAATATAATAGCACTATAACTCATTACTACATATCTGTTGACCCAGAGTCTGGACCCCCTTCCAATGCAAGGACCTGAACTGGGGGTTCAAGCAGATGACATGGACCTGGGGGAACCAGAGCATGAGGAGAAACAGGAAGTTCTTGAAAATAAAGATGTAAGATTAATCTTATGTGATTGGGATATCCAGTGCTTGCATACATGTAGTTTAATATCAGGCATATTGTTTTTATTTTCATATGTATTTTTCAATTGTTTAGGTTGTAGTACAACATGTACACATTGATGGTCTCGGAAGAACAAAGGAAGACGTTTTAACGTATGAGATTGCAGATGTTTTCCGTGCCAAAAACTTGATTGATGTGAGTATTCAAGTTTGCATTCATTTTATATACGTATATATATATATTATTTAATATATTATAACTAAACTCTCTCGCTCTCTCTCTCTCTCTCTCTCTCTCTCTCTCTCTATATATATATATATATATATATATATATATATATATATATATATATATATATATATATATATATATTAGTGCTGGGGAAAAATTTATCGTGATTAATCACATCCAAAATAAAAGTTTGTGTTTACTTAATATGTGTATGTACTGTGTATAATTATGTGTATTTGAATGCACACACATGCATGTATATATTTAAGAAGCATGTATATACTGTATATATAATTTATCTTATATATATATATATAAATATAATTTTTTTTATAAAAGTATAACATTTTTCTTAAATATATACATACATGTATGTGTGTGTGTGTATTTATATATATACATAATATACACAGTACACACACATATATTATGTAAACACAAACTTTTATTTTCACGATTAATTTTTCCCCAGCACTAATATATATATATATATATGATTTGAACTATATTCAAATTGTGTTTATATGTACAAATTTGTTTCAGGTAATGAAGAAGTCCCATGAGGCCAGACAGAAACTTTTGCGTCTGGGGATATTCAGACATGTGGAAGTTGTCATTGACACTGCTGAAGGTACAATAATTATGCAAACAACCAATAGTAAATAACCAATTATCAAAGTGATGCATTAAAATCTGAATTTCTTAAAAATTAGGTACTGATGCACTGCCTAACGGACTGGATGTGACATTTGAGGTGAAGGAGCTGAGAAGAATGACGGGAAGTTACAACACCATGGTTGGGAACAATGAGGGAAGCATGGTGAGCTACTGATGAGCTGCATCATCACTGCTGGCTGTGTGTCTACAAGGAAAAACTGACATTATTTACAAGTGTTGTTCTGGTTCTCATCTCAGGTGCTGGGTCTGAAATTGCCCAATGTTTTTGGCCGTGCTGAGAAACTGACCTTTCAGTTCTCATATGGGACTAAGGAAACCTCATATGGCCTGTCATTCTTCAAGCCCCAGCCTGGACACTTTGAGCGGAAGTATGTTTTTTTTTGGCCTTGTTGTGAAGATTTCTATTTACAATTACATTTAATTTCGTTAGAAATGTCATGTTGTCCAAGTCAGTCATTAAAATTACCCTGTTATGCTTTTTTGGATATTACCTTTCATGTAGTGTGTAATATAGAGTCATCAGTAATTCCAGTCTTACTTCCTGCACAAACCTATGTATTTGCATAATGCCAGTCTATGGTCTTCATTGGCTGCCCACGAACAATGTCTACTTTGACTCGGACTTGGTTTGTGTTGTAAAGATGTAAAGATTTTCTGCACCACGAAAGCAAATCCACTTTGCATGCAATTTGAAAGGATGAGGACTCGCGCTCAAATTGATATGGTAAAACCGACACCATCATTACTGTTCATTTACAAGTGCTGAGGAATCCTCCGGAGCTGAAATTCAGATATGGTAATGGTCGTTTTGTTTCCGACACGCATTGTAAGCAGTAGGCCAATCACAACAGACTGGGCCATCTGACCAATCAGAGCAGAGTTGGCTCTCAGAAAGGAGGGGTTTAGAGAGACCGAATCTTTTATTGAACCGTTTCAGACACTGAGAAAAGAGGTGATGCTGCAATTGTATATTATGAGAAAATTAAAATGTTTTTTGACCTTGGATGCATGTAAAACTATTGTAGGAGACCTCCAAAACAAAATTAGGAACCATTAAAATAGCATTATAGGGGCACTTTAAAGTCAAGTACATTTCTTCTCTTACTCTTTCAGCTTCTCCATTAACTTGTATAAAGTCACGGGGCAGTTTCCATGGAGCTCGCTCCGAGAAACGGACCGAGGAGTCTCCACAGAGTTCAGTGTAATGATCATTTATTTATTTTCATTAAGGCATTTATTTATATTAAGGTGTTTATTTTCTCCTTAACGCAAACCAATATTATTTGATGTAATATAATTTTAGTAGATTAAAAAGTCAATAGTTTTAGTATATATGTAAGATATGATCTAATTTATTTGTCTATTGTTTGATCTATGATCCCTAGTTCCCCATCTGGAGGACAAATCACACTTTGAAGTGGGAGGGTGTGTGGAGAGAGCTGGGTTGTTTGGCCCGTACAGCCTCCTTCACTGTCAGGGAGGAGGCTGGCCATTCCCTAAAGTCCTCACTTTCTGTATGTCTCTTCTCTGAATCTTGGCTTTGTTATTAAACTCATTGATATTTCATATCCGATTTTGAATATAATGTTTTCCTCACAGCACGCAATGGTCATCGACACACGCAATTCTACCATCCTTCCAAAAAAAGGTGCCTTACTGAAGATCAACCAGGTCTGTTTGTTATCTTTGTAAATGAAAGGAATAGTTCATCCAAAAATAAAAATACTGCCATTTACTTAATTTTGAATGGCTTGTCAGGAACTGGCAGGTTACACCGGAGGAGATGTCAGTTTCCTGAAGGAAGACTTTGAAATTCAGCTCAATAAGACTCTCTTCTGGGACTCGGTGAGATGCTTTGGAAAAAAATATTGCTTATGTCTGTTTGTTGCAGTGTTAATTTATTATCATTAATATACTATAGTATGTATGTAGTAATATTTAGTATTTATAGTATTCAGTAATATTGTGAATGAGTTTTTATTTTTATGTTTTATTTGAGTTATTTTATGTGTTTTTATTAGGTTTTGTTTGAATTTAAATATGTCTTTAGTTTTTATTAATTTTCATTTCAGTATTAGTTTTAGCATTTTTAGTACTTCAACTTAAACTAAACAAAAATTAGGAATATTTCCATGGCAACTTATTTTATTCCAGTTAATTTCCGTTTACATTATTTCAATTAAAGTAAATGTTTTTTAATAGTTGTAGTTAATATATATAACTTATATATATTTTATTTTATTTAAGTTAACATTTACTTTATTTCAATTAACATGCTTTCTAATTTAGTAATTTAATCAACATAAATTTTTTTAGTTTTAGTTAATGATAACAACACTGGTTTATTGATGTTTTAAACCCTTTCGGAATGCTCCGTTTGCTGGTTTTCGTCTCTTATAGGTGCTCTCTACCTCTCTGTGGGGTGGTATGTTGCTGCCACTTAGAGAAAAGCCATCCTGCATCGCTGACAGGTTAGCAAATTCCCTCTCTCATTGGTAAAAAAAGACCCACAAACGCTCAAAGTAATAGTGGTTTTGTTTTTAAACATGTATTTAGGTTCTATTTGGGTGGTCCGACCAGTGTGAGGGGCTTCAGCATGTACAGCATTGGCCCTCAGAGTGAAGGTAAAGGACTCTGACCCTGACAAAGCTCAATATCTCTATATATTCATGACTAAGGTTTATTTTTTTTCTCACTTCGGTGATAGGCGATTACCTCGGTGGCGAGGCGTATTGGGCTGGGGGGCTTCATCTATACACCCCTCTTCCATTCAGGCCAGGCCGAGGCGGCTTCGGAGACCTTTTCAGAACACATTTCTTCCTCAATGCCGGAAACTTGTGTAACCTCAACTATGGTAAGATAGATAATGCTGTGAAGGGCAAAGTTCTCCTTTTGTTTAATGAAACATACTTTGTTTTTACATTTGTTGCTGTACTTTAAATCGTCCACTAGGGGAAGGGCCGAGGGCACACCTGAGCAAACTGGCCGAGTGTATCCGCTGGTCTTATGGAGCGGGCATTGTGTTGCGTCTGGGGAACATTGCTCGTCTGGAGCTCAACTATTGCATTCCCATGGGCGTCCAGAGCGGAGACAGGTAGACAATCACAGACACTCACACACAATCAATCAATCAATCACTAATACACAAGTCTCTTCTCTTATTATGAATTTATGATATAATGTACTGATGTGTTTTGTATTTTAGGATATGTGATGGAGTGCAGTTTGGGGCTGGAATCCGGTTCCTGTGATTCCCTGATTCCCATGGCGAAAAAAAGGATTTCTGTCACTTTGTACTTGTGATTTAAGGATATTCATACGATTCCTCTTCAAGCTGCAAAATAATGCAATGAATATTGGCTAATTTTTCAGTGTTGGCAAACATGCTAATTAAGGAAAATGGTCTAAAACCAAAAACAAAACATTTGTTAGGTATCAGTCTGCCTTTTTAAACTTATTGGCACTTCAGTGGGGAATATATTGGACATCAGTGCTCTTATTGTCATATTTATTTGTCAGAACAGTCAGTGTTCAATAAATAATGTCTCTGGCCTTTTATTGTGGTTTTGTGTGTGTGTATAATTAATTTCAAAATAAATGAATCTTAGATCATTTAAAATAAATGGGCTTATGTGCTATGTGGGCTTATTAAGGTCACTTGTATAAGTGAGAATGTGTATATAAAAACACATAAGTTAGAAATTATTCACACTTGCTATACTTTTTAATCACACAAACACCAAGTAAGTCCATCTTCATTCGCTATTTTCTGTACGCACGTAAAATATTTTTCAACCATTGTCAAACCGTATTTAAAGACTATTGGTAATGTATCAATAAACATACATATACTAAAATACACGCATATGTAAGTCTGTTAAAAAAAATAATTAAACTATCCATCTTACACAGCATATGAAATGCTTTTCATTACAGAGTTTCAGAAAATGTGGCTCAATGAAAAACGTTAAGTAGCAACCATCATGAAAATAAACAGCAGTTTAGCTGCCACTGCTCTATATTCGCTTTAAAACATTTATAGTTCCTAAACATATAAAAAAATTAAGAGAATAGCAGATCTGATGTATAACATCAAGTCACATGAGACAATCTAAGATTATATCTCTTGCTGTCGCTCCCACTGAGAAAAATATCATCTGTGCAGTGTCATAGTCCAGTAGGGGGCAGAACTGCTGTGTATGAAGCAAGCTAAAGGGATAGTTCACTCAATTCTGTCATCATTTAGTCTTCTTCGTGTAGTTCAAAAGTATGACTTTCATTTTTGGGTGAGCTATCCATTTAAATTCTATGTAGTATAAACCTGTTTTTTGGTTGAATTCCTCATCCTAGAGATCCACAGTTGATAATCAAAAGTGTCCTGTTTGTTGTTCTTTGGGTCCATTGTAGGATAGCGGTTATGGCAGAAGCGAGATTTATTTTTATTCAGCAGAGAGCCAATGAGATAGCCAGACATATGAAGTACAGTGTGAGAGATACTGCTATACTGCATGCTCCGCCACAATCCTTGGCATTTTCCTGTAAGTACACAACACAACAAAATGGTCATTTGTACTTGGTTGTACTTGGGGAATGCGTATACAACTGTCCGTAAATTATTTATTTGCCAAATTACGGTAATTTTCAGCAAATCTGTGCCAGTTATGGACGCATCCAGATCTTGATTACTGAAAATCACATATGCAAAACTAATTTGATTAAATCAAATGAAAGAAGGTATATATTTTTTACATTTTTATTTTTTATATTTTTCGATATTTTTGGCATAGACAAAGTATATACAGTATAACATGTTTTATATAAAATATATATTAGTACATTTG
This sequence comes from Coreius guichenoti, assembly GCA_039654105.1. Classification (NCBI taxonomy): domain Eukaryota; kingdom Metazoa; phylum Chordata; class Actinopteri; order Cypriniformes; family Gobionidae; genus Coreius; species Coreius guichenoti. The sequence goes on from CM077191.1 coordinate 15,857,726, forward strand.
GCTCTTTATTGCTATGTATTGTAAGTGTTATATTGGTGCATATAAGCAAAAATGATTTAAAGTCCCCTTGTAGTCACTAATTTTATCCTTTGATCACCAAAATGACATATTTAAATGTTTTTTCCTGTGAAAAAAATGTCTTCATGCCTTAAAATAGCTTGAATGTAACTCTACACCCTTGCTTCATTTGGTATTTGCGGAACCATGAATATGCAAATTAGACCCACCTCCACTCACTCAACTTTACTCAAGTTACTGTAGTAAACGCTGCACAATGGTATCGCTCTTTTCACCGTCGGACACATAACGGTAATTAATATGATTAGCCTTTTGCTTGACTACGTTATCAAACAGCTAAAAATGTGTTGCTAATATTACACAAACCATGTTTCCGTTCGCCTTCTAAAAATCAGCATCCTTAGAAACGCTTTGAACATCATAGAATGTCAGTGGAGAAAGGCATTTAGTTCATCATAACATAATATACATAATTCACCCGCTATATTGCTAAATGTAACTGATTTTTCATATCAACAGAAAAATATACTGGGATAATCTGGCTTCTCTTTAGACTCCCCAGCTCCCCAGAGAAAAACACTATTTTTCCTTGTGTTCACTGATATAAATACAATATATATATTATATATATTCTGACTCGTTCATGAACTGTATGAATGGGTTGGCTTACATGAGGATGGTATGCGTGACAAGACTCGGGTCGTCTGCGAATCTTCTGAGATTTCATCCTGTTGCACTTTACTGTGGCATTATGTTCAGAGAAGTTAAGAAGACTTCAGTTTCAAACAAAGTTTAACAACAAAACAACATTTCAAAGACAAGACAATCATCGTGAAAGGATATATTTGACTTCTTTGGGCATGAGTGTGATGGGAACGTACTGTCGGGAGCAGTCACAGTCAGCCTGGACCACCAGCACGACCAGGTTACTGTTAGGAACCTGCTGTAGGACAAACATCCTGAAACATGACAGAGAAACAGAGAGGAATTGACAAATTGTTACTGGTACAAACCCACCAACCTGAGGACAATCTGACAAATGGACTTACTTCTGACAGCGACCACATTTGATGATGCTGTTGGTCTCTCTGATGGACGAGTCATACAGGAAGCTGGGATACTCTGTGTTACAAGGCTGCATTAGTTCCACCTTCTTCTGTTTGTGTGCTGGAGAAGACAAGATGTATTATAACCGACAGATAAGTACTTCATTAAGTCTGTGTATAGACCAGAGGTTTTTAAATATAATATTTTAAATAGAAATATATATATATATATATAGTACACATACGTGTGTGTGTGTGTGTGTATATATATATATTACTTTAATGAAATAATTTAAATGAAAATAAAATACAATTTATATAAAATTGCAGATGAAATGAAAAAAAAAATGTTACAAAATATGTTAATATAATATGAACCAAATTTACTAATCTTACTATATTTTTCCACTTTTTAAAGAAATTATATATATATATATATATATATATATATATATATGTGTATGTGTGTGTAAATGTTATGTATGTTTTTAAATGTTATTTATAATATAAATATAAATATTATTAATTTTATAATATTTAAAATATTATATTTAGATCATATTTGGTGGATCTTGGCATTAAAAAGTTTGAAAACCTCTGGTCTAGGCCAGTTTTTTAGCTATTAACCCAATGGTTTAATAAACTCTGATTAAAAATGAAATTTGAAATGCTTGGATCAAGATCTCCTAAACTTTCAGACTAGACTAATATTTTGTCTAGAAAACCATAGTAAACCTAAATCTATACTAAAAGCACTACAGATGACTAAGGTGTTTCATTACCAACAAACTGCAATCTCAGGATCAAAGTTGGCATTCTAACAGAGACCTACAGTAAGCCAAACTCTAGAAAGGCTCAAACTAGATGAAGGACATATGCTCATGTACACACTCAGCACACTTACTTGCATGAAACCCAGATTTAGCTGCACAGCGTCAATGAGAAACAATTACAGCAAAGTGATGAACAACAATGGAAATGGAGAATGAAGAGATGAGAGAGACAGACACTACATAAGATGACACATTAAATGAACGAAAATATTATGGAGATGAAGATGATGTTTATATGTTTGATGACACGTCACAAGACCTCAATTGATTATATTGGGATCAGTCTAGATTTGTTAAGTTACGCACACATCCAGTTTCAGCAGTTTTACTGTTCCATCCTTCAGAACTTTTTAACTTACCATCCACTACATAGTCGTTATGCCAAAGTCCGCAGATGTTGAACTCCAACAGAAACCTGAAAGTTTAGATATGAGGATACATTTCTACTGGCAAATCAAATAACTTACAAATTTATTTCAAATGAATTAAAATAGCTCATGTTCCTTAGTGGCACAACCTCAAACAGCACTTACATCACGAAATGTGAGAAGAACCACTTTATTATCGCCAGCAGACCATAGAAAGGCTGTGAGGAGAACAGAGTGTGTCAGCACAATAAAGACTACATTATAAAGATGTTTCTCTCTATTAGATGCTAAGGTGTACATACGCTGAGCAGTGGTCGAGCTCCACTAGTGTGATGATGGGCGTTCTTACACATGGCCTGGTAGTCATACAGAGTCACCCTATAAAACAGTATAGAAGAGCATTTTGAAAGTCCCATCAAACTTTAAAGGTAGTAGTCACCAAAAAAATTACCATTTTTATATTACATTTTATTACAAACCCGATTCTAAAAAAGTTGGGACACTGTACAAATTGTGAATAAAAACAATAAGCTGCCCATGCCACACGCACTCATGCAACCCCATACCATCAGAGATGCAGGCTTCTGAACTGAGCGCTGATAATAACTTGGGTTGTCCTTGTCCTCTTTAGTCCGGATGACATGGTGTCCCAGTTTTCCAAAAAGAACTTCAAATTTTGATTTTTTAGCCGGCAACGGCGAATGGCACGGTGGATTGTGTTCACCGACAATGTTTTCTGGAAGTATTCCTGAGCCCATGTTGTGATTTCCATTACAGTAGCATTCCTGTATGTGATGCAGTGCCGTCTAAGGGCCCGAAGATCACAGGCATCCAGTATGGTTTTCCGGCCTTGACCCTTACGCACAGAGATTGTTCCAGATTCTCTGAATCTTTGGATGATATTATGCACTGTAGATGATGATAACTTCAAACTCTTTGCAATTTTTCTCTGAGAAACTCCTTTCTGACATTGCTCCACTATTTTTCGCCGCAGCATTGGGGGAATTGGTGATCCTCTGCCCATCTTGACTTCTGAGAGACACTGCCACTCTGAGAGGCTCTTTTTATACCCAATCATGTTGCCAATTGACCTAATAAGTTGCAAATTGGTCCTCCAGCTGTTCCTTATATATACATTTAACTTTTCCGGCCTCTTATTCCTACCTGTCCCAACTTTTTTGGAATGTGTAGCTCTCATGAAATCCAAAATGAGCCAATATTTGTCATGACATTTCAAAATGTCTCACTTCTTAACATTTGATATGTTATCTATATTCTATTGTGAATAAAATATAAGTTTATGAGATTTGTAAATTATTGCATTCCTTTTTTATTCACAGTTTGTACAGTGTCCCAACTTTTTTGGAATCGGGTTTGTATATTAAATCAGCAATCATTTTGCTTGGGATGTAAAATTAAGCATACTGTCATGATTTTAATAAATTTTCCCCATAATCTCTCAGAAATGTTCACTTCAGTCTACATATGGCATTATTTTACTTAAAAATAGTTAAAATATATATTGGTAAATATTGCTCTTTATTGCTATGTATTGTAATACTGGTGCATACAAGTAAAAAAAAATGAAACAATTTTTCCTTGTATTCATTTAGCGATAAACATTCAAAATGATGTTTGAAATATATATATATATATTGTGTGTGTGTGTGTGTGTGTGTGTGTAATATTTTGAAATATTATTATAATTTAAAATAGCTGTTTTCTTTTTCACTGTCACATGATCCTTCAGAAATCATTCTAATATGCTGATTTGCTGCTCAAGAAGCATTTCTTATTATTATCAATGTTGAAAACAGTTTTTGCTGCTTAATATTTTTGTGAAAACTGTGATTCTGGATTCTTTCATAAATAGAAAGTTCAAAAGAACTTTCTATTTGTGAAAGTTTAGTTTAGGGCATTGGCGTCACTAGACCCTAAACTTCTGCCCAGCCCCCCTAAAAAAATGTGTGATCTCTTCAGTCCCCTTTAAAACATATGAAACCGACGGGAGGCTTCGGGCTTCGTCCCATCTTTTAGTCTGCATTAATTGGCGCGTTCTTCAATCCGCAGTGGTGCCGAGCAGAGTGCACGTCAGAAGCAGAAGACAAGGTGTGTGCATTCATCTGAGCCTCATTGGTCTGTCATCGCTCGTCAATGTCAAAATATTTGAGAAAACCAATCAAATCAGAGTAGGCAGGCTTTATGTTCACAGAAGCTGCTGAGCGTGAATTTTAGCAGTGCGACTCGACGCTTCAGTTAAGTCAAGTGCGAGATATGCAAGTAGCTAAACTGAACATTTCATATTTGACAGCTGCTTAGGTCAGAAATGTTAAACAAATGACAAAAATAATCAGGCAAACTAATAAACTTTTGTCTAATTTCGCCATTTTGAATTGAAAATATGCCTATGTAATGTGATTCATAATATAATAATTAGTAGCCTAACTGTCATTGAGAGGGAACAAAAAATATTAACGAAGCCATTTTCATCAGATTAGGCATAAGATTAATAATGAATGTGTACATATTGTAAATTAATATAATTCCATTTGTAGCCTTCAGTAAATTAAAAAAGCTCAGCTTTTTTCAGCCTGTATTAGGCATAGATTAGTAATGAATGTGTGCATATTGTGAATTAATTTCATAAATTTAGTTACCTAGCTTTCCTGGTAGCCTTCAGTAAATTATTGTGTCTACGAAAATGATTCATAAAACATATAAATATCAGTTGACCATATGTTTACTTTCTTCACTGACAGACGAAAATGGAAAGACTGTATCAGTCAAAGCTCAGCTTTAGGAGGGGAAGAGACAGGGCAAGATAAAACAAAGAGAAAAAGAGAGATGTGGAGATGAGGAGAGACAAATAATCTACTGCCCACCGACATGGTTTTAAAGCTATTGTTATCTAATTTTTTGGCCTTCAGAACATCCTAAAATGCACATATGTAGAACAGAGAAATCAAAATCCCCCCCCCCCCCCCCCCCCCTGGTTTGGGGGCCAATTCTCACTATTAACTAGTTGCTTATTAGCATATATATATTACTAGGATATTGGCTGTTTATGAGTACATATAAAGCACATATTAAAGCCTTATTCTGCATGACCATATACCATATCCCTTAATCCTACCCAATAACTACCTTACTAACTATTAATAAGCAGTAATTGAGGCAAAAGTCATAGTTAATAGTTAGTTAATAATGAGAATTGGACCCTAATCTAAAGTGTGAACCCTATTTTTTGTTACATTATAAACGTTCTGGCTGTCACTTTTGATGCATCCTTGCTGAATAAAAATATTAATTTCTTTCAAAACAAAATGGTATGTGAAGCGTCCAGTTACCTTTTATACAAGCCAGATTTTAGTAACTGGGCCATGACAGATCCATCTATTTCCCCGAAGAATTTACCAACCTGTGTGAAAAGAAATATCACATGTATTAGTAACATACACAGAGACTACAACATTGAGTGAGAGATTACTTATGATCCCTTCTGGGGTTTAATACATTATGACACAGTATGAATCAAACCATTTCTGAATCCCATGATGAATAGACACACACACCTACACGCTCACAGACAGACTGATGTGCAGTGATCCAGATGTACAAACAGATGCCTGAACTTCCCTGCCTGCCCCACGGCAATTTGGGATTAGACTCCATAAGCATTAATCTCCTGGCTACTGCTCACATAGCTGCAGTGCACGTGTTGTTACAAACAGCTGCGGTTATGGTATGAGACCATTGTCATCATATAGACATGGATATGCAACAAAATACACAGCATTTAATGGTATGAAACTGTGTTAATCTAATAACTAATTCAATTCTATGTCAGTGCGCACTGTTTCTGAACTCCCTGAAACGCCTCGATTGTAGGCTCGAGTTTTCTTCCGGGAACGTACATGTCACAATATTCCTCATTTAAATAATTCACGCCCAAGACATACGCAAAAAAAGGGTGAGGCCTGGCTGGTTGAGTTGCGTAACTTGTGTTAGTAGTGTGTTGAAACTTGTGGTTGAAACCACGCACACAAACAACATATCAGTTCTAGCGTTGCTAACTTGACATTTCAGCCATTCATTATCAAACTAAAATGAAGTCAACCAAACTTAAAAGTTACGCTGCTCAATTTAAATGGTAAAATCAGCATGCCCAGCACCCAACCGAACACATTTTTGCGCATGTGAAGGATGCTGTTTTACATGGCTATTAGATCACGAGTGAAGTACGAGTGAACGCCTTGTTTACATAATGAATAATAGTTTAGCAACCAAATGTTACATGGAAAATATGAAAACATGTTTGGATTCTTGCCAAATGGAGAGCTGAGCCCAATACCGTTTCAGTTTCACTTGAAATAAATTCATTTTGGCTTTCTGTTTGTATGTTGTTTATAATGAATGCCACTATAGCCTAATTTGTGTTTTATTTTATAGTTTAATATATAATTTTATAGGTACTTATTTTTCATTCTTGTTCTGTTCTGAATACTGTTAAATTTAAAGGATTTGTTGTGGACTGAGAGGAAAATAGCCTAGGCTATAGTGTTTATAATGTATGTAAATGTTTCGTTTTATTTACCGGTATTTAAAATGCATATAAATTAAGGTAACTGTTTGCAATTACGAGGTTAACAGGTGTTTTTAGAGTAAGATCAATTACTTCCTTTTCTTGGCCGGGTTACATTTCTCCATGTCGTAAACTCTAGGGGGGAGGCTTCTAAACCGTGAATTTTTAGGGGCGTGATATTTAAATGACGATTATTTTTATCCGCCACATTTATCAACGTACAATCATTCGTACGATGGGATTGACAGCATATGAATGTTTCATGAATCACACATGAACCCTGTCAAAAGATGCTTTCTGCGCTCAGTGTATTTTTTGAACATTTAAGCATGAACACCTATTCTAGTAGACCCCAAAAACAAAATCAAGACTTTGTAAAAATAGTCAAAATATCTTCCCCAGCCTCTTACAGCGACATCTCTTCTCTGATGTTTACTGACAGGAGGGCGGGACAACCTTTCACTCACATGAGATCACATCAATAGCAAACCACAAGCATCCAACAATCCAATCAATTCCTGATGGACAAAATGAAGTCCCGCCCTACATTTTTTACTCATTCGAAAAGCCGTTTTACTTCACAATAGGAAGAAAAGACTATTGCAACTTCGGTTTCATGCAGTGTAAAAATAAAGGATATTTTTTGTCACACAAAACACAAACTTTTTTTTTTTTTAAATTACAATAATATGCAATTATCATATTCAGTTGCATAAATGATGTCTCTCCATTCCAACACTCATATATTCTGTCTGCACTGTACTGTCCTATAAATAAAAGGCTAAAAAATATATTAAATATATGGCAACCTTTTCCAACTAATCCAATTTTACTCTGCAGTCTAAGTCCATTCTCACTCTCTCAATCAATGTCTCATTTAGGACCCCATCTGTTGCTCCAAGGACAAGCTTGTGGTACATTATCGAGTCCTCACGGAAGAGCATCCGCCCACCCCGTCACCTGCCCTTCACATCTAACCCCCTGGGCAAGGAAACGTGCAGCTAGAACCGTCACCAAACACAGATTACCATCGTCCATCTTCGGCTTCTACTCTCTGGGAAAGGCTATAATGGAAATGTTCCACAGTTTTAAGCTATGGGTGGGTCTATACAGAAATTAACTTTAAAAAATAGATCTATGTTAAGAGATATTCACTGGAAATATTCACAACTATTCCCTGTTTTCTTTTATGCATTATATAAATACATTTTGTCATAATTAGTGGGATTTTTTTACATTTTATTTTACTTAAAGACTAGTTTTATATACTCACATCTCCTCTGTCCTTTGAGATCAGTATGAAGCCATTATTGTCAACAAGGTAACAGTTGACATCCTGTGAAAAACAGTTGGATTAGAATTGACAATCTCCCTTGCTGAACCAAAACTCACTCCAGTGACTCGGTTCGTGTAAATGAACTGATTCAAAACAACGATTCACAGATTACATAAAGGCCCTGTCCCAAATGGCACCCTAAACACTTGCGGTCTTCCTACAAGTCCACACTTTTGTGAGGTAATGCCACTTTGACTGTTGGGTAGAAGTCTGCTGTGGAGCTCGCTTCAGTCCAGGACAATAGTGCACGCATTGAGGCGTATATCGGCCACAAATGAGACACCCTACGGACTTGTGGACTTAGTGGACATGTGAATGCGGCGGCCATTGTAAGTCCAAAAGACTGTAAGTGCATATGAAGTGTGCCATTTGGGTCGGGGCCAAAGATGACACAAATAAAAGTCAATAAGCTTCACTCACGAGGCTGTCACAGCTGAGAGGACATATACCGTCCACATCACTGCACTGCAAAGAGTAAGAAGACAACCACAATGGCTTTAGTAAATGGACAAGAACATTTCATTAGATACATTATATTGAGCGAACACTACAGCGATTACTAAATTTCATCTGTAGAGATTACATTATGGTACTTTCCATGAATAGGGTATAAATTAGGGCCTAAAACATTTTTTGGTCAATAAATGAAGGTTCTAAACCTTCAGCAAATGTTGATCGTCTTCAAGGGGTCAACATTTTTGCAACTATGTTACCAAAATTTGGTGTCAGGGTTGCAAATTTAGCCTAAGAGAAGTTGACACTCAGTATATGCTATATATTTTGGGGACAAAATGCTGGTTTGTGGTTATTGACAAACTTCTATTTCCCATATTTCCCATTTCCCACTTATATTACGTTAAAATTATTATTTAATTGTTGGCTACTGGCAAAAATGTTTAGACCTCTGATGTGGGACAGACCAAAATCCCATTTTAAGGGGGATATAGACATTTGATGTGTAAAGCAAACTGCTTTTCATATTATATAAATGTTATGTTATAAAACAGTTTATCTAATATTTCTGTTAAACTTTATTTTAAGGTAACATAGTTACATTGTACTTACTCAAATAAGTATTGAGTAATATAAATTAACTACATGTACTTACTATAGAGTTAGGGTTTGGTTTAGGGTAAGTTACTTGTAATTATGCATAATTTACTGTTATTACTATAGTACATGTAGTAACGTGTATCTAATTCACCTTAAAATAAAGTGTTACCAATATTTCGCATAAAAACAACAGAAAAACATTTACAAATGTGTGCATCCAATGCTGTTAAAAAATTAATGGGACACCAAAGTGTACCATATTAGTGGAATGTGCTTTATAAATGCATTTTGGCTTCTTTTAATGCAGAAATCAAGTGAAGACAACAATGTAATACTTACATCTGTGTTGTTTGGCTGACAGGCAATAAGGGAAGAAAAGATGAGAAGGAAAAGGTTAAGTCATTCAGATAGTTGTTTGGTTTGTGTGTGTTGCACCAGATTACAAAGAACAAGAAAAGAGCCCTTGTGTGAAAAGGGGGTTGTGATTGAAAGGTTCTAGGTTTAAACCCCAGAAGGGACAATAAGTCATGTGGTGAGTCGCATTGGATAAAAAGTGTTTGCTAAGTAGCAAGCATCTTGATAAACTGCTCGGAGGCCTGCAGACGTGAGCATGTACATGTACGCTTAGAAATCTCCAGTGACAAACACTATTTGCTCATTCGTCAGTGTAAGGCGGACAGGAACTGATACACACCATTAACCAAAGACCTTCAGAACAACAACATCTCATATTTCTAGATGTTGTTATTTGCAGTCTACCTCTACACAGCAAATTCACACCTCTACACATTTATTATATTAATATTTTAATATGTATATTTTTGTATTTGTGTATCATATATACATGTAAAATGTTTAAAATATGTAGATAAATTCATATTAATATGAACATTATATTTAATATCAATATTATATCATTATATTCCTTTAATATTAATATTTTGATAACACTACAATAAGGTCCCATTAGTTAATGCATTAACTAAAATGAACAAACAACGAACAGTTTGTTTGTTACAGTAGTTATTATTCTTTGTTAATGTTAGCTATTAAAATACAGCTGTCCATTGTTAGTTCATTTTAGCTCAGGTCCATTAAATAATATTAACAGATTCAACTGTTGATTTTAATAATGTATTAGTATGTAGAAATTAACATTAACTAAGATTAATATATGCTTTAGAATATTTTTTACTGTTAGTTCAAGTTAACTAATGTACTTAACTAATGGAACTAAAAGTGCTACCAATATTTCTAATAATATTTTTGAGGTCAAACTCACTTGTTTGGCAATTGAAAAAAACACTCTTTCCAACAGGTCCAGGGATGCTTGCATTCCAATAGCTGCACATGGAAGAAACAAGGGGATAATCAGAAAACATTCAGTAGGAATAGATGAGGTATTTTACAGAGATTGCATTCATATATCTAGAGAATTACAAGAAAAAAAAAAATGTTTTGGATAAAAAAAATCCATAAATATTTACATACATAATTTCCAGGATCTTTTAAAAATAATTTGAAAGAGATTGCATTCACAATTTCTAGTTAATTAAATATTTTAGAGCTGATAATAACAAGACAAATAAATAATTCCCCTAAATATTTTACTATTATATTATTAATTTCCATGATTTTTCCAGCCCTGGAAATCTTCATTTTAAAATTCCCAGATATTTACAGGCTTTCCATGAGCGCAAGAACCCTGCATTCATGTTTTCCTGGAAAACATTTGTTGATGCTCTATATCACACGATTAATCCTCATATGTGCAACATCATAAGCTACAGGGAAAAATGAAGAGGCTCCCATTTCTAAGCTGTATCAGCTGATGTTTTTTTCTCTTCTGCCCCCTCCTCAGTCCATCTATCTCTCTCTCTCTCTCCGGCACAGACTGTTCTAATGTTAGTCCTCCTGATGTGACCCACGCTCATACACATATTGGACTTTGCACACTGTGAGGAACAACTGCACGTTCCTCTTGTTTCTTTCATTTTCTGTTGATTTGCTCACTCTGCCTTGATAGGAGCAATTATGAGGACCCATAGATGAGCACTACAGAAAGGTATGTTTCTGGTCGGATTTGCTTTTAGTATAAGTGCAATCATAATAATTTCTCACTGATTAGGTTAAACAAGCAATGGTCATTGCTTATGCTCATTCAATATTTAAGACTTTGTTGCACTGAATAAATGCTTTCTTTCTAAGAGTTTTTAGTATAACAAGTTCAAACCATGTAATTCTTAGTTCTAAGCTTTTTTTCTTCTAGGGTTTCTATTCTAGATCTATAGAACAACCCGGTTTAATCAGATATAAAATATAATTGTATCTTTGAAACAGATTTCATACAATTTTATGTATTACAAGAAGTGGGCATTCCAGCATGCACTATTTGATCCTATTTTCACTGATAAAGCGGATGTCAATCTCAGCTCTGATTTATTATCTAATGGTGTGGACAGTTTAATCCGTGATAGTTTAATGCAACAAATGTGATGGGCAAAATGAAATAAGAACAAGTAACCTCAAATGTATCTAGTTTTTCACTTGGCTTTATGCTCTTACAACAAGCAATGGGCCTCTGGGCAGCTTTTATACAAAGTCCTCTCTTTCACTTTCTTTTCCTTCTGAAGACTCAAATCCATTTCAGGTCTGCCTCATGTTCAGCCTTCACAGGGCATTCATTTTACATTTTAATTTTAGTCAGCTTATTAGTACCATCATAAATTAATCTGTACCAGCTGAGCATGCACCATATGACCACATGATAATCCTAAAATATCTTCTTCTAAGGGTATTTGTTACCATTACTGTAATAATTACAGCAATTCCAGGCGATTTCCAGGTGGATTCATCATGATGGAGAAGGACGGCATTCATTTGGTGTAGACTAGCGGATGTTACTGTTACAACAGCATTTGGTGAACAATACAGACCAGGATGAACATTATAAGTAAGATCCTTAACTTATTGTAAGTATCCTCAACCTTCTCAACTTTTACAGTTTCCTAACCCCCTCCCTTTTCTTGTAGTTTCCTCAAGTTTGATGACCCTTCTGAGCCTGTGTGGAACATCAGCAAGTTGTCCATCAGTCTGTTCCTGCAATGTGAACCAAACAGACTGCAGTGACCTCAACCAACTGGCTTCCTTGGACTCCATCCTGGACCAGCTTCCCTTTAACACAAGCTACCTCAACCTCTCAAAAAACAACTTCACCAATGTGGAACCTGGGAGCTTTTTCAACCTCAGCGGCCTGCTATATCTAGACCTCTCCAGAAACCTTCTCTCCACCATCAACCCTGAGTGTTTTTCCAATTTCAGCGGCCTGCTACATCTAGACCTCTCCAGAAACCTTCTCTCTAGACTTTTTCCTTCTAGCTTCTCCCAGCTGAATAACCTGGAGTTCCTGGATATCTCAGAAAACCTCCTTGTGAGGCTCCCCGTCAACCTGTTCTCTGATCTCGGCAGCCTAAGAGAGCTGGTTCTAAGAGACAACAGGCTTAAGGAACTGAACCTAGACCAGTTCAAAGGCCTGACTGAGCTTAGGCGTCTGGATCTTTCCTTAAACAGTCTCATCTCTATGCCCACACACCTACTGGATGGGCTCCAGAACCTAGTGTGGCTCTCGCTTGTGGGCAACAAGCTGAGAATCCTGCAGCAGACTTCACTTGAGCCAGCGACTGCTCTACGGCACCTTCTGCTCGACAGAAACCCCTGGAATTGCAACTGCAACTTAATCCCACTCAAGCACTGGCTGGAATGGATCGTATATACAGGTGAGTGAGGCAGTAAGGTGAATGTAGCGTTTTCCGAAGTTTCAGTGTGGACGAGAAACTGCTTGAAAATGCTAGTGTGGACGGAGAGCGTTTGAAACGAAAACAGCGTTTTTATCCGGATTAATGTAGACTTATCCGAATTAATGTAGACGTGGCCTAAATGATTGGAGAAGTCTGGCATACACAACATTTATGACATTATGAGGTTAAAAAAAAGAAAGAAAGAAAGAAAGAAACATATGCATGTATAAAACATTCACAATAAGATCAGTAACAGGCAAATAGAAAATAGAATACATTTTCTGACTTTGTTCATGTTCATTTCCTATATTTTTTCATTTAGATTACCTTCATCTTACGCTTACTTAAAGTTCATCTTTAAAAACACTAATAACTTAACACTGTTAAATGTAATCTTTAGCAAATCTCAAAATGAATATCCATTTTTACAGTGTAAATGTTGTAATGTCTAAATTCACTTGTAGCATCTAAAACTAATGATTTTATTTTTTTACTGTTTTTTTTTTTTTAGACTTAGTCTAAATAAAGTTTATAGTTTAAATTATTAGGCACTAATTAGTTATCAGCCAAAGCATGAAAATATTTATCAGCTTACCGGTATTGGTCCTAATTTTCATATATTTAATAAAGCCCATAAATCTATCAATTTAAAGACACTTTACATACATATTTAACATAGAAAAACACATTTAACAGGTATAAAATGCATTTAAAACATCTGAATATGTTTTATGTAAATGTATATTTTAATATTTTATTATTTTATTCTAATTTTATTCTCTCGATTCTTTCTTTTTTTGTCATTCCATAGGTGGCCATGTAGATTCCGCCAACTGCTCCTTTCCTTCTAATTTGCATGGTAAGGATCTTCGCAGTATCCCTATGGAGATGTTCAGACACTGTTACCCCCTCTATCTCGAGACCAGGAACCCATCTGCTGCCGAGGGCCACCAGGTGCCAGTCGGGTCAGCAGGAGACTGCATGCGGCAGCGCTACCGCCCCGTGAGTGTGCGGCGAGCAACCGCCACAGTGGTGGTAGCTGGGGTGGTGTGCGGCGTGGTGTGCGTGCTGATGGTGGTAACGGCCACCTACGGCTGCATCTATGCAATGCTGGTCGCTAATGAACAGCAGCAGCTGATGCGTGGGAACAGCCAGCAGCAACAGCCGCTGATGGAGGCAAAGGAACCAGAGCAGGATGAAAAAGACGATCTGATGCCGACTATCGGAAAGGGAGCAGAAGCCACCGAGTGCGTAGGGTGGATGGCATTTCCTCCAGAAGTGTGTGTTTAAAGCACACCTCTGGGTTTTTTTTATTGGAGCTTTTTTATCATTGATGTACATAGGTATATAGGTGTTTAGTTTGGGAGGGAGAGTTTATAGCTCAATTTATATCAATTATAGCTCCTACTAATTGATTAAAAAAAGACAAAATATATAACATTACTCATAGACCCTGTTTACACCTGATATTAAAGGGATAGTTCTCCCAAAAATGAAAAATACCCCATAATTTACTGACCCTCAAGCCATCCTAGGTGTATATTACATTATTCTTTCAGACGAATACAATCAGAGTTATAATAAAAACTTACGAAGAAAGTGTAACGCCTCTCGCAGTTCATCAGTTGCACTTTTTTCGTAAGTTGAATATGGAAGGCGGTCTGGCGAAAGCTAGATATTTTACTTTATAAAGTTTTAAATATGGATATTTTTCTTACACAAACCCATCGATTCACTTCAGAAGGCCTTTATTAACCCCTGGAGCCGTGTGGATTACTTTTATAATGGATGGATGCGCTTTTTTGGGCTTCAAATTTTGGGCTCCCATTTACTGCCATTATAAAACTTGGATTAGCCAGGACATATTTTAATGTATTTGTCTAAAAGAAGAATGTCATATATACCTAGGATGGCTTGAGGGTGAGTAAATCATAGGGTAATTTAAATTTTTGGGTGAACTATCCCTTTAAGATGCGTTTTAGTTGATTGGATCACAAGTAGAAGACGTTAAACACAGGTATAAATGGGGTCTAAAACATTTTGTCACTTCCAGGGGTAGTCGAAAACGCATTCGACTGGATTGCTTTCGGTGTAGACGCTCATTTGATCAAATGCGTTCGAACAAACCCCCGCCTACTGACCTAATGCGTAAACATTATGGGAAGCGCGCTAGCCAGATGGGATTTAAACTTTGTTGGCTGAAGACCTAACTTTGGTTTGAAGACGAAAAATGTTCCAAGCACAATGTTCTCTCACCATTCCTGATTTTTAACACAAACTCACCACGTTTGGCGTGGTCTTGTGGCTATCAGAGCAGAAACAAAGAGAGCAGCTTGCTCTCCGTATGTTTTTCTGTCATATCCGGTCGCGTTCATATGTAAATTGCGTGACCTTATATCGTCCATTAGATCAAAAGATCTAAAAAGGCCCATACATTTACCCCCCCATAGACCCTACCCTCGAAGAAATCAGGACAGAAGTGATTGAAAGTGAACAAAAGAGACGTTTTGTGTAAATGACGTTTATATTTTATGTGGTGTGAGAAAGTCACATAAACCACACGAAATCTGATCAGAGTGGTCAGACTGAAACAGGTTTCCAGAAATGCGATTTCAAACCACATATGAATG
Organism: Coreius guichenoti; assembly: GCA_039654105.1. Classification (NCBI taxonomy): domain Eukaryota; kingdom Metazoa; phylum Chordata; class Actinopteri; order Cypriniformes; family Gobionidae; genus Coreius; species Coreius guichenoti. The sequence continues at coordinate 15,873,389 of CM077191.1, forward strand.
TAGCATTTCATGTGATTTTTTTGCCATTCACACTTGCTAAATCTGATCGGGTTTCAATCGGATATGCACAAACATTGAATTTGGACTTAAAGTCTGAATGAGGCTTAAAGGTATCAAATGGAGGAAAATTTCGAAGCAATGTTGAATATGATTTTATGTAATCTTTTATATTTTCCAATGAATTTTCCTAACAAACCAACTCTGTGTTTGTTTTCTTAAGGTTGCTATCAATCACATGTTAATTAGCTTATTAAATAGTATATTTTTCTAAAATTTAGAAACAGACTATATTTTAAATCTTTTTGTCTATGTTCAATATGCAAGTACAGTATACATATATATATTAAAGTACATAAATTAAAATTATGGTCATAATTATGATAGTAATGATAAATAAGATGATCGTTATGTTATTAAAATTCTATACGATTTCATAAAAATAAATGGAAATACACTAAAATCAATAATTTTAAATGCTTTAAAGTGATTACATTCAAGTGACGACACAAATGACCATTATTATAATGTACAATATGAAAATGGATATTTATTTTGAAATGTGTTTTTAAAGATTAACTTTAGTGAGCATTAGATGCCGACTAAGGTAAATAGGTGAAATGCATGATTAAATATTTAATATTGACCAAACAGAATCCAAATATGGTCTCAAATTTTTGGACCCCACTCCATTAATTAATTAATTAATTAATGATGCTAAATTGCCATAAAATTATATCTTGAATGTGTAATCATATTTTAGAATTCAAACAATGACAGACAGATATCTTACCTCCAGCAATAGCTGTTCTTTTCCCTTCAGTCACTGTCACAGATGTTACCGCCACAAAAGTGTTCCTGCCTGTTGACATAGGATACTGTCATAGCATACTGTAGCTCATGCAGTAAATGTAAACTTTGACTTTGCTATTATAAGTCCATTTAATAATCAGTATTTAAGCACCTTTGTTTATATCATCATGCGGGACATAGAAGAAGAATTGACCCGGTTTGTTCTCAGCTGCCAGGCGATACCAAATGGGAAAGTGATCCACTGTGAAGAGGTTCTCTTTGTCCACACGGGTCAAGAACTTCCTGGGAGGTCAAAGTATCAGGAGATTTGGGGAAAGACCCCATTAGTATGTTTTTTTTTGTTGAAAATACTGTTTCAATAACATATTTCAAATGAGAAATAAAATCTGACAATGGTATCATAAATGTTTTTTCTTTATCTCAAATCATACTAAAATTGTGTTTTAGCTGGTCCAGCTATCAATGTTAAATGACTAACACACACACACCACATGTTGTGTTTTCATGTTTTATGGGGACTTTCCATAGACATAATGATTTTATACTGTACAAACTGTATATTCTATCCCCTAACCCTAAACATCACAGAAAACTTTATGCATTTTTACATTTTCAAATTCATTTACATTTACATTTTCATCATTTAGTATGATTTATAAGCTGTTTTCCTCATGGGGACCAAAAAATGTCCCCACAAGGACAAAGATATTGGATATTGCCATCTTTGTGGGGACATTTTGTCTCCATAATGTAGGGTTTACCAGGCCACACACACATACATATTTCATTGCTACTTAGTAATGTAAGCTACTGAGGAGTTGATTTTACAACATCTCACTCACTTTCCCACTCGCTTCTCACTTCCTGCATATCTGATCACACGCATGAGCCCAGAGCGGGTTCCAAGGAAAGCCGACTCCATGTCTTCATCTACACTATAGGCAGATAAAAGCAAAAAGAGAAGGACCATAAACAGTTTTTTCAAAATGACGGTGGGATTTTATAGGACACACAGAAAAGTCTGGCTTTGTGTTGGTGCCTAATGCACAACATACACAGATTAAATAAAGCCTCTTACCCGGGGCTGTTTAGCATTAGCGCTGTCCAGTAGGCCTCCAGTGGTGCTGTTACCACTGCATCGAAAAGAACTTGCTGTAGCAGTATCTCGTCACCTATTACAATCCAAACCTTTACTTAAGCAATACTGGATGGTATTTTTAACTGCTTGCATGTTAAACACATAAAATAGCTGAAAACACTAGCCAAATTAGCCACAGTATAATCAACAGGCAAAAGGCAGGGGATGAGCAGAACTTCACGTGGGCCCGTTTGAAGCTAAAAATAAGGTAAAGCTGAAAATAAGGTAAAATACAGCTGAGGATAACTCACACTCCAAGTCAGGCTCTTTCCCAGTCAGGTATCGGACCACAGCCTGGAGCTGAGTGAGCTTACGGTGGTGTGGGTCAATATCTGTCTCGCAATACGTCCTGAGTGGGTAAAACAACTTCAACTTAGCAAAAAACATGACTACATTTTTAGGTTTTTAGGGACCCGTTGTTGACGGCAGTGTTGGGGAAAGTTACTTTTAAAAGTAATGCATTACAATATTGCATTACTCCATAAAAAATAACTAATTGCGTTACTTTTTCTCACCTGGGCTGGGCTTGCTTTGTTTGTTTTTTAATAACAACAAAAAAAAGTTATATGTTTGGCAAACATAAAGGCCCTTTCACACCAAAAAGTGAAATGAATAAGCCTCAGGCTGAAAGAAATGCAAATTCACGCCTGTACAGTAGAGGGCACAGTTAAAAAAATAGCTGTTCTGCCATTCTGGATTGAAGAAGAATAGGATGCAGAAGAAGCAAGTTCAACATGCTTACTTCAGCAATAAAATTTTTAAAAAATGAAACACAAATGTGATGTTTATCTAAAGTCATTTTTGCTTATTAGTATGATTGAAGTGGATCATCGAAGGTCAGCAACAAAGACATTGGTTAATAAAGTGAGATTAAATACATAAAGTATATTTGTGTAATTTAACATATTTAATTATTGCAGGTTTGCGTAATATTCTGAGATTGCATTTTCACTGTTTTTATTAAGTTTGAGTAATACTGAACATTTTCACATTTATTCTAGACCTACAATACCCATCATGTTCACACAGCACACACAACGCCTCTGCACTGATTTCTCTCAACGTGGACAAGACAGCTGTCAGTCAATAAATGGGAAAACAAAGTAACTTGCAGAAACTTATTTGAAAAAGTAACTCAGGTATTTTGTTGTACATTTAAAAGTAATGCGTTACTTTACTAGTTACTTGAAAAAAGTAATCTAATTACGTAACTCAAGTTCCCATTCAGTCAGTCACTTCCGACCCCACGTCGGAGACCGACGAATAGGAATCTCGCTAGCGAGAGCCAATCTACTTCGAGTGTAACTAAACGAGATGATGGACATTGGCATGCAATGATTGCACCAGGTGCTCATGCCACGCAGCGCGGGTATAAATGAGGCACAGGTGCTTGCATCAAATCAGCTTTTTGCTTCGGAGCCGAGTGGTGGATGGTTCGTCCTGAAATCACTCTCTACAAAGCAGTGGAACTGACTGAGCCTGCCTTTTGGAAGTGGATCTCTTCAGTCGGTGTTGGTGTGACGGCACAGCAGCAGGTCACGTGGTATTCGTACTGTTTCTCTGTTTGTTTGAAAGAGCAAAACACAAAGGCTGTTCTCACAGCTGGTTCAGTGCGCTAGGTGGAGAACGCTAAAAAGCCATTCTTACAGCTGGTAAGAGAACGCCTTCGTGTGAGAGAGCGCGCACGTCAGGCTGCACTACTTCCCTGACTGTGACGCCGCGACCGTTCCCCTGCATGCTTCAGCACCAATGAGAGCGTCCTTCTAAAAGAGCTACACAGATAGAGCTTGCGTCTTTTTCAAGATAACATTCTATCTGTGTGTTTCTGGATGCGGTGGTTATCTGTCACCGAGGGATGGTCACCAGCGCTGTATCTCGTGTTTGGGCATTCAGCACGCTGAGGCAGTGCTGGTGGATGATTCATATTCTCACTGCGGGAACATGACCATCTCGGAGTTGCGGTCGAGACTCCATCTCGCAAGGGGTGGAGTCCCCACGCCTCTGCCTAAATCTAACCCTCCACAGAGGGTTACTTCTGGCAGTAGCGTGGATGATTTGAGGGTGACGGTGAGCGGGGAACCAACCCCCAGGGAACCCTCACTCCTCCCGCACTTCGCAGCCAGTAGAGCTGCCGCCGGGATGCGGTGGGCCACCCACGAGGTGTGCACCATCTGTATCCTTCGGGCTCCTCTCGATGACCAGATGTCCATCGCTGCATCAGAGGGAGGGTCAGACTTCTCTGGAGATGACGTGTCGGTGCAGGGGGCTCCTTCGGGAAGATCAGCTGTGCCCGATATGGATCCGGAGATGATGGCCATGCTTTCCCGGGCCGCTGAGAGAGTCGGGCTCGTGTGGAACCCTCCACCGTGTCCCGAACCCTCGAGGCTGGACGATTGGTTTCTCAGGTTCTCACCGCACCACCCTGGTTCCTTTCTTTCCGGAGGTGCACGAGGAGCTCACTAGGTCATGGACAGCACCTTTTACTGCCAGAAACCGACCTGGTGGCTCCTCCTCCCTCACCACCCTCGATGGAGGAGCTGCAAAGGGTTACACGCAGGTTCCTCACTTTGCCCTAACTCCACCTCTAGGGGGAACCCGTGTCTCCCCTCCCGGGCCTGTAGGCACTCGTCCGATCTGATCGGAAAGGCCTACCAGGCTTGTGGGGATGCTGCCTCCGCCTTACACTCTATGGCGTTGTTGCAGGTTCATCAGGCCCAGGCACTGAAGAGCTTGCACGAGGGTGGTCACGATCCTGCAGTTTTGCACGAACTGAGGACCGCGCCGGATCTTGCACTTCGTGCGACGAAGGTCACGGCGCGGTCGGTGGGTCGTGCAATGTCCACTATGGTGGTCCAGGAACGCCATCTCTGGCTGTGTCTGACCGACATGAGGGAAACCGACAAAGTCAGGTTTCTTAATTCCCCCGTGTCCCAGACGCTTTGGTAGGCGTCGGAAGTGACCGACTGAATGGGAACGTCTCGGTTACGTATGTAACCCTCGTTCCCTAAAGGAGGGAACGGAGATGCCACTTCCCGTCGCCACTTCCCGTCGCCACGTCCCGTCGCCACGTCCCGTCGCCACGTCCTCTGTACCCTGCTGGGGTGCCAGTTCACCTACGCGGCTCCTCAGCAAAAAGCTGATTTGATGCAAGCACCTGTGCCTCATTTATACTCGCGCTGCGTGGCATGAGCAGCTGGTGCAATCATTGCATGCCAATGTCCATTGGCTCGTTTAGTTACACTCGTAGTAGATTGGCTCTCGCTAGCGAGATTCCTATTCGTCGGTCTCTGACGTGGCATCTCCGTTCCCTTCTTCAGGGAACGAGGGTTACATACGTAACCGAGATGTTACTTGTAATGCGTTACCCCCAACACTGACAGTGTTAAGAAGAAAAAATTCTGTCTGTTATGTTTTTATATTCTTGCTTCAACTCAACAGTACTTACCATTCATCTGCTATAGAGAGGTCTGGCTGCTGAAGGTCATGAAGACCTAAAAAAAGGAGAAATTGGTAGCAGCTAAATTCTTTTCACTGTGTGTTTTTACAATTTCTTAAATGAGTGCTTCCTCAACTTTGGGCACTTTTATTTTTTATTATTTGCTATTTTTTAAATGCTTTTTAGGTATAGGTTTTGTTGGTTTACCCTTGTTCCATACCCAGACTTTCAATCTTAAATTCATCATCAAAATATAAATTACTGACTTTTTAAAACTATGATTATTCTAAAGCAAACATATAGATAAACATATAGATTTCCATATTTATTATGTGAAAGTGATCTGTAAAATGATATACATTTTAAATGAATTACAACTGTTCCTCACATTTACTACCGTTCAAAAGTTTGGTGTGGGTCATTTTTTTTTTTTTTTAAGAAGTCTCTTATGGTCACAAAGGCTGCATTTATTTGATAAAAATGCAGTAAAAAGCAATATTGTGAAATATTACTACAATTTAAAATGACATATATATATTGTTTTATTATATTTGTATATATGTATATATTTGTTAATATAAATATTCATTTATTCCTGTGATGGCAAAGCTGAATTTTCAGCAGCCATTACTCCAGTCTATATTTTTGTGGAAACCATTTTTGATAAATATAAGGTTTAACAGGAACAGCATTTATTTGAAAAAGAAATCTTTTGAAACATTATAATTGTCTTTACTGTCACTTTTGATCAATGTGTACTTGCTGAATAAAAGTATTAATTTCTTTCACAAATAAAAAAAAAACCTTACTGACCCCAAACTTTTGAATGGTAGTGTATGATTCCCACCTCAGTATATCACACATGCCATTAATCATACTGTAAACTCACCCTCCTCTATGGAAACATTCCCAAAGAACATGTACTGTCCGTGACCTCTCGTAAGCACCATCCCAAAGCTGAAACCACACCAGAAACAAGCATCATATGAAGGTTAACTGTTACTCAAATATGTGTTTTACAATAATCTATTTAATATACAGCAAGTATGAAGGGAATATTCTGAGAATGTGAGAAGCATATCAAACCTAAATGGAGTTTCATTGATTGTTGTGTAAAAATAATCATTTTTGAGGAACAAAGGCCTTTTCTGGGGGATAAATGGAAAAATACAGTTACAAAGACTATCAGATTTATTAAAGGTTATTGCTCAATAACATTTACATAAAATATAATTCATTATCACTTTATGTTACACATCTTATTAAAAGGATGAATCTTATAAAACCTATAAAGAACATGTTCAATATATATATGGAGGAAAAATACAATTATGGTTAAATTATGGTAATGAGAAATGGGGGGAAATGTGCTTTAAGTCATGAAATCAAAATCGACAATCTTGTTTTTTATGGAATATTGCAGTATTTATTATAAATGATTTATCTGTGCACATCATTATTTTATATATAAAAAAATAATGTGCCCTCATAATCTGTAATCAAAGTAACTCCCCCTCTTTCTTGCAGCAACATCTCTTCTCTGATGTTTACTGGCAGGATGGCGGGACAACCTGTCATTCACATGAGACTGACCAATAGCAAACCACAAGCATCCAACGATCCAATCAATTCCTAATGGACAAAATGAAGTCCCGCCCTACATTTTTTCTTGTTTGCGAAGCCGTTTCACTCAGATATACATCACAATAGGAAAGAAAAGCCTATCGCAACTTCTGTTTCATGCTGACTTTAAATGTACGTGTTCTTGACAGGACTCGTAAGATTCACCCAGAATGAGTTTAGTAATTTAACATTATAACTTGCTCACCCCTTTATCCACAGCTGCTCTCACATCTAAAGCCAGAGTACCAGTTTCTCCCTTCACCATGGCTGTTCTCAACTGCACAGACAGGGCAGGGCATCATAAAGATTTTGATGAGCCTTAAAACAGTGAGGATACTTACAGGAAGTTAGTGAATGTGTTTGGAAAACTCACATTGTCCTCTGTGTCCTCCCACTCTGCCTCTGACAGATCCACACTGTTGTAGTTAGGCTTGGGTTTCAACTTCTTCCCATCACTGTACTGTTACAAAAACAGAAAAAAAAAAAATAGCAAGAGGGATGGCAAATCAATATACAGTATACATCAGTTCATAATATTTGGGTCTAGAGGAGCAGATGTTTGAGTGATTGAGACAGTAAGAGGATTCAGAGGGACTCACCAGTGGTCTTAAATCAGGATGTGCCAGGATGTATCCATTGTTTGTGATGAGGAAGGCGTAACCATGTGCTCCAAGCTAAAAGACATCACCCATTAGCATCCATACTTTCATATTTATGCTAACATTTTTTTTTCAGCATTTGTGGCTATGCTCATTGAAATGTCTAAAATAAAAGCATCCAAAGTTATGGGTCTGATGAGTCTGAACATCTTGAAATATGTATGTACAGTCATAGTTTTCTAGAAATAATTTACCATGAAAGAAGCTAAATTGATATGAGATAATGTGAAATTATATTTCCAGTTATATATTATTTTAATTGAAAAAATATTTATAAAACATGGTAGAATTTGTTGTACTGCCTTTCATATAAGCTGATTTAAATAAATAAAAAAAATTGCAGTATTTTTTTTTTAAATCATTGTGAATAATGAGAATTACACACAAACTCCTTTATGATAATGAGATTTTGTGAGGTAAATGTGCTTGTTATGAAAATAATATCACAATATAAATATAAAATATATATTTAATATAAAACAATAAAATATTTTATGGTCCTAAAATATGCTATATTTTTTAATATACAGTATATATATGGACAGTGGTGGACAAAATTATTAGAACACCTGACAGATCTGAAAATATTGACCTTTTTTGCCTCCAAAACATGATTCCATTTCATAATGTTCATGAAACATGCAGTTGGTTGCTCTGACCATCAAATATCAGATGAAGTACTGTTTTTATCCACTTTGAACTTTAATATTTGGTATGTCCACCTTTTGCAGCAATTACAGCAGCACATCTCTCTGGCATAGTGTCAATATATTTCCTCTGAGAACTTCAGCACTAATGTTATCCCATGCCATCTGCAACTGAAGCCAAAGGCTTTCCTTTGAATGTACAACAGATCTGTCCAGTTTATTTTCCAACTTGTCCCAAATGTGCTTGATGGGGTTGAGGTCCGGACTTTGAGGGGGCCAGTCCATCATTTTCAATGTTCCAGCAGATTCCTTCCATCGCAGGTAGTTCCGGCAATAGTTAGAAGAATGTTTCGGGTCATTGTCCTCTTGGAAAATAAATCCAAGCCCAATAAGACGACTCCCAGATGCCAAGTGTTCTAATAATTTTGGCCACAACTTTATATATATATATTCTCTCTTTGGACTGGACATGTTCCACATTTAGTTCCAATTAACAGCTTGTCACCACTAATATTGTACTGAAATCACCATTAGTATCTGTGGTAAAAAAAAATAATACATTGAAAATTAATAAAATTAAGATTAGTACCTTATATCGCGGGGCAAGTTTCATAACTTCCAGCAGGGGGACGTCAGTTCCCACCACTCCCAGCAGAATGCCATGAGAAAGCGTTTCTTTCTTCTTACTGAACACTGGCATAGCCACTGACGTCATGAGCAGGAGACTGTGAGCCTTACTTTTGAACAGCTAAGGGAGAGATTTGAGAAGAAGCAACCTTACACTCTGAAGACCAAACATTCAGAATGCTGAAGCACACAGTTAAAATCAACATGAAATCAAAATGACCCCTATTTACCATCTAAATGCACATTCCTAGTCTTATAGTACCATGACCATTTTTCATGATCAAAACAATTCCAAATGAATAAAATAAAGCCTTATCCCTACATTTTTTTTCTTGTTTCACTTGGAAATATGTCACATTACGGATGGGTTGCAAACTAGATTTCATGTTGATTTTAATAGTGAAAGCTTTATCATGCCCTGAAAAATGTGATTAATGATGATAAACAGTAGGGGGCGTCCTAAAACAAGAAGTCCTGGTATGCTGACCAGGTTAACAACTACATTATACTCTGAGCACAGGCTAAATATCTAAAGTCTTCTATTTATACATGCTAAAATACAGTGATGTGTGTTTTACTGTCTATAAGAGTTACCTCCTTAGTGTTAGGAAGCTGTGTGATAGAGAAGATGATGGCGAGGAATGGGAAAGAATCACATTAGTACAGTGATATGAGGATAAGGATGACACAAAACAGTATTAGCACACGTTTGGGCCAAATTGCACAACAAATTCACACTGAAATGAGTCACGAACAGTTGAGAATTGTGAATTTATGTGAATTTTGTATAATTAAATTCTCTGGTGTTTTTCTGAATGGTATAATCATGTACTCACAACACTGTCCATATATGCCTCGGTCCAGATTATGTCATGGTCATGGTTGATGACCATTGGTCGACTCAAAACATGAAGATACTCCATGACGTTCTCCTGTACGTCAGCAAGTGTCGATACGTGAGTATAATATCCTGTAAATATCAAATGTGCGTATAAGAGTTTTGCATCAAAGAATCCGTTAATAAATCATTCACTGATTGGAAATTTGATTAGCGATCTGACCTAAATGATACATTAATAAATCAAATTGATCTGTTTCTCGAGTTCAACTCACTGACCATGATATGCTTTCAGAAGACTTAATACTGTACAGCACAGAGTAATTTCAAAAATTATACTTTTATAATGCTTTTGTGTCCTTTTTTGATTCTCAAACGTTTCAATCTTGTGTTCTGCAGAAGCAAAAAAGTAATTCGGAATCACATGCGGGAGAATAAATTATAACATTTTTACTTTTTGGCTGACTACATACCCTTATTGTTGCAGGCAATCCATTTGACGTTTTCTGAGAAGGTCATATCTCTGCCAATAAGGTAAGTAAAAACCCGTACCTGAAACCATTACATTTTATGTTACTGTAGTTTCCTTTGGGAAAATATCCATACATTTTTTGTTCAATCAAGTCTCATTGTCACACCAAGACATTTTGCTAGAAGGTTCTCCAAAATTTTTACAGAGCAGTATGCAGATTTTATAGATGCTGTACGTCATATGTTACAGCCTCCGTTCCCTGTAGAGTAAGCAGATTGTGTTACCTTCCTGTCAGGCCAGTTGAACTCTTCAAACACTGACTGGAAATCTTCCATGGCTCCGTCTGTGATCAGCATAATTGCTTGGTTACATAGGCTGCCCTGACCATTTGCTCTGGCCTAGGAGACAGGAAGAGTAACATGGAGGACGTGCAGAGGGTTAGCACCATATGTACAGTTTTGTATATTTGTGTGAACAAGTATTGTGAATGATACTGACGTCAGCGAGGATGCGGAAAGACTCCTTCATGGCTTTTTTTACTTTAGCCTCCCCCTTTACATGGAGTTCATCCACAAGCAGCTTGAAATGCTGAAAGGAGAGATGGGATGGGGAAAAAAGTGAGGACAAAACTGAAAAAAGATGAATATTTTTATCTTTCATACGTTCCCCAATCTGTTCAGTTATTGTTAACTAAAACAAAAGCTAAAACTAAAACTATTACAAATCGTTTTTTGTTAACTGAATAAAGCTGAAATAATATATAAATATCAGATCATTTGATAAATAGAAAGAAAAAAACTTTAAATTGAAGTACTAAAATGATTAAAACTAAAAATATTTATTAAAATAAATTTAAGATAAAAAGAAATATTTAAAAAAAGAATAAAAATGGGGAAACGACTAAAACTTAACCTAAAATTAAATAAAAATTAAATAAAATTATTTTAAATAAAAATTATCACTAAAATTCAATTCAAAATATTAATAAATACTATAATAGTATATAAATAATACTACAATAACACTGTCCTAGACAGCAATGGGATTAAACAGTAGACGAAAAATTAGACTTTTCCCAATAAAAATAGGTACTGAAAAGAAATATAGTTTTATAATTTATTTATCAAATCTTATTGCTGACTTCTTTTTAAAACATAATCTTTACAACTTGCATGCCTTTTTGCCCAGATAATAACTGCCCAGTGGCAATAAAAGGGTTCAGACTTAGAGACATCGTTCTCAAGTATCTCTTTTTCTTGTAATTTTTTAAAATTCAATTACCCAAAAATGGGACAAAACTTAGGATCAGGTTCATCTGAGCAGGTGGGACAGGGATCTCATTGTGCTGCTGTCTTTCACAGTATTTCTTAGAGGATCTGTGTCAGCACCTTGAGCAGATACAGAGTGACTTAAGACCTGGAATATCATTACGAGCTCTGCTGATCCATCAACCCGTATTAAGTCCCAGTCTGTGACTGCACAGACCTGTCCAACTGCCCTGCACAATTTACATGATCCTTTTTTGTAGATACAGTATTTAGAGATGTATAATAGTAGAATAAGTTGTATTGTAAAACAAACAATATGGCCATTTTGTGCATTCATGGGTCTTTGAATTGTCTTCATTTGAGGTCTTTTCTCAGCAAACACTGATATGTGAGAATAATTGTGATTAATTTGATTAATTAATCAGCTTATTATATAATTAATTCAATGAAAATTACATTTTTTATCAATTCATGGGATTATCAATAATGTAAATACAGTATATGGCTTATTTCTACTGCATGTATAAAACTGTCTGAAATTTGATTATTAGAGTGATCCAAAGGATGAAACGTGCTACCTACAGTAATTTCACTATCCGATCACACTATAATTCTGTATCTGACCATAATTCCAGAGATTAGAGTACGTCCCTACTTGCTCTCTGATACATAACAAGCAAAAGAGCTGCACATTAGATCAAATCATGCACTCGCTAGCCTATCACATGACTAACAGCAGAATGAGGATGGGCCTAGTTTCCCTGCCTAGTGTCACAGCTACAGCCTAGCGTTCCTGAAAAGAAGCATGATTTGTCTCAGTGATTGCTAAAAAAAATTTAGTCAGAGTGCGATTCAATTCTGTGAAGCAAGAAATTTTTAAAAATAGTCTTAGATGTTTTTTTATATCTAAACTAGTGCTGTCAAATCGATTAATCGTGATTAATCACATCCAAAATAAAAGTTTGTGTTTACATAATATGTGTGTGTACTGTGTATACGTATTATGTATATATATAAATACACACTCATGCATCTATATATTTAAGAAATATTTGTATATACTGTATATATATTTATATAATATAAAATATTATTATAAAATAATATCAATATTTTATATATAAATATAAAAAAATCTTAAATATATACATGAATGAGTGTGTATTTATATAAACATAATAATTATACACAATACACACATATATTATGTAAACACAAACTTTTATTTTGGATGCGATTAATCGATTTGACAGCACTAATATTTTAAATATTTTATTATAAACTGCAGTGCAGTTTATATTTTTTTATTTATTTATTTTTTTAAATATATATTTTCATATTTTATATTATATTTTACTATAACCAACTATAGGTAAAACACGCACATGTTGATTTCTCAAAAAGTGTAATAATTTTTACACCAGCCTGACATTGCGACATAGGCTCAACCAACGGGATGAGTTTGGGGGCAGGACTATCTGTTTTTCCAACCAATGGCAGATGGAGGGAGTGTTTAGATTTTATTGAAATGAGTCATTACTTTTGCAAATATGTTTGGTGAAAAATGACACTTTAACATTATATAAATTAAATTACATAAATTACATAAATTAAGTCACATGGAATTAAAACAGTTCAAAATAAAATTGCACAAGACCTGTAAACAAATCTAATATAAATGATAAAGATAGTAAATAAAACATATTTATATAAATTATAGAAAAGAAAGAAAGAATGTGTAACTATGTGTACGAGGCATACATGAGTGCATATGAGGGAATGGTAGGGTGCCGGTATCCTGCCGTGTCGATTGGAGTCATTGGCTTAGTTCCTCAGGCTCAAGTGAAGTGGATAATCGACTTACCTCGCGGTTGTCCAAGTCTGCCTGCACCAACGTTCCCTTAAAACAGGGCTCCACGTAGCGGACATAATCAGTGTACTAAGGAAAGGACGTGCAAAATTTTACAATGCTGATAAAGTGAGAAAGTGATGCTGAATGGAAAGCAAAGTGTGCTCTTACTGCAATAACATTGACAAAGTCATTTTCTCCGAGCGTGTCCAGGATAGTGTTGATGGTGTGTTTGGCAATGGTCATTTTCAGACCCTTCATGCTTCCGCTGACATCAACCACAATGACGATGTCCTTAGGAGAGGTGGCAGCCTGGATATACCTGCGACACAGAGAGAGGATTTTCTTAGAAGATGGCCCAGGACACCTCTAGATCAGTGTATGGAGGGCAATGCTAAATAATTTATAGTAATACTGACTGATAAGTTATTATAAAGTATCCAATTTATAGGTCAAGGACTGGGCATTACATCAAACATTCCAAAATATAAAATTAAGCAACATTGTGGAAACTGCAACAATTTAATGCTTTTTCTATTGGACTGATATGATTAAAATTAATACAGGAGGATTATGAGTATGAGAGCATTATGATACAGGTTTTTATGATTTAAACGTGTTTGGGTTGGTAAGTTTGAATCAATTCCCTGAATCAGTTCAAACTGTCAATTTCACTGATTTAAAATGTATTTAGTTTGCATCATCACTCAACAATATGCATAGATGTATAAATATATATTTAGGTAAATATCGCTGTTTAGTACTATTTTTGCATAAAAAATATATGATTAATTAATTTAATTAATTGATAAAATATTATATAATTTTAATCTTGTGTTTACTTTGTGAAAAAAAACATGGATAATATGCCTTTTTTACTGTTTTACTTCAATATTAAACACTTTATATTTAACTAAAACAGTATTTGGTTACACTTTATTTTAAGGTGTCACTGTTACAGTGTAATTATATATTTAAGTCCTGAGTAATAATAATTAACTACATGTACTTACTATAGGGTTAGGGTAGGATTAGGGTTTGATTGAGGGTTAGTTGCATGTAATTATGCATAATTTACTGTTATTACTATGGAAAATACATGTAACATATGAAAAAGGACAAAGTGTTACCCAGTACTTTTTACATACAAACATTTTCTTTAGTTTAACATCATCTTATCTCAGCATCACTCATCTCTTTGGCAAAAATGGCTTGGTTGAAATAATGGTTCACAAATCAGCAAAAAAAAAAAAAAAAAATCAGTATTTAAGCCATTTCAGTGCAAACACATAAATATCCAAATGTACTGTATATCAAGGCTGAAAAATACAGATACTGTATCATTTTCTCAGTCCTATATAGTGCTAGACAGTCTACAAAGTAGAAAAAAGGTAACAAGAATGATGTAAACCCAATTCTGTCTTGTTTCAAAATGGCAGTGTCTTCGCACTGGTGTGTTTATTCAGATTCATTGCAATCACTTGCCTTTGTATAAACAGTCACATATGGAGCCTGTGTCAGTCCTACTAACCTGGCTGTTGAGCTGCTAACCACTTAAGAATGAGATTAAAGTCTTTCAGTGGTATCAGGGCCTAACTGGCTGTGCTACCATAGACACAAGCAGACATTTGGGTGGCATCCACACAGATAATCCTGCGGTGCACTCTAGGTCAGGAAAAGACCTTGCTGAATCCAAGTCAACTGGCATAAATTTCATTTCATATGAATGAATCAACCTCACTATATTGCCAAGCACTTTGACATTCAGATTTGGGTTTTAGGTCAAATTCTTTACTTTGTCTCACCAGTTTCTGTTTCTGCAGTCGAAAGCAACAACGCCATTAGAATCAGGGGTCCATTTGATTCCTAAAAGGTTCAAAGACAAGCAAAACAAAATATGTTGTACATTAATAATGCAATTTTTGAAGTTGTATTTTAAAGTTGTACTGATCAATAAGAAAACAATGTTCCTGAAAGCAGAATTGACCAAACCTGGATAGAGTCTGAAGAAGCCTGTTGAGCTGCCAAAATATTGCCAAGTGAGCGTGGGATCCTTCTGGAAATTACTGATGAAGATGTCATTCAAGGCCTCTGACATGTACACTCCATTAAGAATGTTTGGATCTGCAAATAAACACGGCTGATATTAGTTTTAAATGTTTAAATGTTGCATTTGCACAAAATAGGCATCAAAATGCTATTTCATGCATTCTGACTTATTTACACTGTTAAAGAGTTGGATTCTCATGCTAAACATGGCCAAAATTAAAACAAAAAAACCAGTTGGACGTATGACGGAGTATTTCTGTGCCAAATACACTCCTTCAGGATTCGAACAAGTTTCGAAAAGTTTTTTTCGAGTATGGCCCTGTATGAGCGCGTGAGCACATCAACCAGAGCGAGAGCGCCCATCAGTTTCGCTCGGGTTACAGAAGCCGTCGACAGCGCCGTCATTTGGTTTTTAGACCAAGAAATCAACAATGTCACTAAAGAAGTGTGTTTCTGGTTGTGAGGGAAAGATAACCTTGTTCAGCTTCCCAAAGAACCCAGCGTTAAGGAAACAGTGGATGCAGTTTGTTTTTCCGGAGCAGCAACGGAGTTGTGCAAGTGTGTTTGTTTGTTCCCAATCATGAGTCGAAACCGCAGGCGGTGAGTGAAACTGCATTAAATGTCTGTGTTTTGTTGGTAATCGGCGCGTAAGTGCATATAATGTAAACAACACGAACGTATAGTAAATCGAAAGTTATCCAGGGATAATGCCATGATGTATTTTGTGTGTGTGTGTGTGCATGTGTGTGTGCTCGTGTCTCTTTAGCTCCGCCCACTGCACGCCTCCACGAGCTCGGCTGTTTTCGGAAAGAATCGGTACAGCGTATCTGTCTTTTATAAATATGATAAAACTAAAGACTAACTAAATATCTTCGGACATATGAAGGATGCAATACTACTCTATAGGTACTCAAGATTAACATGAGACTGGCAGAAACTGTGTGTGTTATGTACCCTTTAAATTCAGTTCACACCATTCAGAATATCGTATATACATTCAGCAACCATCGTATATAGAGTTAAGCACTCAAATCAGAAGCAATCTTCATCCAGTGAAGTTTTATACAATATACTGACTTAGAAAGCCCTCAAAAATTTGAATTGTTAAGTCAAAAGTTCATTCAACTTCATTGACTAAATAGTGTTTAAATCAGATACAAAGCCCATGCATGGAGATTCTCATTATTGTTATCATACCTTTGTTGTACACATTAGTTGGAACTTGGATGTCGCTCATTAAAGTGTTGACTGATAGCTTGTTGAAATGTTCATTCTCCTCCAATGGAAATTCGCCTCCAAGGTCAATGAAATTTCCCTCTTCATCCATAGTATTCACCAATAACGCATTAAAGTAGTCAAACTGAAAAAAATGACCATGCAATATTTGCATTTAAATGTAATATTTGATATATTTATGAGATAAATATATGTACTGTTTATGTAATAAAATATTTAATATATTTATTTAAATTATTTAAATTTAATAAGTGACGTTTATGGAATAATTTTACAATCAGTTTTAAATACCAAATTACCAATTATCTTGATGATTTTTTACCTGTAAAGATGCATTATACTCATGATACAGGTCGGCATCCTCAGCTGTGTCTGCGAGCCTCTGAGGACAAAGAGAACAGCATCGGTTAAAACCAGAGCTCCTCATAAAATAACACCATATTTTAAGAGTCTTAAAAATTAGGATTAATCTCAATAATGTAAAAAAATGAGCACCTTACACTGACCTTCACAGACTTCATCTTGCTGCCAAGCATTCTCTCGATTTCCTCTGAAAATTCCAGCACTAATCGAGCACCATCCACGTCCTCTATTCTGATGATGGATTCAACATCTTTGAGTTTCTGGACAAACAGAGAGAATGATTTTAGCATTTTGCTCTTTTTAAATTGAGGAATATATGCAATGGTTCTCCTGATTGAACATGCAAAAAAATAAGGCAGTAAGAAACAGTCATTATAATTAGTTCCTTTATTTTACTGACTATTAGTATGACAAAAAAAATGACTTTTCATTGATATTACCTTTTGTAATAGAGCAGCTCCTGAATATTTTGATGCAATGGCATTGATTTGCTCTGAAATGGTGATGGCCCATTTTTGAACCCTAGAGATAAAAAAAAAAAAATTAATCAGTGTGATGTTTATCAAGTGCTATTGAATAGAGTGTTTACCCAGCTAAGAAAAATATATTCTAAGAATGTTTTGCTAACGTTCCCATTAAGTTATGAAAACGTTATTTCTGAATGTTCCCTGAATGCTCAAAATGTTTTTTCTTGGTTATATAAATGTTAAGGGAACATTCCATTTTATAATTTTGCAAATATTATTTAAACATTACTTTTAAATAATCTATAAATATTCTGAAACTTTGATCAACTTTGAGAGAGAGAAAGTTAGCAAAAGTTCTGTGAACGTTCCCTGTTTTATTTAGTTGAAATTAGCCATGTAAACTTAAAAATATTAAACAAATGTCTACATTTGTTTTGATCAACCGTCCATCTGCCGGTCTATAAATATACATAATTGTCTTAGTTTACAGGTGGCCCATAATCACTTGATAGGATTCCAAGTAATCTATTGATCTCTGACCATTGACACTGAATGCAGACTTTGCAGATACTGTTTAAAAAGCCAATCCAAACACAAACAATCCTATACATTAAAAGAACATGTGAGGTCACTATAAATGATATAAAGTCAACAAATATACAGTCTATAATGAAACACCTCTTATCATGCTTGATGTACAGTGCACAAAATGACAAATGAAGCATTGTGGTTAGTCATATAAAGAGCCCTGTCAGCACTTTGTCATAAGGGTTGAGATCTTGGTCAGACTGTCTTAACGCCTAACGCTGAGTCTGTCATCAGTCTTATGTTGAAGCCTCTCTGTTGACCTGAAGGAGTCTGGGATCATCATGGAGGCTAGGGAATTGTGTTAATGGCTTGGCAATGTTTTGGACACTGATACTATTACAGCGAGGGAAATCAAGGGGGAGTCAAAAACAACCCAACCAATAAGGAAGCAGACATGAAGATATTTTTTCCCTGTATAAGCAAAATTTAGGAATAAAAATATAATACTGTACAAAATAATTTATTTTAAAAAAATCATACTGATCAGTAATATATACTACCATTCAAAAGTTTAGGATCAATATGGATTAAATTGACACTATAGACATTTTTTCTTTTCATCAAAGAATCTTGGAAAAAAAATGTATCATGTTTTCACAAAAATATTAAGCAGCACAACTGTTTTCAACATTGATAATCATAAGAAATGTTTCCTGAGCAGTAAATCAGCAAGGATCACTGGAGTAACGATCACAGGAATAAATTACATTTTAAAATATTTTAAAATAGAAAACAGTTTTTTGAAATTATAATAATATTTCATAATATTACTGTTTTTACTGTATTTTTGTTGGAATAAATGCAGTCTTGGTGAGCATAAGAGACTTCCATACTTTTGTAATATACATACTGTAATCATTATTTAAAAAAAATATTATACAGTACAAAATAGTTTATTTTAAAAAATCGTGCTGATCCCAAACTTTTGAACGGTAATATATACTACCGTTCAAAAGTTTAGGAGAAATATGATTTAAAAAAAAATAAATGAATACTTTTATTTAGCAAGGACACATTAAATTGATCAACGTTGACAGTAAAGACATTTTTTTCTTTTCATCAAAGAACCCTGGAAAAAATGTATCATGGTTTTCACAAAAATATTAAGCAGCGCAACTGTTTTCAACATTGATAATCATAAGAAATGTTTCTTCAGCAGCAAATCAGCATATTAGAATGATTTCTGAAGGATCACTTGAGTAATGATGCTGAAAATTCAGCTTTGGATCACATGAATAAATTACATTTTAAAATACTTTTAAATAGAAAACAGTTTTTTGAAATTGTAATAATATTTCATAATATTACTGTTTTTACTGTATTTTTGTTCGAATAAATGCAGCCTTAGTGAGCATAAGAGACTTCCATACTTTTGAAATATATATACACTGTAATAAAAAATATATATATATTTTTTAAATGGACTTGTGCTGCAGTAGAACAATTTTGTCCTTGAATTGTTGTAGTTATATAAATCCAAAAATCTAAAAATAAACATTGGGATTAAGGTCAAGAGAAAAACAGTTTTCAGCAATAAATCCTTAAAACACAGATGCACTGGCCTAGTCATGAAATATGCTTGGTGTTACATGCTGAGCTGGTCTAGTACATACTGTAATAAAACTATAATTTTTATGCATGAGAATAACATTGGCAGTACTTTGGGAAAAGCTCAAATCCAGTGATATTCCTATGTGCACAGAGCCATGGCCTGTATTGCCATCTGTGAATGAGCTGGTGTCTGGCTGGTATCCATGAGTGTATCTGCTCAAACAGAGCCACTTCAAGCCAGGACATTAACTTATTAGTTGACAATGTCTGAAAAAAAAAAAAAACCACTAAAGATGTTCCACGGCTAATGAGAAAACAGTAAATGAGGTTATTAATTCTGTCATAATTTTCTCACCATGTTGTTCCAAACCTGTAAACACATTCTTTTATGCTTCACAGAAGAAAGAGTCATGAAGTTTTGAAATGACATGATTGTGAGTAAATGATAACAGAATTTTCATTTTTGGGTAAACTATACAAATAGTTTTTTCAGTAATAATTTAAATATTATTTATGTTATATTTATAGTCATATAATCATTATATAAAATATATAGATAATAATTATATAATTATTTATTTTTTGTATTAGTAATGAAAGAATTATGCATATACAGCCAAATTATCTTGCGTCTCCACCTTAAAATATTTTCACAGCTGCTTACGTATGTCGAAAAGTGTCTGCCATCTGCTATTGCACTGAACGACTTCCAAGCCTCGTGAGAACTGAATTTTACACCTCAACAAACTCAGGGATTCAGGGAATTACTAAAAATGATCATACAACTCTCAGAGCAATTTCTCTTCCTGTCTCATTTGAAATTCCAATGTGCATGGAACTGAAGATGGCACAGAGCAAATTAGACCCAGAAATAGTATGTCTGGTCTTACAAGCATCTACCATTAATAAAAAAAAACAGGACTGTAACACAATGGAGACAAAACAGTAATGTTATATCATCTATAGTAACTTTTCCCCAGAAATACATCAAACAAAGACCGTATTTAACTTGACATCTATGGTTTGCACTAAAAATCAAACCAGGGATGCCTATAAGGCTAAAACTGCTGAAATGAAGGTGAATCTTACGTTTCAGGTGGAATCTTCATTTGAGCATGTGTGAACATACACAGCCAGCCTGTGTAGACCATGAGGAATGTGACCCAGGAAGACCTGATGTGACACATGATGCTGACATCTATCCTTGAAGGCCACATCTGTATGGTGAAGTCATGAGAAGATGTTTCAAAGAATCCACTACTCCAGTAAGACGACTAAAACCCAACTTCCATTCCACTCACTTCCATTCATGCTGGCCTAAATGGTTTCAAACGTCTCTTACAACCCTTCTGAGCTCCTCATCAACTGAACTTGCACATCCAAAAGTTCTTGGAGGGCCTTGTGATCCACGTCAGAAGACTCCTAATCATGCTCAGATCTTCCAGAAACTTCTCAAACTCCCACTGGGCTGCATGGAATAATCAACGCTTCTCATATTCGGGATGATACCGATAATCCAAATAATCCACTTAATGCTATCATTAAGTCCTTCTTCCTTCTTGTTAAAATCAGGTAAACATGATATCAGTATTGTAAGATCCTCTCCATCATGTCATCTGCAAAACATCACATCTGAAAGGTGTTCTCCAAAGTTCCATGGTTCTTTGCACAAAATAATCCCGGTTATAATAGATGACTCAAACGAATGACAAGCACACTGCTGCAGTTAAGATTCACTTCCAGAGCATGCACTCCTCCATCACCCAATTTACAGTGTAATCCACTTGGATTACAATCTCTCCACAGTGGGTTCATAAGCGTGGGGAGGGGGAATGGAGAGAGGAGAAAAGGGTGGGCACACTGGAAAGACGCAGCGGATTGGGCGAGTAAGAGTTTTGTTGTCTCTAAGAGGATTAATAGTGATTTCAGGAGGTTGGCCCATGTCCATCCAATCAGTGTAAGTGAACAGATCTGGTTTGTAGAAGGACAAGGCCATCTAGTGGGGACATGGTCATTGTTTTTGTATCATGATTTGCAGCCACACTCATGCGTTCCATCCATCTCATATGACTTTCTTTCTTAAGTTTTTGAAGAATAATTTATGATAATTTTATGTAAAAAGCTCCAGTTCCTGTTTATAGAAATTATATGGAAAAGAGAAACCATATTTTATTCATAATTTTTCCTTTTGGTCCCATGGAAGGAAGAAAGTCATACGAGTTTGAATATATGAGCCCGACCGATATGGGTTTTTGGGGGCCGATGCTGATACCAATATTGGGGAGTAAAAAAAGTCTGATGTCGATATATTGGCCGATATTCATGATGTGTATTTTATAGTACATAAGTTTGGACACACTTTCCCATCTGTGTGTCCAAACTTTTGACTGGTACTGTATATAGAATTCAGTATAATATACATACTTTGTACATAAATACAACAGAACAAACATACAAATGAAAAACAGTTCTTTTCAGGTTTTTCATGTAACGTTAGGTCTAAACTAGATTTTCAAGTAGGCTACAGAAATAGTAATCAAAGGTAAAATATCACTTCATAGTCTTCACTGTATAAATATAGATTAACCCTTATTAAAGTTATTCAGTCAAGAGCAGTGAGTGATCTTTTTCTGTCTTCTGTTATCTCGTCTTTTATGAGAAAACGCTTCCCTGCCATTGACGAGATTTTCCGGCTTTCCTTGTTTTGACTGTTATACGGTAGGGGGCGCTATTATATGTAATATAATATATACAACGATCAGGCATAACATTCCTAATATTGTGTTGGTCCCTTTTTTGCTGCCAAAACAGCCCTGACCCGTCGAGGCATGGACTCCACTAGACCCCTGAAGATGTGCTGTGGTATCTGGCACCAAGATGTTAGCAGCAGATCCTTTAAGTCCTGTAATTTGCGAGGTGGGGCCTCCATGGATCGGACTTGTTTGTTCAGCACATCCCACAGATGCTTGATTGGATTGAGATCTGGGGAATTTGGAGGCCAAATCAACACCTCAAACTCGTTGTTGTGCTCCTCAAACCATTCCTGAACTATTTTTGCTTTGTGGCAGGGCGCATTATCCTGCTGAAAGAGGCCACAGCCACCGGGGAATACCATTTCCATGAAAGGGTGTACATGGTCTGCAACAATGCTTAGGTAGGTGGTACGTGTCAAAGTAACATCCAGATGGATGGCAGGACCCAAGGTTTCCCAGCAGAACATTGCCTAAGGCTTGCCTTCTTCCCATAGTGCATCCTGGTGCCATGTGTTCCCCAGGTAAGCGACGCACACGCACGCTGGCCATCCACGTGATGTAAAAGAAAACGTGATTCATCAGACCAGGCCACCTTCTTCCATTGCTTGTCCAGTTCTGGTGCTCACATGCCCACTGTTGAAGCTTTCGGAGGTGGACAGGGGTCAGCATGGGCACCCTGACTGGTCTGCGGCTATGCAGCCCCATACGCACCAAACTGCGATCCACTGTGTATTCTGACACCTTTCTATCAGAACCAGCATTAACTTCTTTAGCGATTTGAGCTACAGTAGCTCGTCTGTTTGATCGGACCACACGGGCCAGCCTTCGCTACCCACGTTCATCAATGAGCCACTGCAGACCATGACCCTGTCGCCGGTTCACCACTGTTCCTTCCTTGGACCACTTTTGATAGATACTGACCACTGCAGACCGGGAACACCCCACAAGAGCTGCAGTTTTGGAGATGCTCTGACCTAGTCGTCTAGCCATCACAATTTGGCCCTTGTCAAACTCGCTCAAATCCTTACGCTTGCCCATTTTTCCTGCTTCTAACACATCAACTTTGAGGACAGAATGTTAACTTGCTGCCTAATATATCCCACCCACTAACAGGTGCCGTGATGAAGAGATAATCAGTGTTATTCACTTCACCTGTCAGTGGTCATAATGTTATGCCTGATCGGTGTATATAATAATAATAATAATAATAAATAAGTAATAGCGCCCCCTACCGTATAACAGTTATTATTAATAAATGACACTCGAAAAGACAGGCATTTTGACATAATTTTGTGTGAATATTTGCGCGCTGTGAGACGGGTGGGCGCTCGTTCATATCGGTGGCATTTCTGCGGCATATATGCCGATGCCGATATATCTGCAACAGGCTCATATCGGCCACTAAAATCAGTAGACCGATAAATCGGTTGGGCTATAATGATAACAGACTTTTCATTTTTGGCTGAACTTTCAATTTAATAATATGATGTGCATCTGGGAATAAAAGAAATAAACAAGCACAATGTTACAGACCATGATTCTGAGTCAAAATACAGCAGAAATCATTATGATCAAACTTCATGGTGGGAAAAAAGGTCAGACACACTTACAAGCATGTAAAACTCAGTCCTCAGCCAATGGTATCCAAGGCTGTCCATGAGGATGGTCACTTGAACAACCACTCTGAACAACTGAAAGAAGTAAAACAAAGCACAAAATCAAAACATCACAATGTTAAATGTATAACGTTTTATCATTCGAAAACTGTAGCTGTAAAGCTGGTTTGTGGTTAGTGATTTCGAGTGATTCCACACATTTCATCACATCATTTACACCTCTTTACCAAAACCGATGCTGTCACACAATGTACCATATTTTATTTTTTAAAACAGCTACTGTTTTATAGTAGTATACTCCCCCAAATATGACTCACACTAAACTGAATATGTAATGCAAACATGTTAAAGCATGGACTTGCAGTCAGTTTATTATACGACGAGGTGTTTCCACACAAAAGCTTTATTCATTATAATATAATGCAATATTATTTACGTTTTGTGTTGTTAAACGTAAAAAGCGCAAATTGTTCTTATTTCTTTGCTAGTCCCAAGTAAATATTGAAACACGTTCACAACTTTAATGCAATATCGCATTAATATAGAGAAGTAAAAAAATCTCCCTTTTGATGAATTCTGTATTGTTGAATATATAGTTATTAGTCTAATATTATTAATATAATATAATTTGACAACGTCAAACTTTTCCGTTTTTAGTACATTGTTGTCTTGTAAACGTGCCCTAAGTCATCTCCTTAATTGACTTCCATTCAGAAAGAAAAGTCTCTTGTCTCGTCAACACATCGATTTACAGAGATACAAAACTACCGGACATCAATTATTTTAGACAACGAGGCTGGAAGATCCCTTGGGGGAGGAGCTTTGTGCTGGCATTTGTTTTGACCAATCAGAATGCAATGCTGTCCAAACGGGCAAGCCAATCAAATCGCGGGATTTGGGTCTTGTCTCGGCATGTTCCGTTCTCTCATATCCACGCTTCTAACCGGGTCCACGTGTATCCAGAGGTATGTGTGCTAGCAGTGCTATTGTGTAAAATCATCAATGTATTAAAATGTTAATAAGCGTTTTTGTTGTGGGAATGTTTTACAATGCAATATTATGTTATTTATGTATTGTTATTACACATAAACGCGACAACAATGTTTCTTTGCTATATGATTAGCTAGCCAGTGCTAAATGACTATACTGAATGATTCACAACGTTAATATAGAGAAATGAATAATTGCCTCTTTCAAAACATCAACTCCTCTGATAGTTTTATATAGTGAAATATGGAGTTAATATTGTAATATTGTAAACATGCATCTCAACTTGTTAGCAATTCCTTAAGATTAAGCTATTCTTGATATTATTTGACATTAAATCTCTCTCCTAAAAAAAATGACATGATTGTTTACTTACTATATAGGCTACATCATCTGCAAATGTTGATTGACATAAGTAACTACTTTTTTTTGACAGATGTGAAACTGCTGCCATGTCTGCTTTAACCTGGAAATACTCCACCAGCCACGGTGTGGACCGGAATATCTTGTCAGCCTCAGACAAAGAAACAACCACTATTTTTCACAAAGCCCAAAGATGTAGACGAAGGAAAAAGAATAAAATAAAAGATTCCACCATTGAATTACATGAAGTGTCATGTTACCAGAAAAGAGGAAAGAAAAGGAAGTCAGATGAGCTTCTGGAAAACAAGACAGGGAGTGTTGAACATAGAGATGTTTCGGATTCTGTATCGGAACAGTCAAATCATGTGCAATTCAAAAGGCCTAGAATAACCCCTCATACTCAGAGTGATGAAGCACTGCCGCTCACTGACAGCTGGGAGGTGGACAGTGGCTTTTCATCTGAAACCAGCCCTCCCACTAGTGGCAGGAGTTCACCATGTGTGGGAATAGACCACTCTAGGATAGTAGCCATGGACTGTGAAATGGTCGGCACTGGACCTGGTGGCCGATGTAGTGAAGTGGCACGCTGTAGTATTGTAAATTATTATGGTAGTGTTATTTATGATAAATATATTTTACCTCGGCATCCGGTCACAGACTACCGCACTATATGGAGTGGCATTAGGAAACATCATTTAGAACAAGCAGTGCCCTTTGAGGATGCTCAAAATGAGGTGAGATGTAAGCTCCACTGTATTCTGTTTTTGTGGGTTTATTAGGTCTGCTTTATTTTTTATTATTATTATGTGTGTGTGTGTGTGTGTGTGTACACAATGTGTAGTCTTTTTTTAACGATAAGGATTTTTTCCCCCTGCTGGCCCAATGTAAAAACATAGAAAATGGATATTTATATAATATTATTAAATTAAGTGAAAGATATTATTAATATAATTGATAGTATAAATTCTGTGTATATATAAATAATTTAGTAACTTGAGTGATAATAGATATTTTTATTTTAAATTGTTTAAACATTTTAAATTAGTTACTTTTTTATTTTTTTTATAACATTTATAATTATCCATTATATTCCTTATATATGTCCTGTTTATATTTTCTATTTACGTTATATTTACAAATACATTTGATATATTTCTATACATTTTAAATGCATTTTAATTTTAAAAACATGTAAACCTTTTTTATACACTAGTTACATTATTGTTTTTAATATAGTTATAGCTGGAAATTATACCGCTTTTAATGTAACTCCATAACAGTAGCAATTTTAAAATACATTTAATATATTTCTATACATTTTAAATGCATTTTAATTTTAAAAACGTGAACCTTTTTTATACACTTGTTACGTTATTGTTTTTAATATAGTTATAGCTGGAAATTATACTGCTTTAACTCCATAACATAATTCAAATTTTGGAAATGATGATATCCCTGTTGTTGAGCCCTGCTTTTAAACAACTACTGAATTTCATAGAATATGGCTTTTTTTTTCCTTTCCTAGATTGTCAACATCCTCAAAGATAAGATTATTGTTGGCCATGCCTTATTTAATGACTTCCTGGTGCTTGACATCTCCACCTCGGCACAAATGATTAGGGATACCTCTTCCTGTAGCTTGCTGCGAAAGTTGTATAATGCTGATGAAAAACACAAAGTCTCTTTGAAGAAACTGGCTCAGAAGCTTCTTAATAGGACCATACAGGTAAGATCAGGTCATTTCATGAGATGAAGTTGGGACATCAGGCTTAGGGTATATACATATTTCTCTTTACTTGCTGCTTGTTGACATACTGGATATTTCTTTTAGTTTGGCAGAACGGGTCACTGCTCCGTAGAGGATTCTCATGCTGCCATGGACCTGTACAAGCTGGTAGGGGACCAGTGGGAAAAAAACATCCTGTCCTGGGTTTCAAACACAGACCGTACCTCAAACCCCAACTCCCTTGAGCACTACATGCAAGACCAGTACTGGCCAGAAAGTTTGATGGACTGCAGCCTCTAAGACCAAGAGTTAGGATGACCATGACAACCTCAATACCAGGAATCACCTTTGTTGTTTACTGTTATTTAAACCTCAAACTTGACATGTTAACATTCAGGAAGGGAATACATGGATTGCACTTGAAAAGCTTATTTAAATAACTTGAACTTTGACTGCAAAAGTTGATAATGTTCATAAAGGGATTTTAAAGTTAATAACAGCTTTTTGAATCTACACCATCTGTATTTTAGGGAATAACTCCATTGAGTTTCTCGTTTGTATGATCAATGTTATCAAGGTGTAATGTTAATGACACATTATGCTTTCTGTGGAGTTACAGAATTGTTGTTATATTGACAATTATAACAAAACATTAATGTTATACTGACAATGTTCTTCATCCAGAAAACTGTCATGTGAAAAGTTTAAATACAAAAATGTCTACATAAAGATTATGGATACTAAATTATTCTTAAACTCATAATTCATAAATTTCATAAATCTCAACTGGGGTGTAGATTATCTACATGCAACAGGATTGATGGGTTTTTGAGATACAGCTCTTTATGACTTGGTATGCAACATGAATAGATGTTAAAGAGGGGAGGGGCGGGGGTTATTTACACTGTTAAAAGAGTTGGATTCTCATGCTAAACATGGCCAAAGTTTCAAACAATGTGTTGGAGGTATTTCTGTTCTAAATAACATTCCTTCAGGATTTGTATACGTTTTTTTCGAGTATGGCCCTGTATGACGTCGTAAAGGACAGAATTGCTTGTATGGGCACTTCTCCTGGATGAGCGTGTGTGCACATCAACGAGCTTCGCTCGAGTTACGGAAGTTGTGCAGCTGTGCAAGTGTGTTTGTTCCCGGCATTTCGGTGACGAATGCGTTATAAACAAGGCCCAGTTCGACGCTGGATTTGCAGATTGTTTGAAACTGAAAGATGGAGTTTTCCCAGCCATAAAATATCCCGGTCATGAGTCGGAACAGCAGGCAGTAAGTAATAATGCATATAATGTCTGTGGTTTTTTTGGCAATTGCGCAAGTGCATATAATGTAAACAGCACGAACATATAGTAAATCAAAAGTTATCCAGGGATAATGCGATGATGTATTGTATGTGTGTGAGACTCTAGCTCCGCCCACTGCACGTCTCCACGAGCTCGGCTGTTTTCGTAAAGAATCGGTACAGTGTCTTTTATAAATATGATAAAACTAAAGACACTTCTGTAAAAGGAAGGATGCAATACTGGGTCATTCTATAATTGCGGGTATATCGCATGTCCGTGATGTATATTTTTAATATATTTCCATAAATATAAAGCCCAAGTGCTTATTTTCATAGTACAAAATTATATTTTCCCCAGTCACACTACTACATGTTGAAAAACCCATATCTTTTGTTCAAAAATTAGGTTCATATCACACAGAACCCTGGTTTTCAGCTGTCCGGTTTTGTAAAGTTGCTCATTCTACTCTGCATTTAAGCATGACAATTATCTCAAACATAAATTCATTTTATAGTTTTACCTTCACTTAGATTAGATAATCAAGACATTAGGTTGTGCTCTTCAAAAATAATAAGTGTTTATTGTGTTATACCTGTGCGCGTGATGCAAATTTTGTCATCAGAAGAGTATGTGCGTACTTAACGCCCATACTTTGCACGTGCAGGTTGCACATGCGATTTAAATTTTTAGCAGTATTTACATGGGTTGTAGCTCGAGGCGAGAGATTGCTCAACTGCGCATGCGTCAAACGCCTGTGTACGCATACGAGTCAAAAGAAGTATACTTTGCAAGGCTGTGCGCTCGACTGTACGCATAGGCTCGCGTCCACATAAAAAAACAAAGTAAACTTTCGGCTTTACACCTTACACATTGACCTTGTTGGCATGGTAACTAATAATAGTTAATAATCGATTAATTTAATAATCGATTAAAAAGGAATTTATACCTGTATAATATTATGCTGGATCAGTGCGGTTTGGAAAAAGGATGAATGGATGATTCAGCTGTGATCGCCATTTTCTGGTGAGAGGCTGGAATTCATTCAGTGCGCGGCTATCACAGTGCATTATGGGTATTCTCTAGCCGTTAAGCGCACATCAGTACACTCGTTTTTGCGGTGCATTGTGGGATTGAATAAGTGCACTAAATAATGTCCACAATAATTTCGGACACCACTACAAATGGCTGTCCCATCAAATAGTGCCCTATTGAAGGGTATAGGGGGCGATTTCGGACAAAGCCAAGGACAGGAACTAAACAAAGGAAGTAAACATTTCTCATGTCCAGTCAACTGTGTTACCTTTGTCAACTATGTTTCCGTGTGGTCAACTGTGTTACTGCTGAGTTTTCAATTTTCAAAAATACCCAGTTGCCTACTGTACAACATGTTTAGTGTTATGATATTACCAGAGGTGTCCTTTGTCCATCAAGGTTTTTTTTTTTCCAAAATAACATATACAAATTTGACTGGTTTGAGAAAATGTTAGGACCATTTAACTACTTTTGTGAAAATAGAGAGGTATTATACCTCTTATTATACCTATATCTCTTCCATTTAATGATTATAATTTTTTATTTTGGTAAGTGGATACATAATCTGTCAGTCAAGTGACTATTTAAATTGTAGGTATTTTTCCAAGCTATGAACAAATACTTATTTTGTCCGTAACATAGTTGACCGGAATATATCTAACATCCGCTTTTTGGGGGGGGAAATTCCAAAACCAGGAAACCCTGAGTTTGCCTAATAGAATAATTACTTGATTTAAAGGGTTTTATGTAAGGTCCTGTTTGTGTTTTGGGGAAAAAGAAAACTTGATTTCTTCACATTGTCAACTTCCAAATGCACCCCTAATTATAGAATGACCCACTACTCTATAGGTACTCAGGATTAACATGAGATTTTGCTTTACACTGCTGCCATCTCAAACACACTGATTCCTTAGTGCTCACTTGTGCCATCTGATTTGAGGTAAACAATTATACTATATCCTTTTATACTTTATCCCTTATATATCCTGTGAATAAAAGCGTAGCTGCCATCGCTTCCGTTATCAATCAATATGTTTTGTTACAACCCATTATATTACGTCACTCTCTTGACCTAGATTGCTCTTACAGTGGTTGTATTGTCAAGATGTACATTTCAAAACCGTGAATCTAGTATTTTGGTTTTAATTGTGTAAAGACTACAGTGTGATGTAAGCTTTAACTGGCACATGACAGGTTAGATTGAAACTATGATGTAATGGGAGATCTTAAAGGTTCTTTATTGGTCTAAATATTCTTATGCTTTGTCTGAAACAATATAGCCTACCCGCATAATAACAAATCATCTAATTTATTGTCTTTTCACTATTTATTTGTCATTGCCTTTATCAGAGAGATGTGGAACTGAGACACTGAGCAGCTCTGGTAGCACAGAGACGGCCATTGTGCTGCAATCCCCCTGCTTTAGTAACACAGACCCTCACATTCAAAGGCTAAATCCTGCTTTAAGGGATTATAGCCACCCCACCGGTCAATGTATCACTGGGAAACCGGTCAGTGACGTGGGAGGGTGAATGACAAGCATTCTGGGCTCAAACCACTGGCTACTTACAATTAAAAATGAGTCCTGATTTGTGCTCTTTAAAACATATGGCCCAAACTCTCTGTCCATCCTCTACAACAGGGGTTTTCAACCCTCTAAAGGCAGTTATGTATAAAAGCCCATACAGTACACAGTATTAAAAAAATGTGCTGCCTTAAAGTTTTTAAGTACAATCAACTTTGATGTTTAAGTTATTTCAACTTAAATTACATTAAACCCTCTTAAAAACATTAGCTGAATCTTGTATAACTTATAAAAACTTATTTTGATGAGTTAAAGCAACGTAAAAACATATGTTGTCATAACTTATTGATCATATAATTTTTTACAGTGTAGTAGTAATAATAGCCTACATATTTGCAAAATTAAATAATTGGCTTTTAAATTCTCATTGCACTAAACTCATAAGAAATTATTAAAATATTATCTGGGAAATATTTAGTTTGTATTTATTGTTTTATTATTATTTATTTGTATTATTATTTCAATATTTAGTTAATCTTCAGCAGACAGTGTCTTTATTTCTACCCACTATTAGAGAGTTTTTAAATGTATAAACCTTTTTGTAAATATGTTAAAATTAATTTGATATAAATTCATTATTTATGTAGCATATAAATATCATTCCAAAGCTGTTTTGTGAAACGTTTTGTAAAGAAAACTGTAACTAAATATACAGGACTTACTGTAAATAATTGTAATTGCTGACTTTTTATATTGATTTCCTAAAAGGATTGCTGTGTTTGAGTCTTAAATCAATGCATTATTTATGTCCTATAATTATTTTCTAATCTGATTGTAGTGAAAATGCCTACATCTATATCTTGGCATGTGAGAACACAGCTTTGTGTCTCAACTCAAGGTCTATTTCCAGACTCCGTTCACGTTGCCAGCACATATTTTTCACTGGTGCTGGAATGCAGTCAAATCTTATTGGTCAATGGATTGCCAAATCCTCCTCATTTAACCCACGAATATTAATAACCTTTAATGCGTTTGACACATTCCTGTATTTTTATTCAGTTAAGGTTTTGGGGTGGGGGAAGGTTTCTCTTGATTAAAATATTAGAGCCAGGATGCTATTGGCTGTAGGCTATTGGTCAATGTTCTCTTTGCTCCTTTTCTCAATGTTTTTTGCTGATTAACATCAAATCTGCTTTGCATAATCCCATATGACGCTCTTAATCCATCAGGGGGTCACACTACAAATTATTAAAGCCACCTGTTCCTCACCTCACTCAGTTCTGGTGGCTGGAGCAGGTAAGTGTCATTTCCTGCCTAGGATAGCATTTGTTATGTTGATTTGGAATCTTTTAAAATATTGATGATGATGATGGATGGATAATTCTTATACTTTTAAAGTGATGGTGATTGTAATAAGGAAGAAAACTATCGTTCTATTTTATTTCATTGTTTTTTTTATTGGTAATATTTTATTTGTTTTTTTTTGTTGGTATTTTATTACTCTAATAGTGAGTTAAAAAGACATAATACAAAGTAATACCAAAATTCAAATTATTATTGTTTCATTCTGCTTCCTAAAGACTAGTCACAAATCATGAGATTCGAAATAAGAAAACAATCTTTTAATAAGAACATTTTTTTTATTTTTTATTTTAAAATGTATTATTTGTTTTGTTTCATTTTTTATTTTATTTTGGTATGTTATTACTCTAAAAAAGTGAGTAAAAATACTTGTATTTAAATACAATTAATACTATAGTTTTCGGATATATATATATTTTAATTTCTTTTTCCTTCAGTACAATGACAATATAAAAGCAACTTATTTAATTTAAGAAAAAAACATGTCTTTATTATACTGTATGATGCTTCATTTTTACTTTCAAACGGTATAAATGACTGTTTATACATTATGTGACCCTGGACCACAGTCAAAAGGGTCAATTTTTTTTTAAAATTGAGATTTATACATCATCTGAAAGCTGAATAAATAAGCTATCCATTGATGTATTTGGCTGAGATACAACTATTTGAAAATCTGGAATCTTGAGGGTGCAAAAAAATCTAAATACTGAGAAAATCGCCTTTAAAGTTGTCCAAATGAAGTCCTTAGCAACGCATATTACTAATAATAATACATTTTTGATATATTTACGGTAGGAAATTTACAAAATATCTTCATGGAACATGATCTTTCCTTAATATCCTAATGATTTTCTGCATAAAAGAAAAACAATAATTTTGACCTCAGACAGTGTATTGTTGGCTACTGCCACAAATATACCTCTGTGACTTATGACTGGTTTTGTGGTCCAGTGTCACATATAACATTTTATAAAATATATCTGCTTTGCAAGAGGAATCATCATATTTAGGGGTCCTGAGCATCAAAATGTTTGAAAACGCCTTCTATCAGTGATGAATGATGAAATTAAATTAATATTTAAACATTTTCTTTTTTTCAGAATTTGGTTTATCAAACTGAGTGTTTGTGTTAAATGCTAAGTATAGGCAGAACAACTTATTTGCTATGATGATAGAAGTTTTACAAAGTCACTCAACTTTCATATTTTCTCATGGTTTAGAAAAACTGTGATACCTTTGTCATATAAAACATTTTTTCTTGTGATAAATATCTCTCTTTCCACAGAACGTTACACTGAGCATCTGAAGCAATGGCTGTTGTTGTAAGTACAGTTTTGTTATGTCTTATTTTTCACATTAAGATGTAAAACCACATTCAATGATGCTTACTGACCAAATTATGTTATAATAATAAAAGAGAACTTTTACAACTGTTTTATTAGCTGTATTTTCCACTAATCTGAAGTGTTAAATCTCTGTTATGTCACACAACGTGATCTCACCCACTTTCCTCCAAACCGTCACTCATTCGGTGAACAAATGTTTTAAGAACAAGGCGTTTTTAGTGCAGGGATAGAGCTATGAACATTAGCGGCTTATCCCCAATCTCAGACCGGGTTTACTAGGCTTTATGGAATTCATGTGAGTGAGCTTAGCATTGGCCCACACTAGCTTTCATTGATTAGGGCTACTAAACCAAAGTGTTTGCTTCAAACTCAGGATTAGGATGTTTTCATGAGTCTTTCTTCATAACTTTCTGTAGAGTGGATCATTCCGGATGGTGTCCGAGGAGGAGCAGGCCCTCAGGGCTAAGCTGGAGCACCTCACGGTCAAAGATCACGGGCCGGTGTTCGGATCCTGTGCACAAATACCCGACCACACGATGCAGAAGGTGTGAACAAGTCTTTAGAATGTACAAAATAAACACAATTACACTGAACACAGCACATTTTAGCTGTCTAAATATGAATTTACTATAGCTAATTCATTATTAGCAGTGTTTGCTAAGTCAAGCAATGCTATTATTAAATTTCAACCACATAGTGGCCACACAAAACACCCTAGTAACAACCTAGAAACCTTCAGCATCGTGGTGGCACAAGATTTTTTGAGAAAATGTAAAAATCTAGTTGCCACAACATAAACTAGCATCTGCTAACAAGTTAGCATACTTGCGCATTCTGACTGATAAAAACAGTTCTAACTTGTTGCTTTTATAACAAATTGTTGTATTTTTTTTTTTTTTTTTTACTTCATGTCATTGTAGGCTAAAGATGAGCTAAATGAGACGGATGAGAAGCGAGTGTCAGCTGTAAAGGAACTAAGAGGTATTATAAAAGAGAAGGCGGATTCTGGAGATGACCTCGCTACAGGTGTTCAGGAAACTTTTGGGGAAAAACCCGATGGCGTGCTGGTGAGATTCGTCCGTGCCAGGAAATATGAAATAAACAGGGCCTATGAACTCATGAAGGGTAAGTAGTTTTGTCCAAGGGTTTTATTTATATGATTGCTGCCACCAGAATGCTACTCGCCCTAAAACAGACATTACTATTGGTTTTATTGTCTTAAAGGTTATGTGCGCTTCAGACGGGATTACCCTGAACTCTTTGAAAACTTGACCCCTGAGGCTGTCCGCAGCACCATTGAGGCCGGATACCCAGGGATCCTGTCGAGCAGAGATAAATACGGCCGTGTGGTGCTGCTCTTCAACATTGAGAACTGGGACTATGAGGAGATCACCTTTGATGAGGTGATTTTATTTTTCAGTGATAATAGGTTGAACTGGTAGTAGGATTGTATATTGATTGGTTTCCCTTTTTTTCTTATTAATAAAAATGTACAATACCATTCAAAAGTTTGGGGTCAGTAACATTTTTTTCAGGAAACTAACACTTTTATTTAGCAAGGATGCCAAAAGTTACAGTTGTTAATTCTATTTCCAATAAATGCTGTTCATCTTTCTATTCATCAAAGAATCCTGAAAAAAGTATCATGGTTTATAATGATAAGAAATGTTTCCTGAGCAGCAAATCATCATATTATAATGATTTCTGAAGGATCATGTGACACTGAAGACTGGAGTAATGATGCTAAAAATTCAGCTTTGCCTAACAGGAATAAATTACATTTTAAAATATATGTAAATAGAAAACAGTTATTTTAAATAGTAATAATATTTCACAATTTTACTGCATTTTTATATTTAAAAAATGTATTTATATTTATTATATTGTTTTTACTTAAATAATTTTTTTTTTTATAAAAATATATTGTATTATTTATTTTTTATGGTGTAAAATAAAGGCGTGTTTTTCTTACTGAAAAACAAAACAAAAAACAGACAAAGCCTGCTACATGTATTGATATTGTGTTTGCTCCAGATCCTCAGAGCCTATTGTGTGATCCTGGAGAAGCTTCTGGAAAACGAGGAGACTCAAATCAACGGGTTTTGCATCATTGAAAACTTCAAGGGTTTCACCATGCAGCAAGCGTCCGGCATCAAACCCACAGAGCTGAAGAAAATGGTGGACATGTTGCAGGTGACACACTGACTTTTATTATAATAAATACAAGTAGCATACGTTGAAAGAGAAAAATAAATAAATTAATCAAATTAAGGGGAGATAATCAATATATATTGCATTTAATTTAGAGAGTTTTAGGTATTCCTTTTTAATAAAAAAATAAAAACTAAATAAAATAAAAATGTAAATAATTTTTAAATGCCACAAAACTTGGTACAACTCTTACAAATCTACATTTGTGTAAATAAAACTTTAATCAAAAAAAAAATTACACAAAATTTCCACCTCTTTGTTTTGTGTAAATAATACCAAACTTAATGTTATATTAAAAATCAGGTATTACATTATGCCACCTGCTAATAAACTTGTTAAAGGGATAGTTCACCCAAAAATGAAAATTACCCCATGATTTACTCACCCTCAAGCCATCCTATTTTCTCTCAGACGAATACAATCGGAGTTATATTCAAAAATGTCCTGGCTAATCCAAGCATTATAATGGCAGTGAATGGGAGCCCAAAATTTGAAGCCCCAAAAAGTGCATCCATCCGTTATAGAAGTAATTTTTTAATATATCTCTGATTGCATTCCGCTGAAAGAAAATGTCATATACACATAGGATGGCTTGAGGGTGAGTAAATTTTCATGGGGTAATTTTCATTTTTGGGGGAACTATCCCTTTAAAATCAGTAACAGAAAATGTTTTGCTTCTATGTAATGCTGCAAGCACGACACTAGGTGCCAGTATGAGTCCAAGATGACAGTAAAACAACATCGAGTGCACCGTTAACACACGGCACGCTCTAAATATATGTCCATCTTTACATATACATATACCAATACGCTTACATTTAATTTCTGTTTCTGTGTGGCAGGATTCTTTCCCTGCACGTTTCAAAGCAGTGCACTTTATCCACCAGCCCTGGTACTTCACCACCACCTACAATGTGGTCAAACCCCTGATGAAGAGCAAACTGCTGGAAAGGGTGAATTGTATTTATTGCAAAGAATTAATAG
Source organism: Coreius guichenoti (assembly GCA_039654105.1). Lineage (NCBI taxonomy): Eukaryota > Metazoa > Chordata > Actinopteri > Cypriniformes > Gobionidae > Coreius > Coreius guichenoti. The sequence continues at coordinate 15,910,210 of CM077191.1, forward strand.
GGAAAAAATTACTTATGATGGACTCCCGTGATTTTGACTTTCTGTGTCTTTGAAGGTGTTTGTCCACGGTGATGAGCTGGAGAACTACTACAAGGAGTTTGATGCTGAAATCCTGCCTTCAGACTTTGATGGGAAAGGCCCTAAATATGATGGCAAGGTCACAGCAGCGCATCTTTTTGACTAAGCACTTTTATCCGTCACTGTACCAGAATGCGACAGTGTGTTGTTTTAGTTGTATTGTATTACAGAATGATCGAATGTGTTTTTTTCTGAGAGTGAACTCATAAGCACAGAAATTTTCCCGTTCCAAACAGCCAACCTCACAGGAAAAGGCTCCAGATGTCATCAAAGAGGAATGAAAACAGATAAGGTCTGTTAGTTCTGTGACACAAGAATTTGTGCTTTACATTCCTTGCTAATCTGGGGCAGGGCGTTTCCAAATTTACCCCAAAACATTGGAAGATTACAGAGTTCAGACATTTCTGTTGTTACTCTTGTTAACTGAGAATGGGGAAAATACTTACACCAGTCAATGTTAAAAGCATATTTACAAGAATATATATGATGTTCCAAATGTATAACTTTCTATATTATATCAGTAATAAAGTGCACACTTAAAATGACAGTGTTATTACATCATCGTGTATTTCCTTCAAAAGAAAATAAATAAAAACCATTTGGAATGTGCTTGAAAGTGCTTGAGTGCTACAGTGACCTTTTTCTGGACAATAAGCTGTGCATTTTCCACAAATAGGGTACAAAAAGGGCATGAAACTAATTAAGAAAAACCTTTAAGTGAAAGATACTTAACCTCTAGACAAAGTTGATCATCAGCCTCAGGAAGTCAAACTAAATAATATATGTGCCGTTTTATTTTCCATTCATGTTATATGGAGATTAGATGGAAATATTGCAAGCTTGTTATAAAATGTTTAAAACTTTTATACAAAAAAAGTTTTTACATTACATAAAAAATAGACATCATTAAAATAAAATGTAATTTAATTATATAATATTTAGTGCTGTCAACTCGATCAGTCGCATCCAAAATAAAAGTTTGTTTACATAATATGTGTGTACTATGTATTATTATGTATATTTGAATACACACACATACATGTATATATTTAAGAAATATTTGCATGTATATACATATATCATTTATATTATATATAAATATATTATTCTTAAATATATACATGCATGTGTATGTATTTTATATATATATATATATATATATATATATATATAAATAATTATACAGAGTACACATATTATGTAAACAAACTTTTATTTTGGATGCAATTAATCGCGATTAATCGATTTGACAGCACTAATAATATTATAATTATAATAATTCTTAAAATAAATTATTTTAATTGAAACAAAATTTCAAAGTAGTTTAAATAATAAATGAGTTAGGATTAGATATTGTCTGTTTTCAGTTGTTAGATATTGCCGAGAAGAGCTTTTACGTGGTTATCATTCAATGACAATTCAAGGCGTGAGGTGAAAAGCCTAAACGACTTCTAGAGTGCAATAAAAACACTATACGTCATTGTTCTTACCTTGGTTTAATGTAACATTTAAAGCAAATAATTTGACATGTATATTTAAAGGTCTAATATAACAACATAGAGAACGGCAGCATGAACGACATTAAAAATAAACATATTTTCACCATCTGCTGGTTGGACATAAGACATTTCATGAATGCAGACCTAACTCACCCACATAGTAACAAAAATGTGTACTTAAGGCCAATAGAAGAAGACAAATTAATATTGCTACAATCGTTTGCTCTCCCATCCACAGCAAACAATTAACTACATTTACTGAAAATAATTGTGCCACTGAAGCAGCAATAAAGTGATGGATTTAAAAATGGAATATAATGTCAATAAAACATAAGGCAACCTGAAAGACTATTCAAAAGAAAATGTGCAAACTTTCGAATTCTAATAAACGTATACAAATATTAACATCATTTTCAAACTAATCAAAATTGTAACTTCTCACAAAGGTGATTTGAAAACAGATACACTGACAACATAGTATATTAAAAAAACTATGTAAATGACGGCTGTTGAACATGTGTTAGTTATTAGTCTTAACCTCTTTACCATCTCCTCTTGCCAAATATGTTTTTCCACAAGGTTCCTTTTAAAAAACATGTTATGAATCCCTCTGAACAGTTCGTCCAGCTTTGTAGCGATACACCTCTGACATCTGACTCAACTTATAGCCAGTGTAAATTACTGTATGTGCTTTCTCTCAAATTCCTTCTTGAAGGTCAGAGCAAACTCTGATGAGTCAAATCTTTTGAAACCATCATCTAACCTCAACTGAGAGCGAACAAGCAAAACTCCTGCTTCGTGTTGCAGACTGCATTATTTTTCCTTGTGGCACTGCGGCCTGTGTTTCTCCCACTGGCAGATAGCATTGGCGTAACTGACTATGACTTTGTCCATCCAGGAAAGGGGTTGAGGAAAAAGAACAGCACCTTCAAAGAAGCCCAGATGACCTCCATGAAGTGTCAGTGCAAAGATCACATTTTCCTTTTTTTCTGTGAGGAGACAGTAAAGATTTACAGTGTTTTTAGAAGAAGCATAAATGCAATACAAACAAAACTGTGGTAACATATTCCATTCAACAATATTTATAAAATACTAGCCTAGAGACAATTTAACGCATAACATGAATGACCACACTGTTACTACGCTGGTTTAAAGGTTCATTTCAGTTAGATGTAAGCTGTATGTGTTTGATTAATCAAAAAATAGTCATTAGTTCAGGAATGGAACTTTACTTACTGCACTGTATGTTTTTGATTCGCTAAAAAGATTCGACTCATAAGAGTCATTCATTCGAGAGTCAAACTACACTATTTGTTCTTTTCATTTACTATAAAACATACATTACGATCAAAATCATTATTTCAGAAACTGGATGCTGGTTGCACAATATGCTGTTAATTCACAAAAAAAGCGGTACATTACAGGCATTCGTTCGGGAATCAGAATACACTGATTGCGCAATTGCATTGATTCACTAAAAAGATCCGACTTGTTTATTGTTTTTTGCGCAGAAAAACTTTATTGATATTGTGAGTGAACCTCAAGGAACATATTAAAAAATTAATGTCATGATCCTTTTAAAAAGAAGCAACTCATGAGTCACGAGAGGCATTTGTTCTTTGCTTTTGATTCACTAAAAAGACATTTTTCACGAGAGACATTTGTTCGGTAATCAGACGCAAAAAAAATTCGATTTACTAAAAAGAACTGACTTATATATTGTTTTTTGTGCAAGAAAACTTTATTAACATTATAAGTGAATCTCAAGGAACTTAAAGGCACAATATGTAAGATTTTTTGGAACCAAAACCACTAGAACAATTTTTATTTGACTTGTGCACTAACATTATCCCAAATGTTTCCAAGAATGTTTAAATCCAGAGAAATAAGCAATTTTACTCAGGACACTGACCGTGTCCGTGCGTCTCCTATCAATGACATCATACCCGCGTTACCCTCGTTTTTATAGAAACCATGGAAGCAACAAAGATGTTTTAATATATTATGTGTATTATTAGACGTGAGCAACTGTTTGGATACATTCATCGACAGAAAACTAATCATTGTTATATAGCTCAACACAGTTAGTCTTATCGTTTAATCCTGTTTTCTTGATTTACCGCAAGTACCATGTTTTACCATGCCTAATATCGATCTAGCTTACTGCAGTGTGACAAGCGTCTCATAGCAGCCGCCGAGCGAACGCACAGAGTAGCATTATAACATAACTTTCAACACACACAAATGTATCTAATATGATAAAACAGCACTGTGTTACCCCACATACACATGAGCGGAAGAAGCGGAAGCGCATATATCGTCTGCGGCATAATAAAAGCTCAGCGAAATCAAGTCGTCATCAAGCTGTTTTGAATAAGCGACCTCTAGCGGCGAAAAATTACATATTGTGGCTTTAAGATCTTTTTTTTTTTTTTTTTAATCAATGTCATTACCCCTTTAAAAGAAACAACTGTGAGGCTTTTGTTCAGTGCGTAAAATACTTTTGATTCACTAAAAAGAACCAACTCACGAGAGGCATTTGTTAGGGAATCGGATGACACTGGTTGCGTAATATGCTTGATTCACTAAAATGAAGCAGTTCATTAGAAACATTCGTATGAGAATCAAACTGCACTTCTCTCACGGTCCGTTTCAGGCTGTAGATTCAATAGCGGTGTTACTGTAGTGCAGGAAACTCTGTCAGAGTATTTTAAAACTGTATTCCGTTCACATCGCATTAACTAAACCAGAACAAGAACTGGTTCTCAATCCTATTATAAATGGACCATATTATTATCATTATAAATTAAAAAAATAAATAAAAATGATTTAACCCAATTAACAGCATTAAAAATGAATTAGACATATTCTCAAAAGGCAAAATAATCAAACCAAACCTTGCAAGCCTACAAAGACCTCTGTTGTGGCGTCTTTAAAAATGCATCAGCTTTTAAGTTCCGTTGAAGCTCAGTGCAAGGATCTGAAGATTAGGTAACGCATATTTCCTTTGTGCGAGGCAGACTTATTAATAGGGGCTCGCTGTTTGCTCTTTCAACTGAAGCTTGAAGGAAGAAGCTGACGGCAGTAATCTGATAAATAATCACAGAGGGAAGGATCAGATGGCCCTGAAAAATTCAGCACAGGTGTCCAATGCAGGATCTTAGACTGGGCAGTGCTGAGAGTCTTAATGGGCGCCTAAAAGCACTATTAGGCCATACGTGTCAAACGCATGGTCTTTTGCTTTATAATGCTGATAATGTTTCAGACAAGTTTTATTGAAATGTTGAAACTTTATAATAAGGTCTGATTTGTTAACATTAGTTAACTTGAATTAACCATGAGCATGAGATATTTGTCATGACAACTCTCTACGCTGCTGCTGCTGCTACAGAACAAGTACAGAGACTTGCTACTGCCAATACATACACGACATGGCTCGAATTGATACGGTAAAACCGTAGATTCAATAGCGGTGTTACTGTAGTGCAGGAAACTCTGTCAGAGTATTTTAAAACTCTATTCCGTTCGCATCGCATTAACTAAACCAGAACAAGAACTGGTTCTCAATCCTATTATAAATGGACCATATTATAACATGATATAACATGACCAACATGATAATCCACAATGTATAGATAGATAATAGATAGCAAATATATAAATACCTGCTAGTGTGCGAGGGATCGTCAGCAGTGACTGGTGGACTAATGGATCATCTGAAGAATTCACCAAGAGGAGAGGAACGCTGATCTGATATAAGAGACAAAGAGTACGGTTTTCATAAAAACTGTCAAATATGATGACTTAATATGACCTGCTTTTAACGATATTACTTACATTGTGAATATAATGCACACAGCTTTCCTTCTCATAGTACTCCTTTAGAGAGTTGTGTCCATGAAACTTCCTAATAGAGAAAAATCATTATAGGCACATAAGCTGCAGTCCATCACAGTTTTTGCCACTTATCCTAAATGAAACATTGAGCTATCCTTGGTATTAATGCTTTAATGCAGGTCAGAATTGTTTCATGAAAGCTTTTGAAGTACCTCATAATGTTGTCATCAATCTGCATGAGTGAGGTGGCTGTATACAGGCGGCTGAGGTCGGCAGACTCCATTTTGCTAGAGCTCATACCAAATAAACTTCCCCTACAGGACAGATTTACTTGACTTAGTTACACAAGTAAAGTACAGTGTTCATTCTCTGAGACTATCGTATCATCCTGAAGTGGTTTATTTTGTGGTAATTATTAGTTCGCTGTACATTGACCCCAGAATGCAGTGTTTGACTATAATCAGAATCAAATTTTCAAAAGAGCCACACAATAAATGAAAATACTAACCTGTGAGACAGAATGATTTTTTTCATGTTGTCTGCCATGAGGAAGTTGTACAGCCTTCTGCACTGATCCCACTGTAGAAATGTCTCCTGAGCCCTAATCACAAATATATAAAATAGAAAACATTACTCAAAATACCACTTACCTATACAAAACATCTCCTATTAAGTGTACAATTGAATAATAATTTCTCACCTCAGAGCACTATATCCCTGGCAGACACTGACGCAGCACAGCACTCTCTCCTGATTGGCTGGATTCTCACCCAGGTACTTGCAGGCGATGTTCCCTCCCAGACTGAAGCCCACCACAATGAGCTGAGTTTGCGGGAATGTGCGTTTAATGTAGCCCACCATGGCTGAAAACTCCCAGGTACAACCTTTAACATAGTGTTACATGATAAACCATAGACAAACAACATTTTAGCATTCAGTGGTTGCTGTACATTTTCTAAATGATAATCATTTAAATATAAGTACATAAATAAGTTGTTCAAATCATATACAATGTCATGTATATACACACAGTACTGGTCAAAAGTTTGGAAACATTACTATTTTTAATGTTTCTGAAAGAAGTCTCTTATGCTCATCAAGCCTGCATTTATTTGATCAAAAATACAGAAAAAAACTGTAATATTGTGAAATATTATTACAATTTAAAATAATGTTATTGTTTTTTTGTTTTTTTTTATGTACTTTAAAATATAATCTATTTCTGTGATGCAAAGCTGAATTTTCATCAGCCATTACTCAAGTCTTAAGTGTCACATGATCCTTCAGAAATTATTCTATTATGGTGATTTATTATAAATGTTGGAAACAGTTGTGCTGCTTAATATTTTTTTGGAACCTGTGATACTTTTTTCAGGACTCATTGATGAATAAAAAGTTTAAAAGTACAGCATTTATTCAAAATCTATATATTTAAATATTTTATAATTTAAATCTTTACCATCACCTTTTTTTTTTTTTTATCAATTTAGCACATCCTTGCTGAATAAAAGTATTTGTTTCTTTCAAAAAAAGAAAGAAAAAACCCGACTGACCCGAAACTTTTGAACGGTAGTGTATATTGTTACAAAATATTTTAAATAAATGCTGTTCTTTTTTTAATTTTTTATTCATCAAAGAATCCTGAAAAAAGGATTATTAAAGGATTATAAAGGATTATATTACAGGTTATAAAAATTGATAATAAATATTAGAATGATTTCTGAAGGATCATGTGACACTTAAGACTGGAGTAATGGCTGATGATAATTCAGCTTTGCATCACAGAAATAAATTATATTTTAAAGTATATTAAAATATTAAAAAAAAAAAAAAAATTTAATTGTAATAATATTTTACAATATTACAGTTTTTTTCTGTATTTTTGATGAAATAAATGCAAGCTCAATTTGCACAAGACACTTCTTTCAAAAACATTAAAAATAGTCATGTTTCCAAACTTTTGACCGGTACTGTTTATACAGTATATACTTTAGTAACATTATGCACTGCCGTTCTAAAGTTTGGAGTTTCAAAACAAACACACATGGCTTACCGTAGGTGAACATCCTTGGGGAAGTCAGCTCGAGGTTTGGCAGCGCTCCAAGATGGTTGAGAACGGAGCACCTGTAGCCTTGTTTCTGGGAATAATCCACAAAGGTCCGTATATAATGCTTCTCACTATGGTTACCGATCCCAGGGCAGATCACCATGGTGATGTCATCTGTGATGAGACAGAGACAGATGAACTCCAGTAACAGTAGGAGCAACACCTTTCCCTCTCCAGAGGAACTTTTTTAATCATAAACACCCTTAGTGGATGGGAACGACAGGCTGTCAAGGTCTTAAAATGCACCATAAAAGCAAGAAATCCGTATTATTTGTGCGCAATATTCTAATCTTTTGAAACCATACAATAGTTTTTTTTGGGGGGGGGTCAACTATCCATTCAATGTAAAACCCAAGCTCACCTCCAGTGCTGTGGACGCCCTGTGGCTCAAACAGGTCAAAGGTGGCAGTGGCTCCATCTTGCATGGGCAGGTACTTACGCAGCCCACAGGGTTTAGGGGACTTCACCCTTCCCATCTTCCCATAAAGAGCAGTCTGGAGATGTCCACTCTTTCCCCATAACAAGGGAGGGATGTACCTGGATGCATAGGGTAATAGTTATAAACTGTAGCTCAAAAGTATGGGTGTCCAAACCTGCTCCTGGAGGGCCATCGCTCTGCAGAGTTTAGCTCCAACCCTTATTATACACACCTGAAACTAGCTAATATAGGGATGCGTCTCAATCAGCTCCCTAGTTCCCAGGCCCAAGAATCAGTATATCATGTACACGAATTCCAGCACTGGTAAGGACAGTAAGGACACAGGCTCAACTACACATTGATGACTCTATTTGCGGCGACATGACAACATCCTCATTGTTCAACATCACTATTGGTATTTATAAACAGCAGAACTGATATCTTTATTATATTATTTTTTAATGTTATTTAAAGTACAATATGATAAATGCTTTCCTTGTTACATATACATGCAACATTTCAGCCGTAAATAAATTATAAATGTTAGCTATGTCCATTACCTGTCTAACGATGCATGTTTGCGTGTCATTGTGTGTAGTGAGTTGGTTCACATGATTTATGTTTCGTGTTTCAGAACTTACGTTAAGGGAACATAATGAGCATCGGTTCTCCCTGGTTTTCAAGGTCCATTGTGGGACTTTTTAGGGAGCGAACATTTCAGATTTTGCAATTGAGACAGCCCTTAAAATGGCTGATCAGTGCACTGACTACTAAACTAGGGAGCTGATTGAGACACACAAGATCTTCAGACTCACTAGAAACTTCCATGCAAGTGTGTTGGAGCTGGATGATGTTGGCCCTCCAGGAGCAGGATTGGACACCCCTGCTCAAAAGTATGCAAGTGCTGAAAACTAAATATTTTATTTAAAAAAAAATTATAAATACATTTAACTAAATAGAGATTTTTCTACAGTCATTCTACAGCAAAGAGAAAGATTATATAATAATTGTATTTTGCCATCTAAAAAAGATGGCCATGTGTGAGAAGATGTCAGCTGAGAGACAACAAGAAAGTCTTCTAGGTCACAGCACTCACTCTTTGGTTAGAACCGGGCAAGACTTCAGCAGGTAGCGATTGAGAGGGGTATCTTGACTGGTGATGTCAGGGGCCGCCGTGGGACACTTCAGGTTCAGGCTCCGTACTATGACATACAGCACCGTAGCTACAGCAGCCAGCTTCACTCCATCAAACATGGCAGGCATCTCAGGAGATGAGATGGTGCGGACGTCTGCCTCCTCTTGGGCACTCATGGTGGATTAATTTACAGATAGCTGATTTGAGGGGAAAAAATAAGGAAATGTGCTTATTAAATGTGATATTAACTTAAATCATACACAAATATATACATAAGCACACTTACATATAAAAAAGTCTAAGTGTAAGTAACAGTCTGGACATTGTAAAAGAGTCTCATTAAACATTCTTGGGAAAAAAGTAATAAATGTTTAAGTAAATTGTTAAAAATAAAAGTAGGTGCAGCAGAACCAAAATGCATGAAGCTATTTTGTCACATATTTAAAATATCAAAGATCAAATGGAATAAGCCCAAGAAACCTTCTCAATATTTATGAAATTATGTGTAAAAATGTACATACTGAAATATTTTTATTTATTTGTTATGTATACAAATGTCAGTGACAACTTGTACATCAACTTAATTTTTAATTTTTTCCCCAAGATGTTGTAATAAGACTCTTTTACAATTAGTCATAGTATCATTTTTTTTTTTGTAGAAAATAGTAGAGATATTTTTCAAACATGGATACAAAAATTACATATCTAAAAACTAGATTAAAAAAAATAGTTCTCCTCTTTAGCATCTCATCATTTGTCATTGACCTATATACAAACCTGCGCAGACACACATGCATATCTAGTCAAATAAAAAGAACATTTAAAAAAGATTTATTATATATATATATATATATATATATATAAAATAAATGTATTTATATAATTCATATATATATATATATATGTGTGTGTGTGTGTGCAAAGTCCTTTTATATTTTCATATATACAAAGTATATATAGAATGTTAAATAAATTCATACCACACCTTGACTCTTGAAAAATCTGTACTGGGTTATAGAGCAGCTCCCGAATCTCAGTGTTCAGTCCTACAGAAAAACAGACGCACTTTACTGACCCAGATGTGTCATCCAGTCAAAGTATCCTGCATCATGCAAGAGTTGCAGGGGGTTAATCTGTCTGCCCTGTGACAGACTCTTGTGCTCTTGTGCCTGCTATGTGCAAAATGAGTGCAACAGATAATGTATACATCCATGTGTTAATTATATGTAAGATATTACGCAGCCAGAAAATTACCTTTCATTTTGTTCTTGTACCAAACTTTTTTAACGATATATCAAATAAACTAAATATATTTCGAATTTTTATTTATTTATTAAAAAGTTGCTGTGTCATTTTACATGTGCATATTTGAGTAATATCGAACGTGTACTGATTATAATACAATACAGAACGCGTTAAGCAATTTATACTCTGCTTGTACGTTATGCTATATTAATAGAATATAGACCTAACTATAAAATTGAATCAACATGTGAAAATAAAATAATGCACACCTTGTTTTGCAAGTTGTCCAGAGACTCCTCTGTGCCGCTGCTCTTGACATCTTCACTATACTCAAAGACTACAAACAACAACATGCAGCTGCGTCGTCATTCACTTTACACCCAGCAACTGGAGCGCGTCTTCATTCGTGCCCTCTGATTGGAGCAGCGTTAGAATGACGTCAGATTCGGCGCGCCAACAGTGCTATTGATACTCATTTGGTTACAGCACTATCACTGCGCACTAGAATTACAATAGCGTCAACTTCACTGTCATTCAATAGGTGTTACCTGAAGTACTTAAGTTGATGTATGGAAACTGTCCATTTTTGTGTCCAAAAACATACTTCAGTGAAAGTTTCAAGTTTCAACAAGTAATTGGAGGCCTGTTTAAGCATTTAAACTTTAAACTTTTAACTGGAAATTTGTGAAGTGAAGAAACGTAAAAAAAAATAAAAAATCAACTTTCTTCTCCTTTGTATTTGCATTGTTCAACAGAATAAAGTTTTCCCACTTAATTAAATTATCAATAAATAATGTTATACTTTTAAACGTCTTTACTGCACATGTATGTTGCATTTTAGCAAGCCTCACAGACAGAAAATGCTTAAAGGGATAGTTTACCCAAAAATGAAAATTACTCCATGATTTACTCACCCTCAAGCCATCCTAGGTGTTTATGATATTCTTCTTTCAGACGAATACAAGCTTTATGATGGCAGCCAAAAATTTTAAGCCCATAAAAGTGTATCCATCCATTATAAAAGTAATCCACACGGCTAATAAAGGCCTTTATTAACCCCCCGGAGCCGTGTGGATTACTTTAAAATGGATGGATGCACTTTTTCGGGCTTCAAATTTTGGGCTGTCGTTCACTGCCATTATAATGCTTGGAAGAGCCAGGACATTTTTTAATATAACTCTGATTGTATTCGTCTGAAAGAAGAATGTCATATACACCTAGGATGGCTTGAGGGTGGGTAAATTATGGGATAATTTTTGGGTGAACTATCCCTTTAAAACAAAAAGGGGATACCGCATAGGCCTATGGCAAATCAATAAATAAAATGTTCAAATAAAATTCACCTAAAATTCATCTTAAATGAGAAATAATGTTAATTTATGGCACATGTCTGTTATATAAATTGATTTTAACCTACCTCCCACAACTAAAATGAGGGAAAAGGGATAGATAAATAAAGAAATAAATACATACGATGCGTCTTTTTTTTATTTAAAGGGATTGTTCACCCAAAAAAAAAGAAAATGCTGTCATTACTTACTCACCCTCAAGTTGTTCCAAACCTGTATGAGTTTCTTCTGTTGAACACAAAAGAAGATATTTTAAAGAATGTTAGCAACCAGACAGTTGACGGCACCCACTGACTTCCATAGTAGAAAAAAAAATACTATGGAAGTCAATGGGTGCCATCAACTGTCTGGTTACCAACATTCTTTAAAATATCTTCTTTAGTATTCAAGAAAGACAGGTTTGGGTGAGTGAACTATCCCTTTAATAGAGCTTTCATTAGCAATATCATGAACAGTGTGCTAATTGATAATTGCCACAAGATGGCAGGATACAACTGAAAACACACACCATGACATGTCTGGAGCGAGTTGTTTACCATTTCCATGTATTACAAGCGCTTTCGTCAGAGTGATATGTTCTCTCAAAAATTCAGAGAACTGGAGAGACCAGATGCAAAAGTGACAACAGCAGTGGATCAGCAGTCCAAGAACATCTCGAAGACTCAGTATAGAAATTACACAGCAAAATTGCACTTTGTAATGCACTGATTTAATCCCCCTTATAAATGATTGTATTATTTCCCGTAAGTGCCATAAATGAAACTCAGTTAGTCACTCTAAGTGACGCTAAATAAGATGGATATTTTGTGAGATAACCAGGATCTTAAATGTCTCATGTTCAAAATCCAGCTCCATGATTTGCGCACAGCCAACATCCATTATGTTATTAGAGATTAGTGGCTCCACTGGAGGAAAATCAACCTCACTTTATGTTCAATCAAATCAAGTGGGACTGGCTAAAGTGTCTGTGGAGGAGCATTTAGACACAAACTCTTAAGGGCCCCAGCAACAGAGCCAAGAGAGACATTAACAAGCTATTTTTCATTATGCATAAAATGGAATCTAGTGGTGCATGAACAATTGGTCTCCTCCTTAAACGTTTTGACTTTGTGAAGTCCTTTGAAGTTTGGGGTTAACTAATAGCATCTCTCTTTTTTTTTATTTAGGCTACTCAATCTTTCACTTCATATTTTCCAGAATCTTTTCATGTTGCTGTGTACATTACAGACACAAACGCACAAGATACTAAAAAAAGCACGTTTTCAGCAAAGAACATCACTTGTGATCCTTACCAATTGACCAACACCCACACTTTGCATCGACCTGCATGCATAAATGCATTTTTGCCAGAGCAACACACCCACTACCTTAACCTTACGAAGCCCAATTACTGATTTTGCATGAATGCAGCATCTGTTTATGTCACAACAATCCAGTTTAACTCTCTTTTCATTAGTTATGAAACTAAGAAAACCTCTATCTTCACTTGCATAATTTAACAGCATGAAGTTATGCTAGTAATGTTTATATAAACACTTCTAACATCTACAGAAGCCTTAAAGGGATAGTTCACCCAAAAATGGGTTAGGAAGATATTTGGAAGAATGTTCAGAATTTTTATTTTTGGGTGAACTATCCCTTTATTGATATGAATTCAGAAAAAAATTAGCTCCTTTTAAGAGCTGTAAACAGATGAATATTCTGTCATAATTTATTCATCCCCCGTTGTTATTTATAGTTGAACAGAAACACAGCCTCATTCACTTTCATTGAACGGAAAATATATAATAAGGATAAATGGTGACTATTGCAGCAAGCACTTCTTATTTGGTTCCAATTTTTTTTCCTCTGATGGTTCTTTGTCAAAAGCTATCCTTCCCAGAGCGTTGCTAGGGATTTTTCCCCTTTGTCTGATAACCCAAACCATCATAAAACGTTTCCTAATGGTTATTTTTAGGTTTTATTGTTATAACAAAAAGTTAACGTTCTGAGAACCTAAAATCGTCAGCTGGATCCTTTTGTATTTTACAGGAGAAAGAAAGTTTTACAGGTTTGTAACGACATTGTAACGACAAACCAAAATGTCTGAATGTTTTCTCGTTCTGCACACCGAGCTGCTTTGTTTACATACAGTATCAAGTCAATCTAACAGCGCACAGTTATTCGCACTAATACCCGAGGGGCGGGGTCAAGGGCGGGGCCATATGTTAAAAAAAGAATGTAATTGGCTGAGAGCAGAGATACACGTGGGAGCGCACATATTGTCCCTATCTCGCTTCTAATCTTGCCCGTAGTCATAACGGCGAACGGATTCGCACCGAAAGACTCTTGAGACCGACGAGAAGTTCACCGAAGAACTACACTTCGGCACCATGAGAACTTTCCCAAGCTTATTTGTTAGTTTCACACTTTTTGCGGTGTGTTTTCTTGCTGTTGCAGTCTCCACTGCGAGCGGTAAGTGTTTTTGTTTTCGTCTGTGCGTTGAGCGCTATAGAGACAGCATGGCAAACTACATTTATAAACAAAGCAAGTTACGGTCTACGGTCATTATTTATTTGAGGTCAATTTTTTAATTGTCAAGACACCAAAACAGCTTATTTTCTTAATATGTTTGGCTATATAGCCTATGGAGTAATGAATGAATGATGTGCCCATTCTTACACTATCGTTTTGTAAATAAGTCTTGGTGGCTTCAAGTCCCTGTGGACATCTAGCTGATGTCTCTCTTGGACCAAAATTGACATTATTCGTGTGTATTCTTGCGTTTAACGCCTTGGGCTCTCTTCTTTGTCCTTTTATTGTTGTACTACTAGTGTATACAAAACACCATGTCCTGATTTCAATCCACTGTCAGTGACCTACAGGCTTGGACAGGCTTTTATAGCTGCATGGTCAGATGTGGAAGAGCATTGGGCACTAATTTCTTGCCTTGGCAACTCATGTGTGTTAAGATTTTTGACAGCTTGTCTAAATTAATTTCCTCCCTATCCCTTGCTCAAAAAAATCAGTCTTGTTTTGGTAATGTCTATATTTAAATCGTTTTTGTTTAAACAAATTAATTGGCCCTATTGGTCATTTTTAGTCCCCGCTGATGTTGTTCTCTGTTTAAGAACACCCTTCCCCATCTGCTGTTGAGCCTCAGGCCGTGATCTGGCTCCAGTCTGTAGGTGTGGCTCAAGTGACCAAATCACTGAGCCACTTCTCAGGAATCTGGCAACTTTAATATGTAGTGGAGCCGAATGAGGCCAGAGCACTTCCTGCCACTAATGACCAGTGCAGCAGGACAAGTTTGCGCAAACTTCGGAAAAAATCATCCTCTTTCCTGCAGAATGTTGACTGCTTCCAGAGAGTTTCCATTGTCAAAGAGTTTTCCGTGGAGTTTTCAAATGGCTTAGTTTTGTCTCCTCCTTGATCTTCCTCGTTCACAAGTGATGAAATTAGATGCAGTTAAACAAATAGTTCATCCAGTTTTGCTCATCTTCATGTCTTTCCAAAGCCTGTGTGATTTCCTTCATCCATGGAACTGAAGCAGATGTTTAGCAGAAAGTTCACACTGCTCTTTTCTATTAAAGTGAATGGTGACTAGGACAAAGAGCACCATACAAGTGGTCCATATGGCTTGTGTACTATATTCCAACTCTTCTAAATCCATATTATAACTTTGTTTGAGGAAAAGACCAAAGTTTACTTGCTATTCATTGATAATCTTCTCTGTGCAGCTTACACAACTTATTCACATTCAAGTTAGCATATTAAAATGTGGAACATCAAAATGTCATACCAGGTTTGACGTCAAAGATGCCAACGATCATTAATACTAACAGATTTAGTAACAGATCACAAGGCACAATTCAAATAGCATTTAAGGGATAGTTCACCCAAAAATGACAATTCTGTCGTTAATTACTCACCCTCATGTCGTTCCAAACCCGTAAAACCCGGAAACTAACCATTTAATGAGATTTGAGATCTACAAAAAAGATTTTCGGTGAAAATGACTTCGTTATCTGTCTGTTCCTCACACAAAGCTACATTACGGCCTTAGAAGACTCAGAATATAGTCATATGGACTGCTTTTATGACACCTTTAGATGTGTTTTGGAGCTTGACAGCTGCTGGTCACTATTCACTGTCAATGTATGCAAAAGAACAGCATCAACATCCTGCCTAACGGAAGGATGTTTCTTCTGTTTGACGGAAGAAGGAAATCTTACAGGTTTGGAATGACATGACTCGAGAGTGCGTAAATTATTACAGTTTTGAGTGAACTATCCCTTTAAAAGTTGACAATTGTTTGTCTCACTTATCGGATTGAGAAGGTAAACAGCTTTGGATGGAAGCTGATCTCTCTCAAGCTGATCTAAGATCAGCACTCATCCATCAAAATCTTACCTTCATTAGTAAAAACTGCTTAAAATCAGCAAATAAGGTTTTTATCAATGCAAAAAAAACACATAACTCAGGCATCTCAGGTCAGCTGACGGAGAGTACGCTAATTATAGCGACCACACAGCTTCCTGCTTTTCATTCGCTCTCTTTTGCACAAATGTGTTTGCGAGCCGTTCAAAAGCTGTCGCGTGGCCCGTGCCATCTGGCAGCGGGGTCTTCCCCTCCGGGAATGGGCTCATTTGTCCTGACGACTCTAGTTCTAATAGCAGTCCAATGAGAGCTGCTTCTCCTGTGATTAATTTTCAATAAGCCCTAATCAATGTTTCATTCATAGGCAGCGCAACATGCCATTTCTCATATGATTTCGCTCCATCTTGGTCTCATGCTCCATTTTCCAATCTGCTGCGTTGAATTTTTAAAATCACATATTCCAACACTTCTCAAGAAACTTTTGTTTCCACAATTGGAACAAGTAAGCTTTGCTGCTTGCATGATATATGTCGATTTTGTATCTGTGGCTTGAGTGTAAAACATGTACAGATATTATGCCTTTGCATTATCGTATTTCCAAGTAGGATTAATATAAGCCTATTTGTGTTGCCTTAGAGAATAGCTGTTTTGTGTGTACGTCAGAGTGTATTTTTAGGCTTTGCGGGTTATTTTTAAGAACAGATGGCTGGTGTTCTGGAGAAATGCCTTTAGATTATAGAAATCTCACCTGAAGCGCAAGCTCACTAAAAAAAAAAAAAAAAAAAAAAATATTGCTCCAAGAACAGGATGTTTCTTGTGTGCACACCATATCTTTATGGGTCATCAAGAGGTGCAAACTGAAAGCATCAGTGCATTGAGCTGTTCTGGGAGTTTTTACATGGGGTTCAGTGACGTAGGAACACAAGGTTTGGAACAACAAGTTCCCCAGGGCTGTGTTAAGGTATCTTAAATGATGTGTGAATGACCACATAGCTGAGAACACACTGAACAGTAACGCACGCCATTAATGTGGAGTTATCCAGGACACATTTAGCGTAAAGTGTGAAGCCATAAGCCATAAAGTAAGTTCTAAGGCGGTCTTAAAGTAACACTATGTAAAGTAACACTTTAAGCTTCTAAATATACGTGAAGGTATGAACACACGAACACAAATCAGCACCTAGACACACCTATTTTTACTAACTAAAAAGGATCTGTTACATTACTTGGATGTTGTATGGATATTTCAGTTCTTACAGGGGCATTATTTAGTTATTTATTCTTTAACTTTTCCACTTATAATGTCCACTTATAATGTTGGTGAAGTTATTATAAGTGTCCAAATGTGTCTTTAAATGCCCCCTTCACATTTGAATAACTTTTACTGAAATGTGCCACTGAAACTGTTCTTTCTTAATGTCTAAATAGTGGTCAGTCTGAAAAGATCAGGGATTTTGTTAAAAAATAAACCTAATCTGCTTTTTTTCTAATGTTTGGAAGTTGGAATTATCAAAAGTTGGGATGCACAATATATTGGTACCATATCAGCTATTTGACAATGTTTTGCATTTTGTTTTTAAATCTATTTATTTTATAATTTATCTGTATCTGTCAATATTGGACATTTACTGTAATTCTGCATGCTAATTTCCCCTATATTTTTTTTTAGACATTATTACCTTTGCCATTCTGTAATGCTCACTTGAAGTTAAACTTTAAAAACACTGTACTGTTAAATGAAATAAATAATTAAATCAATATCAATTTTTCATATTGTACATTATACAATTTTAGTTATAGTGTTTTTTTAGTTTATTTTCGTATACAAAATAGTATTCAGCCATTTGTCGGTTATCAGCAACAACATAAAAATAATTATTGGCAGCTTAGCTTATATAAATACTTTTTGGGGGAGGAAGTTTTGAGTTGTCAGTCTGTCATTTTTTTCCACGGTACAATAAACTGTCTTGTCTTAAAGCCACAGTATGTAATTTCTCGCCACTAGAGGTTGCTTATTCAAAACAAAGGCATAGCTTGATGACGCCTTGATTTCGCTGAGCTTTTATTATGCCGCAGACAAGCGCTTCTGCTTCTTCCGCTCATGTGTATGTGGGGTAACACAGTGCTGTTTAATCATATTAGATACATTATTTGAGTGTGTTGAAAGTGATGTTATAATGCTACTCTGTGTGTTCGCTCGGCGGCTGCTATGAGACACTTGTCACACACTGCAGTAAGCTAGATCGATATTAGGCATGATAAAACATGGTACTTGTGGTAAATCAAGAAAACAAGATTTAAACAATAAGACTAAGGCCCAATCCCAATTCTATTTTATACCCCTTCGCCTACCCCTACCCCTATGCCTACCCCTTACCCTTGCCCCTTGAAACAGAGTGGCAAAAATATTCCCCTAAGAAATGGGACACCATTACACGTCATCATACCCCGTTTCTTTTATTAGTGTCCTGTAACATTTAACCAGTATGAACAGCAGTGAAGTGCATAGGCTATATCTAACAGAAATCAGGCATGAGCACGTTTAACAAATTACTCACTCCCAACGTTGATTTGCGCTGTATTTGGACTTAATAAAACGGCTCTCGTTTTCAGTTCAAAAACGTATGAGCCTTCAAGTTTCCTAAGCGGATACAGAATGATACAGAACATACAAGACTGGTGAAGCCGCTTTTCCATCGGGCCAAACTTTGTTTGTTAACCGTTCCATTCCGTGCCAATCCGAGCCGGCCGGTACGGATATGGTTTCGTTTTCTACTGTGGTGCTGCGATAACGGAGCTCTTTGCAATGTAATACAAACAAGTCAGTTGTTGCCTTGGTAACGCAAGAGTTTACGGTTTACAGACGATACGTGATGTAAATATCGACTGCGTTATGAAGGATGACCAGATATTTCTTTGAACTGTATTACAAATAGCACGTTCAGCAAGCTACGGAGAAACGGGCAGCCAGGCAACACATAAGTGATCGATCCCGAGTGGCAACATCACTACACGCATTCTAGCAGCACGGTAGTTGTGTATGCAGGGAAATTCCTCATACCCCTTCGTTCGAAGTGTAGTCCTGAAAAATCTTCGTTTGAAGGGCTATCTGGCCCTTCCCCTTACCCCTACCCCTACCACTCCAGCCAAAAGAGAATCGAGACACCCCTACCCCTTCACGTGAACGCGCAAAACGAAGGGGTAGGGGAAAGTGAAGGGCTAAGGGGTAGAAATGGGATTGGGCCTAACTGTGTTGAGCTATATATAACAATGATTCGTTTTCTGTCCATGAATGTATCCAAACAGTTGCTCACCTGTCTAATAAAACTCATAATATATTAAAGCAGGTATGATGTCAATGATAGGCGACGCATGGACATGGTAATAAAGTGTTACCTAACATTGTTCTAGTGGTTTTTAGATAAAATCTTACATATTGTGCCTTTAAAAAAAAAAAAATCAAGGAAAATTTGATTCCTCATATGTACCATTTAAGATTTTATAGGAAGTCACTAAAGTACCAGTATCAAGTAATATCAACAGAAAGATTTTTAGCACCAAATTAGCAGGTGTGAGACATGCATAGTAAACTTGCATTTCCTGTTACTTTATGAATCCTCAAACTGGGGATTCAGCGTGTAGGTGTGTTATTGCATTTGCGTGCACTCACATGCACGTGTGCAGTGTTTTGGTTGTCCTCCAGTCTGTTGTTTTTGTTTTGCACCTGTTCCTAATACGACAGTGAAGGGTTCTTTTGTTGGGCAAGTGTGCGTGATCCGCTCAGCAGATTGTTGCTGAATGACTCCTCATGCCGATGACTCATTTCTAAAGCCCTTCCCTATACTTTTAAACGTTATTAGTTACTATATAATGCTTGTGCTTTTAAGACTGCAGATCAGGTCATGCTTCTTTTTGAAATGACGTCCCAGATACTTGAAATGAGAGAGCGAGTGGTTTTATGGTTTTGAACGGTTCTGTTATTTTCAGTTTTGAACTGTTCATTTTGGTCTTTTTAGTTTAAAAAATTTAGTGTTTTTCTGGCAAACCATAATCATAATACTAGCACATCAAATGTGTTTGTTATTGGACAGTTTACTTCAAGTTGTTCCAAAATTTAAAGCTAAAGTGTGTTATTTCTGTGCCACTAGTCTCAACAAACTGAATTGCAAAAATATTGTTTTGTAACAAACAGGCCAGCCATTGGTTCCATATCTTTTTAAGCCTGCACATTTCAGTATCAGGGCAGTCAAAATGATAAGCTGGTTTTTATTATTATTTTTTACCTTATGGGATTAGGTCAATAGCAACATAGCATGTTGGTTATTACTCATCTTCTGAGCTGGCTCAGCGCTGCCCGGCTTGTTTTTTCAGGGGCACAGTTGCCTGGCCAATCTCCATTCCTTCTTTTTTTTGTTCCTGTTTTCATGCCTCATTTGTGAGTGAGCAGCGAACACTCCCACAGTTGCCTGCCTTTACACGTTTAAGCCTAAAGATATCTATCCGAAAGCCTGCGGGAATAATCCGCTTTCACTCCCATTTCAGAGCTTTTGCTGATCAAAAGGCCAGCTCAGCTGATGAGACGCTGATCAAATGTTTCACTTCATCAAACAGCTTTGCTTTCAGCTGATGTGTTCAGTTCTGTCTAATGGCCTTCTAGAACGTATTAGGCCGACACTGAGTTCTCTGACAGTTAAACCAGGTATAGCTGGTAGGTGTGTGAGATGATACATCATGATGTGTCCTGACATTAATATCCACCCTGTTTAGTTTTCATACATATAATCTCAGGTATAGTTTAAAAGAAATAGTAATACTCAGCCTCATGTTTTTCTAAAGCTGCATGCTTTTTATTTATTTATTTTTTTTAACTATAGGTGATAAAAGGAGATAGTTAAAGGGTACATAACACACAGTTTCTGCCAATCTCATATTAATCTTGAGTACCTATAGAGTAGTATTGCATGCTTTATATCTCCGAAGAGTCTTTAGTTTTATTATATTTATAAAAGACAGATACGCTGTACCGATTCTTTCCTAAAACAGCCGAATTTGTGGAGGCATGCCGTGCAGTGGGCGGAGCTAAAGAGCCACGAGCACACACACACACACACACACACACACAATACATCATGGCATTATCCCTGGATAACTTTCGATTTACTATACGTTCGTGTTGTTTACATTATATGCACTTACGCGCCGATTGCCAACAAAACACAGACATTTAATGCAGTTTCACTCACCGCCTGCGGTTTCGACTCATGATCGGGAACAAACAAACACACTTGCACAACTCCGTTGCTGCTCCGGAAAAACAAACTGCATCCACTGTTTCCTTAACGCTGGGTTCTTTGGGAAGCTGAACAAGGTTATCTTTCCCTCACAACCAGAAACACACTTCTTTAGTGACATTGTTGATTTCTTGGTCTAAAAACAAAATGACGGCGCTGTCGACGGCTTCTGTAACCCGAGCGAAACTGATGGGCGTTCTCTTGCTCTCGCTCTGGTTGATGTGCTCATGCGCTCATACAGGAGCAGTGCCCATACAAGGAATTCTGTCCATTATGACCTCATATAGGGCCATACTCAAAAAAAACTTTTTGAAACTTGTTCGAATCCTGAAGGAGTGTATTTGGCACAGAAATACTCCGGCCATGTTTAGCATGAGAATCCAACTCTTTAACAGTGTAAATAAGTCAGAATGCATGAAATAGCATTAGACCCCATTCTCTTCCCCCCCACCCCCCCCCCCCCCACCCCCCCCCTTAAGGTTAGATCTGGAGCAAATTTACCAACTCAGAAGGTGCGTGCAAGCAGACAATATAAAAAGTACAAAAGGGGAATCCAGCAACACTTGTGGTAAGGGGAACTTTTAATAAATGATTAAAAATACCAACATTCAGCATATGTCGAAACGCATTGCTATTTTTTTTATTTTACCAAGAGATAGTTAGGTAGGATGTTTATGTTGCTCTTTTCCATAAAATGAAAGTAATGACTACAGAGGAGTGTCACTTAAAAATAAAAATAAAAGACATGTTTAATTCATGTTTGAAATAGTAATTATATCTAAATCTAATCTAATTCTAGATCTAAATCTAATATCTAATTTAATAAATATTTTTAAATTGACAGACATATTTAAAACAATTCATTTAATGCATTTGTAATTAATAAATTACAAAATAAAATTATTATTATTATTATTATTATTATTATTATTATTATTATTATTATTATTATTATTAATTAAAATAAAATTATTACATTTATATTTAAGGGCAACTTTTAAATTCACATTTTAAATTTTGCCAAATGCATTTCTTTTTATTTTCCAATCTAGTTTTTATTATTATTACTACTAATAAGGATAATAATTATTATAATAACACTTTTAACAAATAACAAAAAAACACAAATTTTTTTTTTTAGCTTGGCAACCCTGGTCAACATTCACTTTTATTGTATGGAAAAGTGCAGCTTGGATATTCTGCTAAAGGTCTTATTTTGTGTTTTGCGAAAGAAAATCACTTGGGTTTGGAACGAAACGAGGGTGAGAAAATCATGGCACAATTTTCATTTTGGTGACTTATCCTAGATATAAGAGTTTGCCCACAAGACATGTATGTGCCCGTGTCAACACCTCGAAAAGCGGCAAAGACATTCCATGCAGGTCAGCAACAGTTTCTGTTCAGAGTTTCCATTTCTATGGAAACACAAGCAGAACTGCAACTAGCAATGAGTTGTGTTTAAAGTTATTAATCTGCAATGAATTACTTTCAGTTCTCAACTTCCCCTGTCAATTTTGTTCGTAACCGTTTTGTTCGTAACCTGTCCCCTGGGACAGTTTCTGTTCCCAGGGGAGTTTTCTGTGCTTATCAGTGATGGATGGGTTGATCTGAGCTGCTAAACAGTTTGTTCCTGTCTGGCATATTATATCAAAGATGTTAGGCAATTCCATTTTTTTTCCCAGTGCTAAAATTGGTTTCTTTGAGAAGAGCAAAGGGAATTGTGCTTTCAGCCTTCTGGTATAGCGTGAAAAGAAGGATGCATTCCATTCCAAAGATAAACATGGCAATGGTTTGGATAAGAAGGTTTCTGTTTATGCAGGCCGAGGCTTTATCGTTATCCCAGAAGCTCCAACCCTGAGCGTGAAGGCCTTTGCCTTTTGTCACAATTAGAGGAGGTTGTTGGCCAAATGATGTCTTGGCGCGAAACAAGTTCACACTGTCGAATCCTGCGGTGGAGCTGCATTATACGTGGGCTAATTATCATTTTGAGTTCTGTTCACTTAGAAAAAAACTCTGCTGAGTGTCTCCGTCGTGGTATTTTGGATGGGCGCCAGGGGAGGACACAACGATGCGCAGGAAGTCTCTCACTGAGGTGTCATTTACACAGAGTTGTGGGAAGCCAGTGCAGACTGTGGAAAGTTGTAACGCCGCAAATTCAAGGCCTATATCTGTCAGGCTAAAATTAACCTTTAAATATAGTAACCGCTCCAAAAAATTGGAGTTGGATGGATTTTTTTTTGGCTTATATATATATATATATATATATATATATATATATATATATATATATATATATGCAAAAGGTGCAGTTAAGTACTTAAGCACATAGTTCACCCAAAATAATTATTTTCCCATTTCCATTCTCATATTAGCCCCCCCACATGTACTGTTATTTTTCCTTTCTTTCTTTTTTTATTTAAATTAGTGCTGTCAAATCGATTAATCGTGATTAATCGCATTAAAAATAAAAGTTTTTGTTTGCATAATATATGTGTGTATACTGTGTATAATTATTGTGTATATAAATACACACTCATTCATGTATATATTTAAGAAATATTTGCATGTATATACTGTATATTTATATATATATATAATATAAATATATATTTTATATATAATATATCAAAAAATTCTAAAATATATACATGCATGTGTATGTATTTATATATACATAATAATTATACACAGTACACACATATTATGTAAACACAAACTTTTATTTTGGATGCGATTAATCGCGATTAATTGATTTGACAGCACTAATTTAAATGTATCTATGCATGTATGTTAATGTATTCATTGCTAATGTATTTATTTATTTACATTTTAATTATCATTTAGGAGTTTATTTATTCAATATTGCATTTTTTTTTTTTTTTTCCCTTCTAAATTTCCATGTGCATTTTCAACCTTTGTTTCCATACTTTTTCCTCAGTGCTTTGCTGTCCTACGTAACATCCTGACAAACCATTTCTCTATAGTTCACAGGACTGCAGTCCTCAAAGAACCTTCCTCGTCAGCAATTTGGGCCGTGTCCATCCTGTCCAGCCCTAATAAAAACATGACCAAACTCTGAACCCAGTGTCTTTTTCACTTCCCTTTTGGAAAGAAACAAAAATCTTAACTATCAGTAACGTCCCATCAGAAAATACTGCTGGTGGCAGTGAATTAAACCCAAATGAGTCTCATTCATGAAAAATTCATGTTGTGTTGATTTGACTGTGACAATTTACATAAATAACATGAATTACACAGACATTCATTCCAGTCATGTTTAATGAATGAGGGTGATTGAATTTTGTCAATAATAGATGTAATATCAAATCCATTGTCTTTTGTCTTTTCTCAGCTGACTACTGTGAAGTAAATGTGTGTTTGAATGGAGGAACCTGTGTGACCGGAACGGGAAAAGATCCCTTTATCTGCATTTGTAATGATGGCTTCACTGGACACACCTGCAACGAGACAGAGATTGGTAACAGTCTCATCAGTTATTTATATTTATGTGGGGGAAAACATTTCAGCTGAGGCAGATCTTTTCTCACATGACCTTTGCTCTCAGGGCCCTGCAACCCTAATCCCTGTAAAAATGATGGTTTTTGTGAGATCATCGCCAACTCCCAGCGAGGAGACGTCTTCAGAGAATACGTCTGCAAGTGTCCAACAGGCTTCGATGGAATCCACTGCCAGAACAGTGAGTTGCTTTTATTCAAACTGTTTGATCATTAAGTGGTTGTAACTAAGGTGGTTATCAGGTGACACCATTAGCTATGTTATCATCACCCTGTTTTTATGCACATTTTGAAGTATCTCATCAGAAATGAATGATGGAAACACCAAATTTCAAAAAAAATATTATGCAATAATTTCCAAAACTTTTTACGCTCACTTGAGGTGGTTTTTGACTTGTGTGAAAAAGAGTTAATGCGAATAATGGGAGATGGAAACGCATTTGGCGAATGAATTCTGACGTAGCGAACATTAAACCCACGTGACTAATCGGCTGTTTCCGCTGATGGGGTTTTATTTACTATTGGTTACTAGGTTACCAATACCACCGTCATCCACTCGAACAACCTGATGGAAACGCACCTAATTCGCATTTTTTTTTTCTTCTGTATTTACGAACTTTGAAAAGATTCGCTACATGTTTAGATGGAAACCCAGCTGAGAGTTATGACAAGCTTGATTGTTGTGAAATCAAATTTGCATGAAGATCACATTTATATCCAAATGGTAATAATAACTGACACAGAACAGAACCCAAATGGCAAATTGCCCATTAACTGCCTAAATTATCTGGATTCAGTCATATTTACTGAATAATAGAAGTGCTGTTAAAAGTGGGGTCACATTAGCAAAATTTTGCCAACAAAAAAAAAACGTCCATTGTCTATTGTCAATAGTGTAGCGATGCATAAGGCACTGCTCACACATAAGTCACTTTCAATTCAAGCAACTTTCTAATGGTCAACACGGTGAATTTCGGTCCAAAATGGATTCCTATTGAAATGATTGGATTTCACCCATAAAATTTTGCAGAGCAAAGAGTAAATGTGACCACACCTTAAAAAAAATGAAAATTAGCCCATTTACTCACCCTCAAGCCATCCTAGGTGTATATGACATTCTTCTTTTTTCAGACGAATACAATTGGAGTTATATTAAAAATGTCCTGGCTCTTACAAGCTTTATAATGGCAGTTTCTGTTTTGAAGTCCATAAAAGTGCATCTATCCATCATAAAAGTGCTCCACACAGCTCCGGGAGTTAATAAAGGCCTTCTGAAGTGAAGCGATACGTTTGTGTAAGAAAAAGATCCGTATTTCAAACTTTACAAACTGTAATTACAGATTACAGGCCGTGTGGAGCACTTTTATGATGGATAGATTTTGGGTGAACTATCCCTTTAACAGTGAATAAGTTGCTCCGATATTATTTTGCTTTAGAAAAGCCAATATTGTAAAAGATATGTAAATAAATAAGATTATAGTGCATTTCTAACATGTTTTTTGCAGAGTTCAACTCTGTATATGAAGCAAAAATAGTCTCAGAATGTTGAATACTGGTTGACACATTTTATATTCATGCAAGTTTGATTTATCTTAACTTTGACTGGTCATAGCTCTGATGCGAAGACAATTTTGATATGGTATTGCAGAAAGTGTTTATTAGAAGTTATAGTTTTTTTGCACAGCAGGGCGATTGCATCACATGCAGCTGTTCTCTTCACAAATGTGTGACTAATTATTTCACCAAGTACCGTGGTCTACGTCAATCCCAAAAGCTCTCTAGATGTAATGAGGGCAGATGGACGAATTTCCGCTATGTTAACAGATGCAAGTGTCAAGACAGCAGAGAACCACTTCAATCTTTGCTGTCGTCTGCCGTTGGCTGAGGGGGCGAACAGACCTACATTCCTCAGCACAAAACACCACAACAAACAGCCATGACTGCACGGCCATTCACAGAGTCACACATTTTAGACAAATAACATAAGCATGATGCTAAAATGCAACATGATTGTTATCAAATCAACATGACATGCGTTCACAACCAACTGAAACAGGATATTTAACCAAGTAAAAAAGGGTTTTCAGTGAAAAATAAATTTACATTTACATTAATTAATTTAGCAGACGCTTTTATCCAAAGTGACTTACAACTGAGGAATACAGGAACCAATCCGTCATGAAGAGGTGAAAAATCACAAAAAGTGCCTGAAAATTTTGGCCATTACCCAGAGCAGCACAAGCTAGAATAGGGAGGAAATAGAGGAAAATATTTATTTATTTTTTTTTTTTTTTAAGATGAGGTTAAGTGCTCGCGGGGTGGGGTGGGTTTGGTGGGTTTGGAGATTTTGGGGTGGGTTTAAAAATAAGGGGGCTTGGTGATGTCATGCATAAAGTAAATTTAAGGAGGAGAAAGATTGCGAAGACAAACATTTGTTTCTTTGGAATAATTTGCACTGTAAGAGCAGAAACCCGTTCAAGCAGTTTGCAATCAATGAATACTGCACATTTATTAATTTGATAAGCGACTGCTTATCTTATGTTGATTAATTATGAACACATTTACTTTATGTTTTTTACATTGTAATATGTTGTATATTGTTGCAAGAGTAGCCTACACATTTTAACCCTCTCATCTTTTTGAATGAGCAGCTGGAAGTAGTAAAGCATAGACATTTCAAAATAAGAGTCTCAGTGTATCTTGGCTTTATAATTAAAAGTTCCTCATACATAACATCTTTTTTGATGATTATTGGTATTTTGGTTACACAATCAATTGTATCTGGCGTTTAATTCAACGTAAACTCTTGTAGCTTCTCTCTGGGCCGGTCCGTCATAGATAGGAAAGACTAAGAATATTACTAGTATCAGAACAAATTTATTTAACAAGTTTATTTATTATCATCAGCAAAATCTAGTATTGTTCAACCTCTAATTCTTATGTACTGATACGTTAGTACATAAGCCAATTTCAATACATATGTTGAATAAAACATGTCTTGAGTATTTAAAACTTGTATTTGCCATGTTTTGAATGTGTGCTCCAATCTGAGATACATGATTTATTTTTAAATGGGTTTGTTCTGTATGGATATATGGCATTCATTTTATTTGTCTTAAAAGAATCCCTGTGTTAACACACTAAATTGGGTCAGTTTTGGTCAACTGTTGTTCTCCCATTTTCAACAGATTTGACAAAGTTTGTGGGTAAGGATTAATCTGTGAGAAGAGAAAAAGATAAGCCAGAAATCCTCACATAATTGAATGTTGCTTTTCCGTGCTATACATTTAGGACAGCATGGATTGTTTAGTTCACCATGGAGACTCACATTCTCTCTGATTACGGTGGATATTATAGCTTCGGTGCCAGCTTTCCCGTGCTTGATAGAAGGGTTATGATGTTTTGACTGGGTTTAGTATAGCATGCGGGCTCATCTTCAGAGTACGGCTGGAATGTGGCTAGATTAGAATGACGATGACATTGAATTGACTGTTTAAAAGCTTCTTAATCCCTCAGGGAGACGTCTAAATCTTGCTCAGATGATGGCAAAGATTGTGGAGTACGCAAACTCGTACACTGCATAGTTTAGTGTCATAGTGGCAGCACAAATTAAAATATGACTGTAGCGTAGCACACCCACACTGTCGCGCACTAGCCCTGTTGCTGGGGTAAAATGCAAGTGGAGGAGGCAAAGTAAATGAAGTCCGCACACATCTTCGGCTCTCAGCTGGCAGAAATGTTTCACTGACAGCATGCAATTGGTCTGAAAGCCCCGCAAGAGGCCATGAAATCTGTGTCAAAAGCTTTTATGCAGTGGAGCACTGGTCACATTAGCTGTGGTGATTGAAATAGAAACCTGCTGTAGGGTTTAAATGCAGAGTCAGTGCCTCTTTTGTGTGTCTGCAAGTAAGTCAAAGAGGTAACGAAGCGCTCAATCCTTGCATCTGAAGCTAGCAAGCTAAATTGGTGCTGCCCTTCTGCCACTACGGTGTAATTTCCCTATTTTCCACTGAATAAGAGCTTGTTTTCTCACTCAATTTTCCCACCTCTAATTGCTGTATTTTTCTCAACTAGTGTCTCTTTTTCTTTTTTTCTCACTAATCTTTTTCACCAATGCATTTTAATGGCTATTTAAAACTTTAGCTTGAAGCAGTTATTCTCAAACAGTATTATTTTAGCATTATTTATATACTACTATATTTATTAATATTTTTAATTAGCTTTTATCTTTTATATTATTTCAGTTTACATTTAGTATTTAAATAAAAAAAATAATCTTTTATATCTATATTTATAATCTTTTATCTTTAATATTTTAATTTAGCCATAATTTATTTGTTTTAGTTTGTCATTTTTATTTAAACTTATTTCAGTTTTTTATTTTCTAATTTTTGTAAGTTTTTTTTTTTTTTTTTTAAGTTTTAAATATTTATCTTTATTTTATTTCAATTAATGAAAACAATTTTTAATAGTTTTAGTTTAATTTTAGTTAGCAGTAATAACACTGGTCCACAGACCATGGCTGATGAAAAATACACCTAAATAAATCAAATATAAATGAAAATCGACAAAGCACTAACATTGGATATCATTTGACTAAATTATCATCTCATCAATGTTTTTGTGGTTTCACTACTGACTGTACTTATGTGTCACTGTTCAGATCAACTTCTTAGTTAGAGGTTATTTAACAAAATGTCCACAATATCCACAGCTTATTCTGGCCAAGATCTGCCCACAGAGACAGTATGATAAGCGTCCAATAACAGTTTATTTTGTCATTTAGTGACAAGTAGGTATAGATTATGACATAACTGAATAAATACATAAACATAATAGTGCTGCAATCTTTATGAACAGTTGTTCAAAAAACACAAGAAAAAGCGGAATATGTATAGACTCTTTTTGTTTATAGACTCAATGTGTAGCTACTGTAATGTAGGGAGGCCATTTCAAGACATTACAGAATCAGCAAGTCATAAAAGCTTTCCTTTGTTCCCTCCCAGCGTGCTTCAGTCTTTTCTCTTGGATGCCCCAATTTCACTGTCACATGTGGAAGTAGAGACCTGCCGACCTTGCATTTTATTGATTTGGATGATGTTGCAACTGACATAAGATTGCGTTTCACATTATGTAGCTAGATATCGATGTTCTCAGAGTAATACAATGCACTACTGTGTTGAATGGCTTCTGTGTTAAAAGCTGTAGCCCACAGTGATTCAATGCTTCACAATAGCATTAGGAATAACGGTTTCCAGGCCTGAAGAAGGAACTTGAACTAAAAGCGTCTCCAATCATAATGCTAGTATTTGGTCCAGTGCTAAACCCCATCTATAGCCTTGTTACAGGGTTGCCTGGCAGGAGTGAGATTTTGATGACGTGCTGAATCAATGATATGGCCCTATTTGAGGATTCAAGGATCAAACCATTCATTTTTAATTTCGTCTTAATGCAAATTATCAAAATACCTAAGCCTAATGTTGCACTTTTTAGAAACTGTCCCCATTAACTTTAACTACCTAGCTAGCTAGCTAATATTACCAGCCAGTCGGATTTCTTACTGACTAAGTTATTAAAAAATGAATATACATCGAATATAAATCTAATATTACATCTATTTTTGTATGCTCTACATTGACCTCACATTATGTGGTAAGCGGCTCAAATTAAACTCTACGAGAATAAGTCCCTTTAAAGGCAAATTGGGTCGTATTCTCTCCCTCAATGCGGTTTGCTCTGTGGCCTTTACCATTTTTAAATGTTGCCACTTGTCACCTTGGAATTATAAAGTTCTATCTGCATTCTGAGCAGTTTTGAGATATTGAGCTTCAAAGTTTTTGCATTCCATTCAACTTTGAAGATAGAACCTTTTTTGTTTTCTAAAGAAAAAGTCCTAAAATGTACACAACTTACTTGAGTTACTGACAGAGGTTGTCTTGTTACTTGGCGTGAGATTTAGTTGGCAACAGGTTAAATATTATAAGCCACTCAGATGTTTAAAATTAAGTCACAAATTAGCTTCATAGCAGCTAAACACATTGCAGAGTTCATAATGATGCAGTTTGCGGTTAGGTTGACATGAAATGCTTTTGGAAAGTTGACGTTCTATGGTACAACCATTTTAAAAAGCATTTTGCATTAATTTTTGTCTGTTTTTATCATGTCACATAATTTAGAGAATACATGGTTTATTCAACACACAAAAAAAAGCTTGAAACAAAGGCAAATTCGATCAACTACTAGGTAATTTTAAGCCAGTCCAACACGAGCCGACTGTGACCGCTCTTAACACTTATAAGGGAAGTGTCGCTCGCTGACCTCTGGAGGTTTGGAAGTGTTTCGGTATGTCTGAGCACTGCGTTGGCACTGGACCGCTGTGACCGGTCACACCCGGTCACGCTCCATCTGCACACACCAGATAATCCCCTGATTTCCTTCAGTTTTGCTGGAATGTTCTATTCCAGAGTTTCTTTTTTCTGATTGGTCCCATTTTACAGCTGAAATTCCTTGACTGTTTTTTCTCTGTATTTAATGCTTTTCTCAACAACATATAGTGAAGACCATTATACACCATGACCATTGCACTAAGTCATCATGTTGACCTTTTAATTTGACGTAGCCCTGTTCCTCATAAGTGGATTAGGAAATTCAACAGGTCTGCTGTCAGATGGTATATCCTCTTAATGAATGATTGTAAAGATTCAGTCATGCTATGATTATGCTGTGTCATATATGTGGATTTTCTTTATGTGCTCTCAATTTTCACAGAACATATTGACTTGAAAACCTTATGACAAGTCTTCGTGCACCTGTACAACATTATCGCTGTTAGCTGAATGACACAAACACTTCTAACTGGATGAGCTAACGGTTCTTGGAACAGCAATTTTCCAGGACTGAAGGAACATCCATGATTAGTTCTTCAGAAGCTGTCAAAACCAAATGGTTCAGTTGAAATTTTGAATGCGATGCACATGTAGCTCATATCAAGTACTAAGTTGGCACTGTATAGCAAAACAAACTTTACAATAAAAAAAGTGAATACCATAAAAGCAATCTAAAAACATATATACAATATACATAACAAATATATTTGTGTATTATGTTTGTATATTGTTGTATATAATTTTTTGCTTAAAGACTTTCTTTAAAATAAATGGCATTTGGTTTGATTTTATGTAATTCAGTGGCTTAAATGTCATTTTTGGGACGACTATATTGTCTTTTTTCTTCTTTTTTTCAGATGAGATATTTTTGAGACGTTTTTGTATTTTAATAAAGAAATTGTTTTATTTGGTGACTCGTGTGCATTAAGGAAACCATTGAGGTCACAAAAAGAAATGTGTGTGTGTGTGTGTGTGTGGACATCAGAACCAAAAAAAAACTGTTCAATAAATTTGGACAATAAATTTACTAAATGAGGGTGACTTTTAGTATATATATTTTTTTTGTTCATTTTTACAGAATAAATATGTATATTAGATAAAATTAGCCTTTGAAACACTTACTTTACATAATATATTGGTAGCACTTATTTACCTCAGACCATTGTAGATGTTGCATGTAGCTAGTGAGCGCCACCTAGAGGTCACAAAGTTTTGTTTTGATAACTTTAGGCTTTTCCTGACCAGTTTTGATGAGCTTTACAGAAACCTTATGATTCCTGCAGATGTGAACGACTGTGCTGGCCAGCCCTGTCAGAACGGAGGCACCTGTCGAGATCTTGATGGCGATTTCACCTGTAAATGTCCCTCACCCTATGTGGGAAAGCATTGCAACCTGCGTAAGTAGGACACTGCCAGTACACACATTATCCGGCTCCTGGACGCAAACTGTTTTTCACTTTATTTTCTCCACATATTTGGCTTTTCAATTGGTGACTTCATTCAGCACACAATGTCTATGTCTCTCCCCTGTGAATGTGGTCATCACACTGTTTATCCATCTGTCTGTCGCCCAGTAAGCCTGTTTGTCTCCTGAGTGCTTGAATGTTTGCTAATATCTGGCTCTGGTTCCCAGGATGCATCTCTCTGCTGGGAATGGAAGGAGGAGGCATCGCAGAGTCTCAGATCTCTGCCTCCTCGGTGTACTACGGCATTCTGGGACTGCAGCGCTGGGGGCCCGAGCTGGCCCGACTGAATAACAAGGGACTTGTTAATGCTTGGACCTCTGCGACACACGACAAGAACCCCTGGATAGAGGTAAACTAGTATGTTCAGTTTGGACCCAAAATATTGTCTACATTCGCCCAAAATTAACTCATTTAATCACTTATTTTAGATCAACCTACAGAGGAAGATGCGTTTCACTGGCATCATTACGCAGGGCGCCAGTCGCATGGGCACGGCCGAGTTCATCAAAGCCTTCAAGGTGGCGTCCAGTTTGGATGGGCGAACCTATACCATGTACAGACCTGAGGGCCAAAGCAAAGACACGGTGATAATTCAGTCTTTTTTTTTAAAAAATTTTATATTTAGTTGCTGTTCGGTTTGGGCTTTAAAGTGTTTACAGGTGTTTCTTCAACTGTGGGCACTTTTGGTCAGTTGTAGTTGTTGAAAAAATTGTATTTATCGAAAGAGTTTGAGTATTTCACTCATTGTTTAGATCAACTTAATTTTAATTTTTAAATTTAAATTTTTTCCTATTAAGCTTTTTACACTTTCTTTAGTGTGTTATGTTGCTGTTTGAGCTTGAAAAATACCTATAAAGTAAAAAGTCACTCAAAAGAGAGTTATTCTCTATATCAGTAAGCACTGTTTCTGAACTCCCTGAAACGTCTTGAGTTTTCTGCCAGGAACGAACACAATATTACTCATTTAAATAATTCCCACCCAAGGCAGTTATTTTAAGGGGTGTGAAATTTCCGAAACACTCTCGACGCGGGTGACCAATCACAACACACTGATCCAACTGACCAATCAGAGCACATTGTGCTTTTCGGAAGTAGGGGCTTCATAGAGACGGGAACTAAGCAGAGCGTTACTGACAGACTATGAAGAGAGGTGCTGCAATAACGTAAAATATGTGAAAAATAATGTGTTTTTTGAACATTCAAGCATGAACACCTATTCTAGTAGACCCCAAAAACAAAATCAAGACTTTGAAAAAGGGACGTAATAGGTTCCCTTTAAACATGTAATAATAATTCATATTTTTAGGATAAATTTTCATAGTTTAAGATTAAAAGTCTGGGTCTGGGACAAAGATAAACAATCGGATTAATACATTAATAGGCATTTGAAAAGTTGCAAAAATAAATTAAGGCATTATAAAAGGTTTCCAAGTCAGTTTTAATTAATAACAAAAAATCTGTTAATAAAATATTCCTGGAACATAACAGTGGCCAAATATATTCACTCAATTAGTATTCATCAAGTGTTTCATTACCTGTAATTATATTATAATCTAATACATTTATACATTTCTGTTCTCCAGATCTTCGTTGGTAATATGGACAACGATGGGACAAAGACCAATTTGTTCGACCCTCCAATCATAGCTCAGTACATACGAATCGTTCCTGTCGTGTGTCGTAAAGCCTGTACTCTGAGAATGGAGCTGGTGGGCTGTGAACTCAACGGTAAAGTCCCAGTGATATTTTTGCATGTTTATACATTCTTATGAATAGATTTATGGGAGCCAAAACACAAAACAACTCCACTAGAATATGGTAATACTGCTGTGGTTTTATGGAAAAAAAGTGAGTAAGCAGCTTCACAATTTGCACAATTTCTTGCTCCTCTTCGTTTGTGGTAAAGTCAAGGACCGTAGTCTATTTGGCTGAAGGAACAAAGTCACATCTCTCCAAACTGGGACTCTAGCCAGTAAACGTTCTGAGCATAAAACTCTCCGATTTTGACTTATTTAGCACATGTGACACAATTTTGAGCTGCTTATAGTGATGATGAATCACACTGGTTAATTTGTGTGGTATGTGCTTAGTACATTTTGTTCTTGTTTTCTGCTAATGTTTAAGAAAGATCAAGTCTGTTCAAGATTGTATTTATTTTAACTGAAAATTTATATTTATATTACAATATTACAATTTTATATTACAATTTATATTATATTATATTATCATAAAAATATTTTTATGTTTTGGCCAATAAATAAATAAATTCATTTATTATAAATGGTATAATTTATTATTTAAAAAATATAATAACACATTTTACAATAAGTATACAATTAATTTAAAATATGTATACATTTAATACATTAATAAAATTAAAAATTAGAATTAAATAATAAATTATTTAATTAATTGTAAATTTTTAATGGCCGATAATTAAAATATATTATTATAATATTATGTATAATATATACAATAATATACTATATTATATTGTCTAAATGCATGAAAAAATGTATCACTACATGCAAGTCTACTTTATAATCGTTGAAATGGTGCAAATGTCAATGTTTTATTCACAGTATTGCCCACTTCACTGTTCCATCTGTGTCTCTCAGGCTGTCCATCACAGCAGCATGCATGCTTCACACACCGCCGGCTCTCGCCCGCATGCGCTTCACACACACACAGCATCTTGCCACTCACCTGCATGAAACTTGCTCTTGATCCACTCTGAGCTGATGTGGTTTGTGCCGCTTGTGCTGACATGCTTCCCATCCATCTCTCTGCCACTTCTTGTCCCCGCCCCCTCCCTCTTTCTGTTGTCTCACTTCACAGTGTATTTGAACACGACAGGTTGCTCCGAGCCGCTAGGTATCAAGTCACGGCTAATAGATGACAGGCAGCTGACGGCTTCCAGCTCTTTCCGCACCTGGGGGATCGAAGCGTTCACCTGGCACCCACATTACGCTCGTCTGGACAAGCAGGGCAAGACCAACGCCTGGACAGCAGCCACCAATGACCACTCGGAGTGGCTGCAGGTGAGATGACAGACTTGTAAGGCTGTAAAGGGACAGAATACCGTCAAATATTTACATTATCAGCCATCTAGAGTAATATCTATGCCTTTAGCTGAACTAAGTTACATTTTAAAGAATTTTGTAGTTAAAGACATTTATTTTATTGTGGCGATTCGAAAAAAAAAAAAAGCATTTATTTGATCAGAAATACAGTACACTCAATGATATTTTGATATATTATTATAATTTAAAGTAACTGTTTTTATTTTAATGTATTTGAAAATGTAATTTATTCCTGTGATGGCAAAGTTGAATTTTCACCATCATTACTCCAGTCTTCAGTGTCACACGATCCTTCAGAAATCATTCTAATAGGCTGATTTTGTGCACAAGTCACAGTTCTTATTATCATGTCGAAAGCAGTTGTGCTGCTTAATATTTTTGTGGAAAATATTCATTTAAAATTAATTCCTTTAAAAAAATTCTTACTGACCCTAAAGGTAGTGTGTATATACAGTATCACTCCAAGGTTTTAAGTGGGAGTATTACCTGGATACAGTCCATGTTGAGCTTGAGTGTCTTCCCTTCTGTTAATGTCTGGCACTGTTTAAATGTTTGCATAGGAAATGAATTCATTCTTGATCGTTGCTTTGAGATCTTAGCACATTCACACACTGGATAACCTTTCTTAGGCTGAACGCAATCAGATCGCCCCAATTTTCAATCTGTACATTGAAAGCACTGTCCAGGGAGGCCATCGTTTACACACATCAATCCTCTTACAATTACACAATTATCAAGAGGCCAATAATGAATCTCTCATAGCATGGATGATTAGAACTAAATGCCACTTTTTGATGTAAGACCCCATGCTGAGTTGTTCTCATCTGTCTGTTTTAAGGTGGACCTGCTCAGACCAAAGCGCATCACAGGGATCATCACGCAAGGGGCAAAAGACTTTGGCAATGTGCAGTTTGTGTCCGCCTATAAAGTAGCTCACAGTGATGATGGCAAGTACTGGACCATACTCAAAGACGACAAGACAAAAACAGATCAGGTTCGTTTCTAAAAATGATTTAAAGCCTCAGTTTAAGTCAACATGAAATCAATCAACCCTTTTGGATAAAGTCCCTTTCCACACATTAAAAGTTCTGTTTCACTCAGAACACAAATGGGTTGCAAGTGTTGTTCCATGTTGATTTAAAATATTTTTTTAGTTTTCATGTATTTAGTGGCTGTGATCGGTGTTATGAACTAAAACTATTCAAAATTGTTTTCTTTAAATTAAAGGTGCAGTGTGTAATATTTATGAGGAACTATTGACAGAAATGCAATATAATATACATAACTATGTTTTTAGTGGTGTATAAAGACCTTACATAATGAACCGGTTTGTTTTTATTACTTAGAATGAGCCCTTACAGTGAAATCGCCATTTTGCGCCATCATGTTTCTAAAGTAGCCCTAAATGGACAAACTGCTCTACAGAGCGCTAGCTACTCTCTGCTGTCTCGATGACGATGACATCTTTGTCCTGTGTCGGCCACCGTAGCTTCTCTATGTGCTTCGAAAGGGAGGGGTGAGCGGTGGGCGGTTGCAATTCGCATCCTCACCGCTAGATGCCGCTAGAATCTACACAGTGCACCTTTAACTAAAAATTAAACAAAAATTTGAAATGTTGCCTTGGCAACTAACTGAAATAAATTAAGTTCAATTTGAAGTACTAAAATTATTAAAAAATAATAATAATTGGAAAAAAAATTAATTAAAAAAATTAATTTAAATTAATTAAAAAATAAACTGAAATGAAAATAAATTAAAGATAAATAGAAATGTTAAAAAAAAACGAATTAAAATGCACATAACAAATTACTAAATTTAAATAAAAATAAATTCTATAATCGTATATAAATAATACTATAAAATAACACTGGCTGTGATGTTTATGTGTTCAACATTGGTCTACTTGTAGGATCTGTGAAGTTTAAAAATACAGATCAATATGCTGGGTGCGTTTTTATTAAAAAAAATCACACAAAAATGAAAATGATGATGATGATAGAATTTTCGTTTAACAGATTCCGAAATTCCCCCACAGCTTTTCAACTGGCATCTTGTGTATATTTTGCTTTTTCCCCCTATCTGTCCGTCATGTCCTTGTCTCACCCCATCTTTATTTTCTTCTGCTTCACCTGCAGATTTTCCCTGGCAACAGTGACAACAACGTGCACAAAAAGAACGTGTTCGAGCCCCCCTTCTACGCGCGATTCGTCCGCATCCTGCCGTGGGTGTGGCATGAACGCATTACCCTGCGAATGGAGCTGCTGGGCTGCGATGAGTAGAAGTCCTCC
Organism: Coreius guichenoti; assembly: GCA_039654105.1. NCBI lineage: Eukaryota > Metazoa > Chordata > Actinopteri > Cypriniformes > Gobionidae > Coreius > Coreius guichenoti. The sequence continues at coordinate 15,948,266 of CM077191.1, forward strand.
CTCTCCTGCTCTCCTTCTCTCTCTCTCTCTGTCTCTCCTTCTCTTTTATACTTCCCTTCATTCCTTCTTCCCTCAACCACACCTGCACTGCCTCACTCTTAGCAACAGAGGGCACCATCACCACACGACCCTGCACTGCTGGGGGACTGATGTCACGGCGGCCGGCAAAAAACCAAGCTCAAACCCACAGTGTGAAGCGTTTAGCATTAAATATTTTGTACTAATGTTAGTCTGACTACAGTGGCCCTTTGAAGATGAAGTCAATGCTAATTTATATTAATGTTTATTTGCCCTAGGTTAGGAAATTAGTAAATAGCTTACTTACTGAAGTAAAGAGTTACAAATAATTGGAAAGAAGTAATACTGTACATACCAAATAAGTCACAATTTATTTATTTTCACATGAATCAGTGTGTTAGTTTGGTTGTGAATGCAGTCAAGCTGTTTTATCTTATCTTATGAAGTAGTTTAAATTTAGCAAATGATAGTCACAAAATATTGTTGTGCTCTATGCTAATTTGTATAATGATAGTTGCCATTTGATCATTTGTTTCTTCTTTGAAACAATATTTGCTTTAAATCTAAATATGAAATGTGACAGTCAATCATCTATTATTATTTGATCAGTTTTGTTGTAAATTTGATGCCTTGGCCAGAGCAGCCACGGATCTCAGGTGCAGTTTGCTACTGAATTTTATTTTATTCCAGCATAATTCTGAAATAAACCACATTTTTTGGTACAAAAAAGTACTCTTAAAAACCAAAGGGGTCTCATCTTTTTATTATTATGATGTTAGCAAATGTGTAATCTCTATTTATTTTTTTTTACACTATAAGATTTGACGTACCCCGTCACTAGCTTGGTCGCATAATAAGATGCTGAGACGGGTGCAAATCTAATTTAGAATAATTTCTACGGTGGCACTGAATCTCTGATATGACCGTCCAATCTACATAATGTTTTCAAAATGATGCATTGTGACCCCACCCCAACCCATCCACTCGAATAAATTTACACTTTTGGGCTTGTGCAATATGATATGAGTATTAATATGAATTAATATTAATGGAGCTTTATATACAGGCAGTATTTCTCTGAGATATTTTCTGAGAAGAATTGAAGTGGTATTCAAGGTAACAAACACTGAAGAATATTTGAATAATCCAGCATGATTTCTGCATTTAGGCTGCATGCGTTTTCTTTCTTTTGGACTCTGTACTGATGTTAGCATTTGATTTTTTTTTTCCAGAAAGTTGTTTTCATTGCAGTAAATTCATTGCTCTTTCAATTATACTTTTTTTGTAATTTTTTTTAATGCCTCATACTGTAGCACTCCTCTTGTGTTCAGATTTAGACTAGATGACTAGATTTCCATAGTATATCTTGAAATATTTTCTTCATGTTTTCAACTGTAGAAAAAAATAAAGAATATAAATAGATACTTATGGCCTTTGAAACATGTTGTGTCTTGTTATGAATCCTCTGTAGCATGCTGTTATCAATAAGAAAAGTAAAATCTTTTTTCCACACTAATTTATTGGAAATCCTCAACATCCACAAAACAAATGTAATAAATTAAATGTTATATAATTTAATAAAAAATAGTATTATCGCTAATAATAGTAATAATTTAATATAATATGTATATGTGACCCTGGACCACAAAATATAAGTCATAAGTCGCACGGGTATATTTGTGGCAATAGCCAACAATACATTGTATGGGTCAAAATTACTGATTTTTCTTTTATGCCAAAAATCATTAGGATATTAAGTAAAGATCATGTTCCATGAAGATATTTTGTAAATTTCCTACCTTAAATATATCAAAAATGTATTATTAGTAGTAATATGCGTTGCTAAGGACTTCATTTGGACAACTTTAAAGGCGATTTTCTCAATATTTTTTGCACCCTCAGGTTCCAGATTTCTTATTTATTCAGCTTTCAGATGATGTATAAATCTAATTTTCCAAAAATTTACCCTTATGACTGGTTTTGTGGTCCAGGGTCACATATATGAAAAATAATACATTTTTTTTTTTTTTATCATTTAGGAAAATGATTTGAGGATTTTATTATATTATCATGTGTTTTGATGATTGACTGGGGACACACTAATAGCCGCTCTATAGAGGCTTAAGGCAGGAAGGCAGGAGAGAATCAAGTGATAGTCTAAAGAATGGCAGGAAAACAGAAGCCCCCGATGGGCAAAGCCAGGAAGGATTCTTTTCTGGAAAAACAAGGCTATTTTGGATGAGGTATTGTGGCAAATATTTTGTCAGGAGCAAACTTTCTTTGCTTTCTAATAACATCTCTACAAAGGAAATCTCGCCTTGTCCGCCTCATTGCTTGACATGTTTATGAGGGGTTGTAAATTGGGTCAACATTTGTAAAATGCGCCCTCAATGTCAAAATCATCAGCATAAACACGAGTATTACTAGAGTTTCACTGGATGCCTGTTTGATGGAAACTGCCAAAATAAATAAAAAACCCACAAATATGTGTGGCTGAATTCCTTTCATTCACATGCATATAGTCATTCAGAAAGAACAAGAAAGACGTTTAGAAGCACGTACATATATTGTTCAAGGCCTCTCAACATGAAATTATTCATAAGGATCACAATCCCAAAGAAATTCCCTTTTAAAGGAAAAAAAATGTAATCTAAATGGATATACCATATGATTCTACAGAATGCCTGTCATTTTTGTCCCTCATGTAAAAAACAACACAGAAATTAATGCTTTTATTCAGTAAGAAAACATTAAATTGATTTGCAGTGACAGTAAAGACATTTATAATATTACAAAAGATTTCTTTTGAGCTTTCTTTTTATGAAATAATCCTGAAAAAAATGTGGAACAAATATTTCTGGAGCAGCAAATCAGCATATAATGATTTGCACAATTCAATTATTAACATTTAAACACTTAATTTGTCTAATATAATGATTAAAATCCTAAAAAAGTAATTGTTTTTCCAATAATCCATTGAAATGAAGAAAGTTTTTCTCTGGCAGGTTGTAGTAACGAAGACTGAGAAGTGCGTCAGGAGAATTTAAAACATTTACATCCAGCCATTTTGAACCTATTCATTTTGGGTAAACAATTAGAGTACAATGTTCTTCCAAGAGATAGCTGCCAAAATCATGCTTCTGTGAAGCCCACAGCTATTCAAAGGCTCTCTGCGTTCCTTGCCTTAGGCGAGGGCTTTCATCTTGGCTGTGGGGACTAATTGACGGGAATCTTCAAATGTGTCGCTAATGATCTGAGCATCTGTGAGAGAGGCGATGTAAATCTGCTCCCTCTCTTTCACCGTCTTTTAGGGTGTTAAGGTGTAGGCGAAAAAGATCCATAATCCATTTAATAGTGTTTAGTGATCTACGAAGCACAGCTCACATAGAAGTCACTTTCAAACCAAGCAGCTTCTGAGCTAGAAAATAGCTGTGCTTTCTCAATGTTTTCTCTGAACATTCAAGCTGTTTTTTCGGTTATGCAAACGCTAAGGGAACATTCCATTTTATCGGTTTGTAAACATTATGGGTGTTACTTTTCGAATGTTCTCTGGACGCTCTGAAACAAGTAGTATCAATGAAAAAAAGACGTATTACCAAAGACTTTAGGAAGACGATTCACTCTGATTACTTATGAATGGGAGAAAGTGCAACGCCCAATATGGCGAATAAGCCCCGCCTTCTAAATGAAAGAGCCAATCGTTGATTAGTAAAGTCATCGCGTCAATGCAGCTGCCGTTAGAAGCTCCAGTTGCTATAGAAACAGGCAGTGTTCTGAGACGCGTGCTTAGGACTGCGCATGCGCATTAGCTTTGTCCAGGCTGAAAAATTAAGTTTTTTGTCTTGATTTGAGCGTTTAGAAACCAATTTTTTGAGACAGTTGTTGTCAGATTTCATTGGTGATTCCAAATATGAAATTTAATCGTAAGCTTGGCGAACAGTTTTGGAGCATTTGATGTTTCCCCATTCAAAGAGATAGGAGCTGCACTTGCATGCCCGAGAGGCGTTTCAAGGATGTCCGCCAAGTGAAATGACTTGTCTTAAAGGGACTTTGGTATTTCTAAAATGTTTCAGAAAAAGACATTCCATGAACAATGTATAAATAATGTTTTTGTGCTAATATTTTGAGAGCATTAAAAGACCAGATGACTATGAAAGAATATTCTATTAATGTTAGTGGAAGAACTTTTGTTCATAACTTTGAGAGAAGTTTGCCAGAACGTTAGCCAAAGTTCTGAGAACGTTCCCTGTTAGCTGGGTTTCTGTTCGTCAAAAGGGCGAATGTGCGGGACCACACGATGCGAATAATGTGTGGGGAAATCTTTCGCGTGAATTCCTATGCACATTATTTTGCAAAGCGGAAGTGAGCTAATTTAATTTCTCATTTTTATCTTAATTACTTTTTATTCTAAGTTATGCGAGACTTCTGATTCATTAGTCGCTATAGGAAAATAACTAGAAAGGTGCGGTCACATTTACCGCTGCAAAGCGAAATTTAGCAGGTGAAATCCAGGACACGTTTACACGACAACGATGTACTGAAAACGGAAAAGTTTTTTCTTTGCATTTTTTCGCATACAGACATCAATGACGTCAAAACGATCCCCGCTCACACAGATCCGCGAAAACGACTAAAAAAACAGTATTATGGTGACAGGCCAGTAGGTGGAGCTGTCACTTTGTAAAGAAAAACTTTGTGCCCATAGACTGAACATGTAATATGCAAGAGCATGACGTCACCTTATTCACAAATTCACGTTTTTGTAGTTTACACGGATACAATAACGTTAGTTTTCAAAAACGTGCACTTTAAAACCAGTTTTCAAAAGTTTGCGTTTTCAGGCCCCCAAACCACTGTTGTCGTATAAATGAACGGCCAAAACGTGTAAAAAGTTTTCCATTTTTAGTTAAAAATGGTGTCATGTAAACAGCCCCCCAGTCATTCCAAAAGGTGATCGGGAGTTTTGCATGAGGATGAATTCACTTAACGATAACTAGATAATGATAACTATATTAGCATCCACACCAATGCACAATATCGTTCTGTTTATTCTAAGCGTGCTCTAGTTATGTCATCTGCCGCTTTAGATGCTCAAGCTCTTTAAAGCAGGATGGATTCTGATTGGCTGTCAAAGTTTTTATCGTTCATCAACTGGAAAAAATTGTTCTGAAAGTGATTCCAACAATATCATTTCTCTGTGCTGTTATTGTGGTGTGAACTGATTTTTAGAACTATATCTTTATCGTTATAGTTATCGTCCTTATGTGAACAGTCATGTGACTACACGTTTGCACAAAGTTTGCACTACAAACGCGTTTAAAATTATGACAATACATTAAAACAATATTAGAAATACAAGTTGGCAATTTCAAGCATCCAAAGACATCAGAAGCCTTGCACATTTAAGGTAGTTCTTACTTTAAAAATAAGGTTGAAATGACTGGATTTTGCCCCTGAATTCGCTGAAATACAGTAAGTGTGACTGAAAAAGAGAAAGGGCGGTGTGGTACATTAGGGGTCACAATAATGAGTGATGCGGTCAGTCCAACATCCTGGTCCCTCCAAAGGCCGCCAAACAGTCCTTTCCTCTTTAATATTTGCAATTTAAATCTCACATCAACTGTAGCACTAAATAATAAAGAGGAAAGGTCAGAATTTAGGGGAAGAGATGAAAGATGAACACTATTGGCTGCTGGACAGAGGTGTGCTAACAGAGAACAACTAACGTTTGAATCCCTGGTGGTCACGAGTAAGAGGAAAATTTCACATCTGCAAGGCTGATACTTCCTCTGCTATTGACTTTGGAAAATTAGCACACTTTGGGAGCTTTGCTGAGGAAAAGTGGAATTTCAACCACTGACTTTCCCATAGTAATCTTTTTCAAGACCTCGGTCAAAGGTCAACAGTCATGCTTCTGGTATGTAATTTCATATGCATTAGCAATTTTTGTTGTACTCCTGTCATTATATTGCACTAAATACTTACATTTATATTATATTTTTTATATTTTTTATTTTTTTAGGGTTTTAGGGTATAATTTATAACACCCAGTGCATTAGGAATGTAAAAAAACAAAAAGGTATGTGACAATCTATTATTACCAGCTGTGTTATTAGGCCAGGCAACCTCTCAGGCCAATAAGAATTGTTGTTTATTGTGACAAACCCATGCACGTAACAAGAGACATGGGTGGAATATATTCTCGCTGGCACCGTGAGCACAAGCTCCAGTTTCAGTTTTGGGAAATTATCAACACACCTTATGCTGTAAAATTATACCGTGATGATGGACGGCGGCCCACCGCTTGCTTTGTAGACCCCACAATTATTATTGTTCGTGAGCTGGAGAACTTCAAAAGCGATGCCTGATGACGTCACCTCACGGTTCCACAATATTATTACACACACACAGAGAGAGAGAGAGAGAGAGAGAGAGAGAGAGAGAGAGAGAGAGAGAGAGAGAGAGAGAGAGAGAGAGAGAGAGAGAGAGAGAGAGAGAGAGAGAGACCGCTATTATCCCTCACCTCGGACGATGAACAGAGTAGTTGTAGCAAAAGGAGCCTGAGTAAGTATTTACATTGGTAAGTTGCGAAAATTATTTTATTATTTAATAAATGCGCATGTTAACAAATTCTTTGAGTGCTGAATTTAGCTACGCAATAAACCCCATGCTTCGATTAGGAATTCAAATCTTTGTATTTTAAATGTGTAATATCTTTAAATTTTACTGAAGGGAACTACGTTATATGTCGCTTTATGTATAGCTAGTTGTATCTTTTTGACTTTTGTTTCTGCAATCGTCTATTAAGCAGCAACTTTGTGCAGTTCTTGTTGTAAGATAACTGTATGACGAGCAAATACATTTAAAATAAATAAATAAATCAGACTTCAAAAGTACTAGAAGATACATATATGTTGCGTTAGATGTGCATGCTAAACTCGTTGCTGATCTTTACACATCTTGGGTTGTCTTAAAATTTAAGGACCCTGTTGGAAATCTGTGGGTCTACTGTTGGAAATCGACAGGGAAACACCGTGAACATGTGGATTTTACGCCATCTGCTGGTTTTTCTTATGCACCTGGTCCTCGGAAGCTTTGCACAGCGATACTCCAATGGCTATTATTATCAGGACATTGTTAATGGAAATGAAAATGGAAATGGCAATGGCAATGCCAACGGGGAGAGTAAGCTGATTTATTTATGAGTTGCTCTTGATATTTTCACGTGTTTCATGTGTGCAAAATAAACCAGCTACCATGTTCCAAAAACTAAAATTGCTATAAGTATTTTGTAGCCTATATTATTATTTCAAATTGTTTAAATTAGCATAACAAACATATTTGCTATAAATTCAAGGGAAAGTATATTAAATATAGTTTTAATATACATTTAGGATGTTATGGCATCACATAAATTTGATAGATAAATAGATGATAGATAGATAGATAGATAGATAGATAGATAGATAGATAGATAGATAGATAGAAATGTATTTACTTAGGCCTATTAATTTAATGTTTTTTTTTGTTGTTGTTGGTTATAGATAGATAGATAGATAAATAGATGATAGATAGATAGATAGATAGATAGATAGATAGATAGATAGATAGATAGATAGATAGATAGATAGATAGATAGATAGAAATGTATTTATTTAGGCCTATTAATTGAATGTTTTGTTGTTGGTTATAGATAGATAGATAGATAGATAGATAGATAGATAGATAGATAGATATTAATATAATGTTTTTGTTGTTGTTGGTTTTAGTATACTTCCACAAGGTCCGTCTTCACGTTGACTCTCCAGAAACATTTGTGTCAGCTGTTCAGGGGAGTAATGTCACGCTGCCCTGTCATTACCGCTATGAGCCCGCGCTCAGTGCGCCCCGCAGAACGCGGGTCAAGTGGTTCTGGCTGCCCGTAAACGGCGGAGGGCCGGAGCGTGACGTCATGGTGGCCATCGGCACACGTCACCGGAGTTACGGAGAATTCAAAGGACGCGTGCGGCTCCGCCGGAGCGACCCAGGCGATGCGTCCCTCGTCATCAACCCGCTACAGTCCGACGATACCGGCCGTTACCGGTGTGAAATTATTGATGGTCTCGAGGACGACAGCGTGACTGTTCAACTTAAATTTCGAGGTGCGTCGTGAGCTCCTGTTTGTGTTACCTTTGTGTAGTGTACTATAATGTTATTTTATTATTTTGTGCATTATTATTATTTTATTAATTATGTTATATTTATGATATTACACTAGTTTATTCAGTGGTGCATTGTGCTGTTGTGCTCCACAGGTGTGGTGTTCCCGTATTACTCCCATAGAGGGCGCTATCTGATGAACTTTCATGAGGCTAAGGAGGCATGTGAGGAGCAAGATGCACACCTGGCTACCTTTGAGCAGCTCTTCGCTGCCTGGCAGGAAGGGCTGGACTGGTGTAACGCTGGGTGGCTTGTTGATGGGACGGCACAATATCCTGTCTCAGTTCCACGAGAGGCTTGTGGCGGCACCGACCTGGCACCTGGTGTACGGAGCTATGGCATTCGAGACAAAAGTCTTGACCGGTTTGATGCCTTCTGCTTCACCTCGTCCATTAGAGGTAATAATGTTTGTGGTATATTTATACTGACAAGTGGAGTTTTTATATAACTTCATATAATATTGTATAACTTCATCCAGTTTTGGCTTACACTTAAACGTTTGAAAATTTCTTATAGCTGTGCTTTCAACAGGTGTTTTATATTTTTAAATCAGACAAAGATGAATCAATAGTAAATTCACCTCAGGATATTGTACATGATGTGGTTGCATTGCTCATTCTGGAAAATGTTCCTATTTTATAACTGTTAGTCAACCTGCTTACAAGGATTAATTATAAAATGGCCTTTTCCCCATTTTAATCAGTCATGCATATATTTTAAAGCTATTTGCCTTGATATGCCAGTTGTATTTTGTTTCTGGAATCTATCTTGGGTCAATTATTGGCATTCAATTCTGAGGTGAGGTCATATTTGTATTTAAGTCACCAAATATGATGTGACAAGTTATCTTATGTCTTTCTTCAACTTCAGGAGAGGTCTACTTCTTGCAACATCCCATCAAACTAAATTTCACTGAGGCGGTGGAGGCCTGTCAGAACGATGGAGGTCATATTGCTAAAGTTGGCCAGTTATACGCAGCCTGGAGGTTTGTGGGATTGGACCAGTGTAATGCGGGCTGGTTGGCTGACGGTAGTGTACGTTACCCAATCATCCAACCCAGGATAAACTGTGGTACATCAGAACCAGGAGTGCGCAGTTTTGGCTTCCCTCCGAAACATTTGAAACATGGCGTTTATTGCTACAAAGTCCGCTGGTAAACTGTACAGTTAATTTTAAATGTATACAAACACTTCTGCGAAAACCACAATGAACAGTTTAGTTCTTTTTCTACACTACTGATATCCAAATCATAATAACGTGTTTGTATTGCCTTGATTTAATTTGAAATGTCCTGGAATCCCCCTAAAATATTATACCGTGTGGCAAAATTACATTCCCAGTGCTGATTTGGATATTTACACTTTAAAACTTTAAAAAATGAAGGTTTAAACGAACTCACTTTGTGTTATTACATTTTATACAGCATGTAGGCTATAGTTCTACAACTAGGGTTAAAGCCTGAATTTGGTGGTGGGTCATTCTTTAAACACTTTTATGATCTGATTTCTTGAATTATGTAGCATTTTAATGCAAAAACATCAGTTAGTCTGTGCCATCTGCTGGTATCACATTTGTATGCATGACTTCTTACTATTATATGAGACGTCGTCATCCGAATAGCCAAATGTCTTGTCAATAAATAGTTTTTTCCAACAACTATTCTGTATGTGTTTACTTACAGTCATTTCAAATGTCCAGACCACCCAATAAATCACGTAGACACAGCCTGCTTGTGTTTTGGAATAAGTCAGCCTTGTCCCGTCCTCTGTATGACATTTGGGTAGTTTCTTATCCTGACCAGCAGGGCGCGCGCTAACGTGAGTCAGCCGGGTCCCGCGTCAGAGAACTAACACAACACACTCAGTTAAAGCTCAAACCGACATCCTTCATAACGGTGTCACTGTTTAACATTAAGCCAAATATGGGAGGGGGTATGATTATCACAATCTTTCCACAGGATTGTATGTTCCTTTGGCGTCAAAGATGTGCCGTATTTACACCTGCTTCCCAAACATGGATGGTAGGCGGGGGAGGAGCTGCTAGCACATGAAAAGCCAGTAGTGTTCCTCAGCACATAAAGATGCAGTGTTAAGTAAGAGAGGTATATTCATCAGATTTTAGGATTTTCTTTTCCCTTGAGAAAATGTCATGAAGTAGGCAGTGTTGTTTGCCGTATAATTGAGGTCTTGGATGTGGAGTAATGGGTTTATGTCCACATTAACTGTTTTTTGACCTGTGTCTCAACACTTTTATATTAAAAAAAGAAATACACTCAGAAAAGAATGGTACAAAAGCTGTCTCTGAGATGGTAGGTACACTTTAAAAAAATTCTAATATGTACCATTTACTAATAGGCCTATGTAAACTTTTGGTAGGCTACCAATAACTAAGTACCTTTGAGGTACTAATATGCACTTTTTAGGTACAAAGGTGTACTTTTTGACAGCTTTTGTTCTGAGAGTGTACCATAAATACTTAAAAATATCACAAAAGAACTTTGTCAAATGCTAAATCAAAAGATAAACAATATTCAAAATGAAGACTCTTTCTTTTCTAACTTAACACCATTTGTTTAAACAATTATAATTATAAAGATGTCTTTTAAGTGAAGTGTAGTGAAGTTAGTTCTGAGGGAAAAGTCTAGCATAATTTGTTACAGGTGCCACTTTATTTTACATATTCTATCTAAAGCAATTAAATTTAGATATTTTTAAATGTACTTAACTACAGAATTCAGGGTTCCCACAGCTAATCTGAAAATATAACAAAATGTCCAAAACAAAAAAAAGTTCAGGCCTGGAAACATCATTAAAATGAATGGAAATGAAATAAATAAACAGAAATGTCACAGAAATTTTAATTGACATTGGCTATGTTTTTTTTTAGTCTCCAAAGAATAGTATTCATGAATGATTGGAAATGTCATGGAAAAGTTATGAAAATGCATAATTCAGGGTGTGGGAACTCTGTATAGACATTATTAGACATGTATTAGACATGTATTTTCTAATGTATTAGACATTAGAAAAAATCCCAATGATAATTTGGGGTATGACTAAATATGTTTATATTGACTAAATAGAGGCCACGTTTTAACTGAAAACAGTCAGAACCCAGCATAAGTTTCAACCACTTAAATGTTAGTAGGTTTTTATGTTAAAATATTTTCCATCCCAGTTTAATATGAAGAAAAAAAACTATAAGTAAGCCTTTGGTAGTTTTATTTCCCAGAAAAGTCTGAACACAGTGTGGCTCTGTTTGTTTGAACATCTTGATCAGCCCGACAACAGCAACATTAGCTCAACCAATGACAGGAATTTGGGGCGGGATTATCTGTTTGGCTGACCAATGGCAGACGGATGGCGTGTTTGGAAAAGCTATTTAAAAACAGCCGTTATTTTTGCAATTGAGTTTTTGTGATGCAGTGGTTGGTTTTAACCAGTCTCTGGTATTAAAAGAAAAACACCTTTATTCACACACATTTAGTCAGTTTATTTCAGGGGTACTAGGACAGATATGAGCTCAGCATAGAGATGACAGTGACAGAGTGCAAAATTAGAGATGGATATTGCTGGGAACAGAGCAATTCCAGTGTCTTCACTCGCTGTATTGGAAACGATTGACTCTGTCAATCAAACATTGTGGGGCAAACTTTGTGTTTTGGATTATTAATATACTCTTTTTGATCATTAACTTTTTAATGTTTTTAGGCCATTTCAAAATTCTTGTCTTGTTTTCTGATGCCATAGTTTGCTCATTTGAATATGTATGATTATCTCTACAGACATACATTAGGTTGTATGAAATCTACAAAATTTCATTTATATTAGAGCTCAAGTCTGTTATGAAGACCAAGACGAATCATGTAAACTTGTGAATTAATAAATTAAGGAAAAGCTAATGCATTGCACAACAAGGAATGAGTGCCATAAGCAGCCATTCACTTCCTGTGACAGAAAGGCCACAAATATAATTTTATCATTACAGCTAATGTAGACAGGATATTATATTTTTCTAGTCTGAGTAAACATTTGTATACTATGCAAGCTGACCTAGAATCAGACCTAGAAGAAGCTGGGGAATTTATCTTTCACAGTTTCACAACTAGACATTTGAACATTTATACTACAACAAACAACAAATAAAAACACACATCTTAATTAAAGAATTTGAAATACTAATGTACTTAAATGTAATTCCAGCTGTGGTCATTAAAGCCTTTTGTCTTGTTCTGAACTTAAGTATTACCCAGGGGCACACAGACAATATTACCTTTGTGCTACCTAATACACAGATGTTTTTGGACTTTGTCCCAATCTGCACACTATCTACCCTAAATAGTATGCCAGATAAGGATTTTTTGCATCTCAAATCATAGTATGTTGAAAATAGTATGCCAAAGGTGCCTGGATGGTACACTATTTCTGGCCGATTTCTGAAGTGCATTTGTGCATTATTTTTGAGCTAATATTTCTCACAACCCCTTGTGTCCTTTTTAAATTGTAGAAAAATAACAAGGAATGCAAGGCCAATGCGTCCACATGTAAATATATGAACCTAAAAGTTAAGCTAATTGTGTAGCTTTATCCTAATGCTTACATTCAAATGCAAATAGTATGCAACATTACTAAACAATAAAAAATATCCCAATACTGTTATTGTGTTTCCACATATTCAAAAATGTGCATTTTCCAATCTCTGGCGAAGTACATACTTTAAGTACATAATAGGAGAATGCAAATTGGGAGGCGGCATCGGACAGTTCTAGAGGCTATGTTTGGAATTGCATACTGCTATACTACTTGTACCTGTATGCAAATTTTATTGGTGCCATATGCATATGCAGAGTTATAGGTCATGTGACGATACCATGCCTACTATTTCACTTCTATTTTTTTTTAAATTGTAGGCAGTATTTAGTATACTGTGCCATATTCAGAAATTAGTGAGCTAGTATAGAGTGGTGCAGGTATGACGCCACTTTGTAGGCCAATTAGCAGTTAGCATCGCACTGGTTCCCTCCATAAAAACCCAATAGGATTTTCCCATAGGCGTTTGGATTATCACCAAAAACAAGCTCTGTGATCAACAAAAGTGTATGAAATTTACAGATTATATCCATCAAGATAATTTTTACAGATGAACACAACTTTAATGAATTTAGAAGCCTAAATGCAGTCGCCAGAAGTAAAAAGCTAAAGGTAGGCTATAAACGAACTACACCGCGGTCCCACGACTTCAAAGTCACCACCACTAAGCTTCTGACAACTCTTTCAGTTTTTATTTAAAAAGTTTTTCCCAGAGAGTTTGAGTTAAAATAGTTTATAAGAGCACAATTATAAGCATAATGACGCTGTAAAGGCGAATTGAGTTTACCTGTTCAGTCCCATTTAGCCACTTGTTAGTAACCACCATTTTCAAGACACGTAACAGCTTAAAAAAATCACGAGTGGGGTAATACTGATGTATTTTATGTCGTAGAATAAAACGTGAAAGTATCTTGAGCTTGTGTTCACCACAGACCTTATTTCAGCCATTTAACCAAAAACCCATTCAAAAAACCCATTGATTCAGGACGATGGAACAGGAAGTGCTAAAATGCTAAATCGTTTCTGCGTTTTGGCCTACAAAGTGATGTCATACCTGCACCACTCTATTTCATTCTGAACATAGCCACAGATCTTAATGGGAAAATGCTCACACGAGTAAGCATTAGTGTCACCTTGTGGCCTGGAGGAAAATGCACTAATGGTAAAGTAAATTCCTTTTCTTTGATTTTTTATAAATGGCACTCTGTGCAATTTAGTCTATTCTTTATAAGATTAGATTATCTCTTGTGACCCAGAATTTATGGGTTAGGGTAAAAAGTGTGAGAAATAAAATCCTAAAATGCCAAATAAATTTAAATTAACCCAGATATCTCCCCAAAACAGAGTAGAACTTGTAAACCCATCAGCCAGACAGGCTAAATAAAGTTTGTCACTACATAAGGTTGTTCCCTTGTCATGGAGATTTTCTTTTGAGTAAATAAGGCTTCTGTACAGATGATCTTTATTAATAACAGTCCTCTGGATGTTTTAAAGTGTGTGTTTTTTGTCCTGTTTATAGGATCTTCCTCCACGTCCGACTATTGACTGCCTTGGGACGTGTCTTGAGGGATCTTTTCCGTAGCCTGTTGGTTGTTTTGCCTGTTAAAGTAGGTAATAACATGGACACAAATATTTTTGTTGACTTTTGAGTTGGAACTTTACTCCACAAAATATACCATGCTAACCTTAACTTTGTCCTCAAGTGTGTGTTGCATTTACTTACCTCCTATGCATTCCACTTGAGGCTCCTCCCACTGACCATCAGGTAAGCAGCGCACTACAGAAAGGTGGCGCTGTGTGAATCCACTGTCACACTGGTATCGAACGATGGCGTTAACAGGGTAGCGATCTTTGCTGCTGCCTAACATCCTGGCATTCTTCACTTCAGGAGGTGATGAACATGTGACTACAGTAAACAGAGTAAAACAAAATAGCAAAAAACTTTTCTCTTTCTTTTAAAACAAGGAATAGTAGTTCCTTTGCATTCACAATATCCATTAGCAATTAACATGATGACTGTAATGTCATTACATTGCTTTTGTGATGTAACTATTTAATGAGCTAATTAGGTGGGAGTGACTTGGTGCTGAAGTTAATGTCTATCACCTCTTCTTACCAGGCCCACTCTTGCAAGTAAAAGGAAGATGATAGTTGCAGGGTACGTCATTCCACTGGCCATCCTCATGCCATATCATTACAACACAGTCTTCTCCTGTGTTGAAGTAATTATCTGGCTGGTTGGGTCTCCAGTTTTCATATTCCTGCAGAGAAAGTAGCACTTGTTGAAACAATGACATATTGCAGATGCTTAAGATCATAGATGTCACTCAATTCTGAAAAAAAAAACTCAGAGAAAGTTAGTCTCACCAAAGGACTTCCATCTGTCCAGCGAAACTGATTTTGCATATCCCTGTCATTTAGTCCAATCCATTGATAGTCGTGAGCTTGAGCTAGGTGGTTTAGAAATGTATAAGTGATTTCATTTAGATCAAAAGGCAGGTACATATCTTTTATAAGAAATCAAATTCAACTCACTTTTTACAAACTCTTGTTCTTGTTGGGAGGATATGCTAACCAGGTGAGAGTTTAGCTCTCGACAGTGCTGCTCAGCACTGGTCCAGGTCTCGCGCTCGGCGAAATGGATGTAACAGCTGCCCATAAACTCCATCCACCCTTCGGCACATCCCTGTATCGCTGACAACACAAAAGAAGCAATGAATTTGATATAGTTTTAATTATGTGTTCTTTAAAGGGTGGCTAGTGAATGGCTGCGCTCCAAATTCACAGGGTCCTTCTGCATTATTCCCTATACACTGAGCAGGGTTATATCTGTGTACTTCACTAGGCAAAATGTGTTCCTTTAAAAAAAAAACCTAGTAATTCATCATGAACATACGATTTAGAATTTCATGTAAGATGTGTAGAAAGTAGGAAGTGTATGTGTAGGAAGTAAAAAAATATGGGTGGTTAAAACTTTCCTTCGGTCACAACAGATGCAGTACATAGCATGATGGTATGTTTGTGGCCAGTTATTTTTTTAATATGCTCTATGACTTTTCACTTACGTGTTGAGCAGTTTTCCCCACTAAATCCTGGATGACACTGACATACTGCAATGCCATCGAGTAGAGAGCATAAACCTTGTCCACAGGGGTTTGGATCACAGGGGTTAGCAGAAGCTGCCAAAGATAGATATATTCACATTAATTTCCAAATGTTAATATGAAGGTTGTTGTACACTAGTTGAATAACAACAAAAGGATAGTTTTGTTCAGTTATTACCATCAGTAACAGATGGCTCCTCCATAGCTTTTGGCATTTGTATTGAAGCTGAGGGTGAAGTGGTGAGTACAGAAGTGGTGGGTGGTGTGGTGTTCAGAGGTGACTGATCAGGCACATCAAACACCTGTGTGGTGACATTAAGTTGCTCATCTCTTTCTGGTACGAGATCATCAGTTTCATTGGCATTCCAGTAATCTTCATATAAGGTACTATTAGAAATAGATATGGAGATGTCCTCAGCATAATGTTCTTGACTACTGCCCTCTCCACTGATCTCCACTGATCCACGACCTTGTTCTGGCCCAAAGGTAGACCTAAATGGCAACTCAATGACCTCATTGTCTGTTAGAATGACAATCTCTCCTTCTTGTTTCTGAATGTGGCCAGACACCTCAACTGGGGGATGACTGGGATAACTTGAGGTTTCAGAGGCAGATCCAGATCCAAAGCCAGAGGCAGAGCCAGATCCAAAGCCAGAGGCAGAGCCAGATCCAAAGTTAGTGGCAGAGCCAGATCCAAAGCCAGAGGCAGAGCCAGATCCAAAGCCAGAGGCAGATCCAGATCCAAAGTCAGTGGCAGAACCAGATTCAAAGCCAGATGCAGAACCAGATCCAAAGTCAGTGGCAGAACCAGATCCAAAGCCAGATCCAAAGTCAGTGGCAGAGCCAGATCCAAAGTCAGTGGCAGAACCAGATCCAAAACCAGAGGCAGAACCAGATCCAAAACCAGAGGCAGAGCCAGATCCAAAGCCAGAGGCAAAGCCAGAACCACTTACATCAGTCAAGCCAAATGGGGTAATACCAGACCATTCCTGTTCTCCAGAAGTTCTTGCAGTCAGATCAATCATTTCTGTGTCTATAAATGACACATCGAAGAAACCTGATCCACTCAATTCCCCACCACTGAAGAATCCACTTGTTCCTGAACCGCTAATTCCACTGCCGAGTCCTGATGGAAGGCCACTAGCTCCACTTTGTTCTTGGAAGAGTCCAGACTCCTCTCCAGATTCTTGGTCCCCTGATCCTATTCCTGAAGTAATGATAACACCACTACCACTGCCACTACCTTCTTTAGCCTCTGAAGCGCTGCCTGAGGCAGACGTCTGCCACATCAGTGTATCTGCACCTTCTTGGAACCTCACAAGATGACCTGATCCATCACCACTTTGGCCAGAACCTGATATGCTCCCACTGGGTATGCCGCTCCCTGACATGTACCCGGAACTGGAATCAGGATCACCTGATGCTGAACCTGATCCAGATCCAGATCCAGATCCAGATCCAGATCCAGATCCAGACAGGTCCACAATCAAGGGAGGGACAATTGGACGAACTGTAACACATATTACTGAAAGTTAGCATGCCTAAATATGACAATAATGCAGATTAGCAGTAGTAAGTGGAGATATCAAACATATTTGATACCAGGTCTCAGTAGCTCTGTTATGTCCGTCATGTTAAGATCCTTCCCCATCCTCGTAGCATTCAACATATCCTCATCAAGGTGTATAGACAGATTTGCTGAAAAATAAATGAGAATCTCCAAGATCAACACAAAGGCTTGTCTTGGAAACTCATATCTGCAGGCCTAAAAGCTGTTATACCTTTGAAGCAATATGCATCATATCTGGAGTATGGGTTTGGGAAGCCTGTTTGGTTTGGTTGAGCATAAATAGTGTGGACTCCGGTCTTGTTTCCATCACAACCGAAGCCTGGGTTGCGGACAGGATAGCGGACACTGCGATCAGCCAGCCAGCCAGGACTGCACTTGTGGAAACCCTGATTCCATGCTGCATAGAGTTCTCCAGTTGAGGCTAGAGTAGAACCCAGTTTTCTGCAATGGGCAGCAGCTTCATAGTAGGTGAAGCCTGCTAGTGAACTCACGTGGAAGATCTCCCCTAAGGAATAAAGACCAAACAGTGAGATTATAGACGATTAAATATACAATATATGTCCATTGTATTGTCATGAATAAACTTGTACTCACCCTTTATTTGGTCCATGTAACAGTACACATCGTACCGCTCATGTGCAGGCCTAACATTGTAGGAGCGCACACCACGGGCGTCCTCCTGATCTCCAGAGCACTTATTTCGAGGATGCACGATTGGATACCTAAACACAATGTAGAATACTGTATAAGGTATCAACGTGCCAATACGTGAGCCAAGATTCCAGTTAATTCAGCAGATACAAATGCAGTGAGCAACATAGGGCAGCACTTTGTAAAAAAAAAATGCTCACCTGACAGTTTGGTCCTGTAGCCAACCTGCACTGCATTGATGAAGGCCAGCTTCATAAGCAGCCTGAAAGAGCTCCGGGGTGGCTATGACTGCTCCCAGCTTCTGACATGCCACTTGTGCTTCCTCGAAGGTGTAAGCATAGCGCCTCGAGTCAGCGCGATAGTGAAATACCACTCCCTTTGTTTCTAGGGTGAGGAAAGATTTGGCCATATTTGATAGGGAACCATTCAAGGAGTTGCAAAACTCTGCTGTTTACTCATGGTATTAGCATATGCTTTGGAAATCAGTCGAGGCACCTGTAGTTTTGTGCCTGCAACTCTTTGCAAATCCTTGTTTTGGCCTTGTAAATCCTTGTAAATTATTTTGTGTTTTGTCAATATAAGGTCCTTCAGTGGTGTGTGGGATGCATTGGCATTTACAGTGCTAACGTTATGTTATCTCACACATTGGATCCAGTTTAGTTTACTTACCAGCAGTGACATTGTCCTTAGCAATCTCATATCCCAGATAAGGCAGAGCTGTGGCCACTTTGACGACATCCTCCTCAACTTCAGTTACGTTGTAAGGTAGTGGTAGACTTTCTATGCTTGCGGTGTTAAAAGGCTCATCTGTAACCAGTTGCCCACGAACCTCCCCTTCTGTGGTCATGTTTTCAGTATAGTCTGATGGGCTTGAGGTGACTGTAGCCACACTGAACATGGAATCGGTGGTAGTGTATATTTCAGGAAATGGTGAGGTCTTTGTTAAAATCTTATCTGCTTCTTCTGAAAAATAATTGACAATGTTTGTGAGAATTGACAGTCTTTTGAGTCATATAAGGACCTGTATCTGCTTGGATGCTCTATCTTTGCCTATTCTTTGCAGCTGCATGGAAAAATAACTACAATCTTTGGAATAACACAATGGTGAGTAAATAATGATATTTGTTTCATTTTTGAGTTTCTATTCCTTTATTGATTTTATGATATGATTGATCTGGAATGTGTAAATTCATTTAAGAGATATAGCAAACAAAAAATGCAATAAGCTAAAATGTGAAATAGATTCTCTGTTCTTACCTTCATAACAGATTGCATCATAGCGGGAGTCTGGGTATGGATAACCAGTCTGATTTGGAAACAAGTAAACCGTTCGCACTCCCAAAAGCCCCCCTCCACACTGGGGTCGAGCTATGTTAATGGGGTACCGCACACTCCTGTCTGCTAGCCAGCCAGCGTTGCACACATCCATGCCAGTCTTCCATGCCAGGTACAGTTGCCCCGTGGTGGCCAATTGGGCTCCCAACTTTGCACACTGGTCTTCAGCCTCTGCAAAGGTGAACTTCTCCACAGACATGGAGTAGAAAACTCTGCCTGGGTAACGAGGAGAATCCATAAATTAAGAATATAGCAAAAAAACGCACCGACTAGATACATTTCAGTTTAGACACAATGCCTGAGGTACCTGACATTTTTTCTGCAAAACAGTACACATCATAGGTCTCATTGATGTCTCGGACTCCATATGTTCGTACCCCTGGGAAATTTTCTTTGTCTCCATAGCAAGGCTCCCTAGGCTCATGAATAGGATACCTACGGAGAATGAATGAGATTTTTCTATAGTTCCATTGTATTGATTGTGCATTGACTGCTTGTGGTTTTTATATAGTTATTAGATATTGACCTTTTCACATTACCTCACAGTTTGATCTGAAAGCCAGCCGGCATCACATTGATGGTATCCATCATCATAGGCAGCTTGCAACTGTGCGGGAGTTGCAATAACAGCACTGTTCTGGATGCAGGCTGCTTTTGCCATCTCAAATGTCAATGTATATCGGGTAGAAATTGCTCGGTAGTGAAACACAATACCTGTAAAAATTTGACCCATTTATTTAATTCGCACTTTCTGTTATTTATATATTTGATAAATGTCCCTTATTTTGCATTACCTTGAACTTGCATTCCCACTGAATCATAGTTATCTTCAATCCCCTGCATGACCTCACACCGGTAGGTGCCAGAGTCACTGGAGCGGAGTTCTGAGATCTCAATGGTAGCATCAGTTGGCACCATGGGGTAGTTTACCATATGAACCCGGTCCAAGTAGTCTGTCTCAACCTGCACCATGCCACCAGTGGCAACCAGAATAAGGGATATTCTACCCTTGTAGATGTAGCTCCACTTAATACGATGGGACAGTGGGGTGATGGTTGGGGCACCAGGGTCCTGGACAGTGTTGTCATGAAAGTAGCAGGGTATGACCATGCTCCCCCCAAGTAGGGGGCGCAGTGGCTGCCCCACAGGGATGCTCACACTGAGGGTACTGTCCTGATCTGTACAACATAACTTTTTGTCATTCTCATTCACTTAAAAGAAATAAAACTTAGCCATCCAAAAAGCACCAAACGTTCACCTACCAGCCATGTCTCCGAAAAATATCATGCCATAAACTGCATGGATGCATGCATACAGCAGAAGCCAAATCAAAGACATGATTCACCTTAAGAAATATAGAAAAAGAGTGGTTGTTTTACATTAATTTATACGGCACCATGCACATTTGACTAATATTCAACAGTGATGCATTGAATTAAAGCCTCAACAAGAAGATATACACTGTCAGGAAAAAAATATGCAAAACCTGTACCCTTTAGGGGTACAACAGCTTGTCACTGGGGCAGTACCCTTAAAGGCACAAGTTTGTTTCTTATAACCCTAAAAGGTGCACTGTATGTACCCTTAAGGTACTACTATGAACCCTTTAGGGGTAAATAAGGTACACAGATGTTCCTTTAAAGGTACCGTCCCAGTGACAAGATGTTGAACCGCTCAAGGTACAAGTTTTGCAAATTTTTTCTGAGCATATATCCAGGGCACAATGAACTGAGCAAATTCCAAAGAGAGTTTCTCCATTTCCGAGGCTTTACACGGCCTGACTGAGCTACTGTACTCTGGGTGGAAATTTGGAATAGATTGGAAACATGACGTCATTAATTCACTCTCCCATTTAAATGTTCACACATACTCTTTCTCCCCGTCTCTCTCTAAAGAAGAATAGTTCACTGTTTGTGCAACAGGAAGTGTTCTGGGCTTGGTAAGTTGAATTTTAATCAATGGCTACTGTGAAATCTGCCTGGGAAAAAGCATAATATTTTCTTGTATGATACATAAATGCTACAGTTCAATTTGAAAATGAGCACAGTGTATCATTCACCACTTTGCCTACATTTTCCCTCTTGGCTGTTGTTCAGGTTTTCTGAATCAAGCTGTTTTAAATGCACTGAGTGACTGTAGGAGACCTCCATCCTGGCACGGCCCTGAAGCAGCTTTTTATCTCCCACCTCTAATGCCTTACTTCTGTTTTACTGGATCAGAACTAAGAACAAAAGACCACTTCCTATACAAGTAAATGAGACCTTAAACATGCTTTCACTGGTTTAGAGACAAAAAGTCAGTATAGCTCGGTGGTTTTTTTTATACAGCATGTAATTCTATTTTTTTCTATTTTCAATAGATTCTGCACTGAAAATATGTTTTTCACACCACATACGCCAACACACACACAAATAGGTTGTGTGAGGTGAGAAGCGCAACATTCAACATCTGCTTGATAGATGGAAATATTAACTCAGCTGTCTGAGGTGAGTCATCGAGGATCTCTTCTGTCAATCTTCTATTCCAAAGGAATAAATAACGTCCCACAGTGAATGGATGATGACGTTTCTTTTGTTTCAAGTCAGGATGTATAAGAACAACCGCATTTTATTAATATGAATACTTTTAATTACAAATGATTTCTTTATAAGTATATCTGCTTACTGGCTAGCTCCAACTCCAGTCTTAAAAAAGTCAACTGTGTCCTGCCTTCTTTAAAATGACCAGTCACTTGTGCCTTTTAAATGCTGTTTAAAAAATGCCACTTCACGTCTACAGTTATATTCTGGTCTTGTCAAGCAGAGGTGGAGAGAGGACTTCCACAGTATCTCCATTCAGCCAGTGTGGTATGTTCTCTTCCCATCAGGCACAGGCCAATAAGCAGAGTTCTGTTCCTGCTGTGGTCTGTGCTCATGGACCCAGGCCTGCATTAAAGCCAATGTAAACACTCTGCTGTATTCCACAGGAGGCCCTAAATCACCAAAACCCCAAGAGAGCCACAGAACTAGAACACTGTCCACATTCAACACACAGAGTGGCAGGTAAGCAAGTACTGTAATAAGGTACGTTGAAAGTATGTCATGTTAATACATGAACATACTACATAATCTGTAAGCATGTGTTTGGTCATAGATCACAACTATTATGCACACTTGCAATTGATTTAGTAAGGTAGCTTCACCTACGACACACCTTGCCCAGCCTTATCAGGAGAATTTGGCATGCAAGTTGAAAAGTTAGAAATAATAACTAATGTTTAAAATGCAAATTATTAAACCGCAACATCCATGTTGCATTAAAATTGTATACAAAAAGAAACAAAGGCCCTTTGCACCCAAATAACCCAAACCTCTTCCCACAAATTAATGAAAAAGTATGCTGTCTAAAATTAAAAGGCAAGCATACTAATATAGTATAGGTTAGATATTAATATATTAAGATATAATAAATATAATAGATATAGCCATATAATTTCATTTTAATTTGAATATTGAATTTTATAATTCTAATTCACATGCTTTAACATTTAATGTTAATAAAATAATAGAATTTGAGAAGTTGCTAATCATGTAATCAATGAAACTGTAACCTAATACTAACCTTAATTGATAAATAATGAATAAAAAATGTGCTGTGCATACAAATAACTACTCAAACTTAAAGCTATATTAATATTAAAAACTATAAATAGTTTTTATTTAAAAAAAAGAAAAAAAAAAAAAAAAAAGAAAGAAACTTACCAAACTAGTATTGTCCGTTTTTGCTTGTCTTAGTTGTTCTTTGCACTGTCCTGCATTAATCTGTTGGTTGGGAAATTTCTAAATTCCGGTGTTTTTGGACTGCTTGCCTTCCCTGTGTGAGTCAGGAGCAGAAAGGGCTCTAATTCAAATTGGACACAGATTTAGCAAAGTGAGTTGAGGAGAGAGACAGAAAAGGGCAGAGGGAGGCAGAAAAGTGGGAGTGGGGACTATTGAGTGCCCTGAGTGGCATTTTGAATTTTCAAATCACAACTTTAGGGGAGACTGGGGTTGATTTTCTAGAGGGCTTGATTGGCACAGGATTCAATTCTGGGGCATAATAGGGTGCTTTCACAAAAATGTAATGTGATTGCCCTCTTTACCCACAATCATTGATTCTATTAAAACATTAAAAGTTCAAAATCTGTCAAAGATAGAATAATATATGATATATATATATATATATATATATATATATATATAAACACAACTTAGGAAATGTTTATTGACATTGAATGTGTCTGGGCTTTTCATTTAATTTAGTTTCATTCTCATTTGCATCTAGTTTTTCATCAGACATAATCAACAATGAATGAAAATTGTCCCAATGAACCCCAAATTCCCCCTAATCATCATACAATTTCCATTCCAGTATTAGAGATAACTAATATTTTCTACTTGGGTCTTTTTATTTAAGTTTTTCATTTAACTCTACCAAAAAAAATTAAGAGGTCATAGGGTCATTGCTTTCTTGCTTGTGTCCATTTAAAAATAGAGTAGTAAATATCATGAAATGTACATAATTTGTGAGTCTTCATCATCAGGTGGGCGAGAATATGATGACTCTCCTGCGGAAATATCAGTCTATGCTTCAGTTTCCTGTGTATTACAGGTTTTATAGCTCTATTGCGGGCCTTTGGTGTGGTATATTTAGGGACACTGGAAAAGCTTGCAAGAATCTCTCAACCAAATATCAGTCTGCGTCTGATGGTGCTGGAATTTCACAGTTCAAACTTTAAAGTGCTGACTCACCAACAGAAACTGCTTTTTCTGCAAGTTTTTGAAGTGTGAGATACACCTTTAACTTTTGCATCCTTATATGTGAAGAAACTTCCGTTGCCCAATAGGCATTTTCTATTCTTCACATACCCAAACAAGTTGATTATCTTGGCTACTGCAACTGAACTTGCTCACTATGGTGCATAAATTTAGTAAAACAATTTGATGGAATCCATCACCCATACTTAGGTTATATATGGTCAGAAAATGGGGAATTATATTGTTTTAAACCCATGAACCCCGACAGAGGAAGTGTGATAAGACGGCTAATATTTCAGACATTTAACAGAGCAGAGTAGAAGTTATGTAAAAATTGCTTGGTTACAATTTAAATGTTTTCTTCAGACTTAACTATTTGTTTTCTACAAACTGCCGTTTCCCACAGGTACTTTCTACAGCCACATCTATAATGTCCTGAGAATGGACATCCAATGCTCTGCTACACCTCATTACACATGCAACATATACAAAACCTGCAATATATTCACATGTGTGAACTATAAACCATGTGTGCTTAATAGAAACTTAATTACCTGGAAAACCTGGACGGGTCAAACGAAAACATATTGTGTCTGGTCACACAAGCTGTGCTTATTGATTCTCATACTAGCACATTGTGTAGCTTTACAAATCTAACAACCTTAGAGGTCTCACGAGTGACCATTCAGGTTTATTTCTAAATATATTCTGTAAGTCAGTGAATTGCAGTTATTGTCTGGGCTTCAGGGGTGAAAAGTTGACCCTTATAACATGCTTAGTTTATAACTGTTGTAGTTTTGTGAAGGAGCTTGAATGTGGTGGAGGAGGGTGGGGGTGAGTTCATTAGGGACAGGATTTTACACGTCCCAGGAGACTAGTTAACAGTCATGAACAGGTAAAGTGGTGACATCATCTAAATTGCAGTATCAATAGTATATGTGTTGTATACCACAGGTTTAACCCTCTATGGGACGCATTATGTTCTAACCATGAAATATTTTTTCAAGTAAGTTTTTATGAAATAGCTTCAATCATACAAACCAAAAAATATTTTTGAACATTTTTTTTGTGGGGGTGGGGGGGTACTTAGGGAAACGTTGCCATATGGCAGTGCTGTACCACAATGGAAAATGACATTTCTTTTAGAAATTGATAGATAAAAAGATAAAATAAAAATAATTTTAAAATTATTATTGCGATTTAAAATAACTGTTTTCTTTTTTATTTATTTAATATAATTTATTTCTGTGATGCAATGCTGAATTTTCAGCATCATTACTCCAGTCTTCAGTGTGAAATGATCCTTCAGAAATCATTCTAATATGCCAAATTGCTGCTCAAGAAACTTTTCTTATTATTATCAATGTTGAAAACGGTTGTGCTGCTTAATATTTTTTGTGGAAATGCTTTAAAAGATGTCTTTCAGACCATCATGACACAGTATTTTATTGTTCACAGCAGGAGGCCTGCTTGCAAATCGGCTTGTTTGCTCAAGTTTTCTCTAAAATGAAAACGAGAAACACATATTCATCAGAGTGAACATGCTAGATTGCTTATTTTGCAGACCAACATGTGGAAGGAATGGAAAACAGTAGCGTTTTCTTTGAGGTGACAAATTTCAGGCCAGTCAAGGACTGCTGATGCTTCAGTTTTCTGTTTGGGATGAGGGTCATCATGGGATAGGAACATTTTTAGTTGCTAATGTTCACAAAAAATATGGATTAGAACCTCTACAACTTCTCTAATTGTGTAGCATGATACATAGTTCAATTTAAACAAACTAATGTAATTTACTAAATCATAAAATCAGGGGTCCTTGGGCCCCTAGTTGTCCCTGATGTAATTGTAGAGGGGCCGTACATTTTATGAATATGTATAATATATAAGTAATTACGTAAAAAGAAATTGCCACAGAATTGACGATGTGGTTGAAGAGTCGTCAATTTGTGAATCATACTTGATTGCTCTCGACATTAATTACATTAAGGAGCATATTTTTTCCCTAGATGTTCCTTGAGGATCGTTTGAAATATGATGATGGTCCAGTACTCAAAAAATGTTGAGAAACGCTGGCATAAAGGACACAGTGTAAGAGGTGAATAGCCTCTAAACTGGTCATTAAATAAAGAGATACACTGTTTCAAGTCATGTCGCGACCAACCACCAAACCTAATATTTGTCTGATCTCTTTATGATTAATTCTTGTTCTTTGGTCAATGCTAGTGCCAATGTTTTGAGTATAGGCCTATCTTCGCATTTAGCTTCTGGCAAATGAATAATGGAAACAGATGATTCATAGTGCAAAAATATACTTGATGTCTGCTTCATGTCTTAATTTGGCTGCCCTGAAAATGTCCTGAAGATATTTGAAATGTTTAGAGACCATAATATGGTTGATTCATCAGTGTTCTGACATCTCAAGCTAAAAAAATAAAATAAAATAAATAATTTTTAAAATGATTCATTGTTAAGTGTGTGTTGATTGGAAACACCCCATATTTACTGTGGTGAACTGAATGACATGTGATCAATTGTGATCGTACATGCTGTAGTGATTGTCCTCTTTGACCCCAGCGCAGGTCTTAAACCCAAACTCCCATCACTCACCCCAATTTAATGCAGGGCCTGGATCTGAACAAGCTCGCATTGACTCACTTCCCATTTCGCCTACTCAACAGGGTATTGACACAGCTTTTCGGCGTCCGTTAAGGGGGGAAAGCAGTCTTTTTCCTGGGATTCATTTAAATGAATGGAGGCATTATGGAGATGTCACAGCCACGGACCCCTACTGCTGTATATGTGCATTCAGTGGCCAACTGACAGGTTACAGAGAGGTTATTTTTTAAAATCATGTATTAATATATGAATTAAAGTGACATTTATGCATGAAGTCAGAATCTTTAAAATTAAAATGATTTCCTAACTGCTTAGGATTTACACAATTAATTTTATTGATTGACTAATTATTTTATAATTAATTGAATATTTATTTAATTTCTTATAATTTAATTTAATTATTAGAAATAATATATAGACAGTAAATATGGCTTATGGACATTTATATTTACAGTAGCACACTAAAGTAATTTGCATACTTTCATAAACTTCTACATTACATTTACATTTTACATAATACAGTATGAAGTTTAAATATTGTAAAAATATTACTTATGCTAGCTGTTTAGGGTTTATACAGTTAAATAATTGATTTATTATTTTTAATAATGCATTTATTATTGTGTTGTTGTTTTTACAATTTTATAATAATTTAATTGTATTATTATAAATAATATGTAGATATTAACGGTTGGCTTATGGAAATTTATACTAACAGTAGAATTATAATATAATTCTAATGTAGGGTTTAAACAACAATTAATTAATTAATTTATTTATTATTTTTAATCATTCATTTTTGATAGTATTACTCTTTTAAATGGTTTTATATTTATTTGATTGTATAGCTTTATTTTTTATTCTTTAAAAAAACCCTCTTTTTTCTCTATTTTAGACTCAATTTTCTGATATATTTTTGGAACAGTATCTAATGTGAAAAGCACAATAAATACTTGTCCACATTTCAATGACCATTTCATATTTTTCCATTAGAGACACTTATCTCTGGCGTCAGAAACATTCTCTGGGGAGACTTCAGTTCAACTCACTGGAGCCTCTCTTTTAGTCTGGGCGTCATTACATAATCTCAAGCAGGATAACTGTGTGTGTGTGTGTGTGTGTGTGTGTGTGTGTGTGTGTGTGTGTGACTTTGTACAGATTTTTCCTGTTAATCTGATCACTGATACACTGTAATAATTCAGAACATAAAAACCTCTCATATTTAGTAGCTGAACATGTTCACTTTAAATGTAAATTAAATTGAAATAAGACATTGCTGTCATTGAACTTAACTCAAACTGCTTTGGATTGTGTAACAGATATTTAAAAATTGGTATACAAAATACAACCTGGGAATAGAATGAAACCTAATACTTTTTGTTTAAGGCCAATTCACCATGGGTTCCCTCGGCTATTTCAAATGGGTTTTATGACTACAAACTAAACAGCTATATATAGTTAGTATAATAGTATAATAATAATAGTATAATAGCTTTAAGTAACATATGATACTATCATTTCACCATGGTGACTAATAGTAGCACTGTTTTTGTTGTAGTAAGCATACAGTTGTGCTCAAAAGTTTACATACCCCTTGCAGAATCTGCAAAAATGTTAATAATTTTATACAAAATAAGAGGGATCATACAAAATGCATGTAATTTTTTTATTTAGTACTGTCCTGAATAAGATATTTTACATAAAATATGTTTACATATAGTCCACAAGACAAAAAAAAAAAAAATTTGCTGAATTTATAAAAATGACCTGTTCAAAAGTTTACATACAGTGGGGAGAACAAGTATTTGATACACTGCCGATTTTGCAGGTTTGCCCACTTACAAAGCATGTAGAGGTCTGTAATTTTTATCATAGGTACTCTTCAACTATGAGTGACGGAATCTAAAACAAAAATCCAGAAAATCACATTGTATAATTTTTAAGTAATTAATTTGCATTTTATTGCATGACATAAGTATTTGATACATAAGAAAAGCAGAACTTAATATTTGGTACAGAAGCCTTTGTTTGCAATTACAGAGATCATACGTTTCCTGTAGTTCTTGACCAGGTTTGCACACACTGCAGCAGGGATTTTGGCCCACTCCTCCATACAGACCTTCTCCAGATCCTTCAGGTTTCGGGGCTGTCGCTGGGCAATACGGACTTTCAGCTCCCTCCAAAGATTTTCTATTGGGTTCAGGTCTGGAGACTGGCTAGGCCACTCCAGGACCTTGAGATGCTTCTTACGGAGCCACTCCTTAGTTGCCCTGGCTGTGTGTTTCGGGTCGTTGTCATGCTGGAAGACCCAGCCACGACCCATCTTCAATGCTCTTACTGAGGGAAGGAGGTTGTTGGCCAAGATCTCGCGATACATGGCCCCATCCATCCTCCCCTCAATACGGTGCAGTCGTCCTGTCCCCTTTGCAGAAAAGCATCCCCAAAGAATGATGTTTCCACCTCCATGCTTCACGGTTGGGATGGTGTTCTTGGGGTTGTACTCCTTCTTCTTCCTCCAAACACGGCGAGTGGAGTTTAGACCAAAAAGCTCTATTTTTGTCTCATCAGACCACATGACCTTCTCCCATTCCTCCTCTGGATCATCCAGATGGTCATTGGCAAACTTCAGACGGGCCTGGACATGCGCTGGCTTGAGCAGGGGAACCTTGCGTGCGCTGCAGGATTTTAATCCATGACGGCGTAGTGTGTTACTAATGGTTTTCTTTGAGACTGTGGTCCCAGCTCTCTTCAGGTCATTGACCAGGTCCTGCCGTGTAGTTCTGGGCTGATCTCTCACCTTCCTCATGATCGTTGATGCCCCACGAGGTGAGATCTTGCATGGTGCCCCAGACCGAGGGAGATTGACCGTCATCTTGAACTTCTTCCATTTTCTAATAATTGCGCCAACAGTTGTTGCCTTCTCACCAAGCTGCTTGCCTATTGTCCTGTAGCCCATCCCAGCCTTGTGCAGGTCTACAATTTTATCCCTGATGTCCTTACACAGCTCTCTGGTCTTGGCCATTGTGGAGAGGTTGGAGTCTGTTTGATTGAGTGTGTGGACAGGTGTCTTTTATACAGGTAACGAGTTCAAACAGGTGCAGTTAATACAGGTAATGAGTGGAGAACAGGAGGGCTTCTTAAAGAAAAACTAACAGGTCTGTGAGAGCCGGAATTCTTACTGGTTGGTAGGTGATCAAATACTTATGTCATGCAATAAAATGCAAATTAATTATTTAAAAATCATACAATGTGATTTTCTGGATTTTTGTTTTAGATTCCGTCTCTCACAGTTGAAGTGTACCTATGATAAAAATTACAGACTTCTACATGCTTTGTAAGTGGGCAAACCTGCAAAATCGGCAGTGAATCAAATACTTGTTCTCCCCACTGTATACTGTACCTTTGATTCTTAATACTGTGTGTCGTTACCTGGATGATCCATGGCTGTTTTCACGCCGGGGGTGAAAACTTTTGATCAGAAGTTGATTGATTCTTATTTTGTTTAAATATCAATTTTTTTTTTATTTAGTACTGCCCTTCGGAAGCAACAGAAGATGCTTACATGTTTCCCGGAAGACAGGACCTGCAGGACCTGAAGGATTTTTCTGAAGAACATTGGGCAGTTTAACTGCTCAGAACAAACAACAGACTCAAGAACAGCCATCACAAAACAAAAAAACAGCCGTGGATCATCCAGGTAACGACACACAGTATTAAAAATCAAGGGTATGTAAACTTTTGAACGGGTCATTTTTATAAATTCAGCTATTTTTTTGTCTTGTGGACTATATGTAAACATCTTTTATGTAAAATATCTTATTCAGGACAGTACTAAATAAAAAATAACATGCATTTTGTATGATCCCTCTTATTTTGTTAAAATCATTAACATTTTTGCAGATTCTGCAAGTTATGTAAACTTTTGAGCACAACTGTATTTGTAGAAATGGTCATTTTAAAAGTGGGACTGGACTGTCAGTGTGATTTAAAACATAATATACGAGGCCTCTAAAATATCAACATGATCAAAACTTTGCTGAAAAACCTGTTGTACACAATCTACTCACTAAAAAATAATGGATTGGCTCAACAAAAAAAAAATATTGTTTATTTACATTAAAAAAATTAACAGTTGTTAAAATAAAAAAATTAAAAAGTTATGACAACTTTGAGTGAATTTACATTCAACCAACAAGCTACATTGAGTTAGAGGAACTTAATAATTTGTAGCATAAACACATTTTTTTAAGTTGATTACTCAAAAAAATCAAGTCGATCCAACTACCAGAGTTGTAGCCCTAGAACCAATTAATCTATTTCAGTTCAAATCTATCATAGTACATGCTAACATAACTTATTTAACATGTATATTTAATGAACAAGTAAGATATTACTTGTCACTGGCATTAGCGCAGTCATTGTTTATAGAGTCAACAGTGTTTACCTTTATGTATCTACTCTTCAGCACAATGGTAACCACAAAAACTTAAAGAAACTCTTTTAAATGTCAAATATAACAGCATTAAACACTAACAGGTCTTTCCCTTCACTAAAAACAAATAAATCAACATTTATTCTCCTTATCCAGCCCTATGCAAAGCATACATGATTGGTAGTTTATACTCTTATTATTACTTCATGTCGGGCCTTACAAAAGCGGTTGTTTCGCCCGTCCTGTAGGTGGCAGTCATGTGTGTGAAGTTTCCGTGTCCCAGAGCACGAAAGACAGCGCTTGTCAAATGTTTTCTGAAGGTAAATTCACGCTGCGGAGCTCCTGTTTTACACTGACAACAGACGAGGAAGTGAAGCACTGTCCGCCACCGAGTTCCTCTTTCAAACAAGTGAGTATCCTTCAGTATGGACCATGTCATGTCGCAGTCGTTTCTGTTTATGGTTTAATACTATATAAAGTTTGTGTTTGTAGAGATAGTCTGCTGCGTGAGTTTATATGAAGTCGGTTGTTAAGTGATGGAGCTGCAACACTTGTTTGACTTGCCATTCGCCGGATGTGATGAGAGGAGGATGTTGTGTTCATAATTCGTTTTGCCAAATATAATCACTCATTTTGTGTCCATAACTCACTTTTGTCTTATGTCTTGTCCTTTTACTCGTCATTATGTTTTATTGCATAGAAACAGATGCATAAGAGCTGTCAGTTATGAGGTGCAGTGTGCTGCGACTTCTTTTCTCATTGGTCCATCATGCATGCATGCACCACCAGCATGGCATTTGGGCTCTGTGTTCCCAGGCCATTTGTGACTACTTTTAAGGTGTTAAAATGCAGCCATCAATCTGACAGCTGCAGATCAGAGTCTCCACACTCTGTTGATCATGCTGTGCTTACATGGCATGCTTGTTCATGGTGGTTAATGTGTGAGATTGGTACTGTATGTGCCAATTGCATGCCTGTGAAACTCAAGTGTCCTGAAAATGCTAACAGATACAGTTAATGGCCAAAGAAACACTTAAAGGGCTAGTTCATCCAAATATGAGAATTGCTTCCTGTATGATTTTATTTCTTCTGTGGGATATAGGATAGGATATTAAACATAATGCCAAAATTGCTCTTTTTTTTCATTTTGTGATTCACATAAGAAAGTCATACAGGTTTGGAATGACATGAGGGTGAGTAAGCGATGGGAAAAAAAAATAAATAAAAAAAAATAATATTTTTTGGATGGACGGGCTGGTATGCTTTGCCAGATGTTTCTAGTTTGATCCTACCCCCAGCATGTTTAAGATTTTTTTTTTTATTATTTCGTAGTATAATAGCATAACAAGGATTCTTACTATAGACTGGTAATGGTTAACTTGCTAGTTAATTATATACCATTTCGGAACAGTTAGGCAATTTAGCACTCTTCATATTCTGCAACTGCAAGCTTATTTGCTTGTTTCTCAATTTTACTACATTATTAATAATTGTGCAATCTATTAATAATTACAGTAAAGCATTCACTTAAATGTCTGCACATTCTTGCACTTAATTTGCATGAAAAACAAACTTAAACATTCATAACTTTTAAATAAATAAATAAATAAAAATTTTCAAAATGTTGAGAAATGCAGGTTGGTCTGCTAAAGTCTTTGACATTTGGCATATTATTGTCAACAAAAAATGAAATTGCTAACCAAAACATTAGTGACTTAAAAATAATAAAGAAAGTAATAAAAAATAAATAATATTTTTATTTGAAAAATTGTGTTTGGTTTGCTAAAGTGTTTGACGTTTGGCATATTTTTGTCAACGAAAAGCCAAAATGCTAAACAAATAAATGCTTTTAATAATGCTTTTAAATCAATCAATCAATCAATCAATCAATTACATTTTTCTAAATGTTGAAAAATTGTGTTTGGTATTGTAAAGTCTATTACATTTGGCATATTGTTGTCAACAAAAATGCAGCCCAAAATATTAATAACTTTAAAAGTACCCCCCCCCCCCCCCCCAAGAAAATAAGATTGGTATATTAGATGAATAAATCATATAGTCACGTTCAGTCATTGGTATACAATTGCAAGGTTGTTGCAGTGCTGCTGCTGTTCTCTATATCTTAATGATAAATCATTTATGACAGACATAACCTGTTAAATAGTGGCAATCTTCCCAGTCATAATAAAAGCAATTTACAGGATATGATCTCAAAGGTCGTTGGCTCTCTCTGCAAGCATCTACTGGACTGTTAGATTCATCATCATAGGATCGTGTTGGCATGTTAAAATGTTCTGGCCTTTGGTTTGTTTCCTATGACGTAAGATGGAAATTGGCACAGAGTTGCTCTGATTTGGAAACGAACAGATGCCTAAAGGGACAATTCACCCCAAAATGAAAATTGTCGGCATTTAGTCATCATGGTCATGGTCATTTTGTTCCAAACCTGTTTGACTTTTTCTTCTGTGGAAAACAAACTGTTTTTGTCCATGCAATGAAAGTCAATGGGGTTTGGACACAAGTTTGGACTAGGGATGAAACGGTTACCGGTTTGGCGATAAACCAACCACAATAAAATTCCTGATGGTTAGTATTACCGCTACTGCCAATTTTATTTATTGTTTGTTGGTTTTCGATGTAAAACTTTTCAGTTTGTGTATCCGTACTTTTTATTTTTTTTTAAATTTCCAACACATTTTAGAAATAGAAAAAATTTTGGTCACTATAATCGAAATATGAAATTTTCATACCGTTTCATCTCTAGTTTGGCCCCCATTGACAGTAATTGGATACATTTTTTATTTATCTCCAAAATATCATATTTTATGTTCCACACAATAAATGCATGTAGGTTTGGAATGACAAGAGAGTCAGCAAATGCCACCAAAATTCCAGACCAGCTCGACACAGCAACATCAACTTGACACGTGTTTGGATGTGGAGCTATCTGATTGTCTGACCAATAGCAGATAGAGGCATGTTCAGAAGTATTTTTTGCAATTCCAGAAATGACTTCACATTTAACAAGGCCGTAGAGACATAAACATAATGAAATCTGTCCACTTAAGGAAGAAAAATGAATAAACATAGTAGATGTTTACATAGTATGTGGTATTCAGCATGCACTTAAACACTTACTTACTTTGACATGTTTGCATAACACAAAATCTAGATTGCACAGCAGAAGGCGGCAGAAATGTCAAATGCATTTTACATTATCCAAGGGTATTGTCTCTGTCAGAAGATATTTTTGCAAGCGTTTATTACCTCGTTTTGGTTTCTGATCAACGTTGTGTACGTTAAAGGGATAGTTCACCCAAAATGAAAATTACATCATTTACTCACCCTCA
Organism: Coreius guichenoti; assembly: GCA_039654105.1. Taxonomy (NCBI): domain Eukaryota; kingdom Metazoa; phylum Chordata; class Actinopteri; order Cypriniformes; family Gobionidae; genus Coreius; species Coreius guichenoti. The sequence continues at coordinate 15,982,905 of CM077191.1, forward strand.
AGTTGTTCCAAACCTGTATGAACAACAGGTTTGGTAGATCTCGGCAGCCGTTGACTACCATAGTATTTTTTTTTTTCCCCACTGTGGTAGTCACTGGCTGCCGAGATCTGCTTGGTTACAAACATTCTTCCAAATATCTTCCTTTGTGTTAAGCAGAACAAAGAAATTCATACAGGTTTGGAACAACTTGAGGGGGACTAAATGATGACAGAATTTTCATTTTTGGGTGAACTATCCCTTTAAGGTGTTCAATAATCTTTCAAAAGGCTTATATCTTTATATTATCTTGTAAGGATATTGGACTCTGGTTCCTTTGTTGCTTTAGCTGTAATTGATAGTAGCATTTATTTATTTATGAGTTTGTTTATCTCTGTGTGTGTTTTGCCTGACCCTGGGTCACTGTAGACGGCTTCGTCTCAACTTAATGTTCCCTGTCAACACGTCCACAGCGTGATGAGTTATCTTTGGAAGCCGTAGACCTCAGCATTTGATCCAAGTCTCACCCCTCCCCCAGAGTCACCTCTGCCAGGGGCCTGTGGCTATTATTGCGTCCTAAGTCACATGCAAAGTGTTTGGTATTTGTAGATTGTAGTATTCTCACAAACTGCAAAATATGTCAGAGGAACACATCAATTTCATATCTGGATGGCTTGATGGGTCTGGGAGGTTATACATTGTGTAAACACTAGCCCAAGGATAGTTTGGATTGAACTAGAGTGCACTGTTTGTTTAGAGGGATAGCTAGCATGGCATGTACCAGCATGGTATGGAAATATGATATGAAACAGCATATTCTTTCCCTTGCAGTCAGCATACTGGAAAGCGTGGCATCACTTTGGAAATTGTATGCTAAGTGTAACTGTAAGACTTGCTTAACTACTGTAGAATTTTTATTAGCATTATTAGCGGCACTTCCTAAGCCAAACGTTACTTTTATTATTCCACATGCACTAGGGACAAGAATGATACCTCAATTCACACTAGCAAAACCTTAAATCACCCATAACACTCTAGCAATAACAGTGCATTGACTTCCTAGCATTCTGGTGGCAAGTTTTCACTCACATTTTGTCCTAAAATTTAAAACATCTATGGCTGGTTTCGCAGAAAATCCCAGACTAATGCTGCGTTCCAGACGATGTTGGACGTGGGAATATCCCAAATTACCTCAGTGAGTTCCAGGCAATCAGAGGTCACGTTTATGTTGATGTTGCCACCACCACACAATGAGAGCATATCGTGTTTTTGTGTCAACTATAAAAACAGAGGCATATTACATAAACTTAATGTCTAATGTTACATTTATGCTTATTGGCAGCAGGACTTACCGACATCTTAAAAAAGTGACGTGAAATGACGCGCCTCGCTGAGGTCGGGGTTGATCGATGTACCCCGAGTTCACACGGCGAATGTCAGACTTTGAGTGGCGTTCCAGACGTTATTTCCTAGAAGGAGGTGGGGAAAATCCAAATTCTGATCTGTCTGGAATGCAGCATAAGGCCCTGATGTACAGCGAAGTTCTTTTCGTTCTTGGTTTAGGGGTAAAACAATGTTCAAAATACGTGAGCAGTGATATACTGTTAGCGAACATCCAACACCGCCCACATTGCTAAGAGCAACGGTTAGATGAATATGTAAATATGTGCTGCGCGCTTTCTTCTCAATAACAAAATAAACACAACAAAATTGAGAAAACAGCAAGCATTTTTTTAAATAAAGCATAAGAAAAGCATCTGATCATAGAAACGTGGACATGTTTGCACAGGCTCTGCAATTCGGCACTCTAGTAAAGTCACGTCAAGTATAATTATATAGCACTTTATACAATACATTGCTTAAAATCCAGCAGCTTTACGGTATTAAACATGAAAAACAGTATCAGTGTCTCGTTGCATCAGAAATACAACTTTATTTTTACTATAAATCGATTCTCAGACATCTGACCTCAACAGACTCAACAGGGGAAATGAACTAGAAAAGATTTCCACGTGAAAGAAGGCGGAGCCTCCACGCACACCAACCTATTACGTAATCGCCCCAGACCAATTGTAGTACAAAGGTGTTTACCAGCCAGAGCAAACCTTTCGGGAAAAACAACATTTGCTTTGGCCTGATTTTGTTTGAAATGACGTCACATCAGTTCGTTCCTTAAACGGCCTTAAAATGCATGTTTGAGCTGTCTTGAGCTGCTGCTTGTTTTGTCTCAAGATGCACACCAGTAATGGTTTTTTTCTAAGGTACGTTTATAAAAGCTACTCAAATGTCCTAATTGAACTAAGGCTTAATCCTGGCTTTAATCTAAGCCTTGCCTGTGAAATCAGGCTATTGTTTTACTACTTTTTTGAATGTTTTTAGATAAAACATCTGCAAAATTACTACATATACAAGAAAATGTGTTAACACTTTAGAATAAGGTTACATATTTTAACATGCAATAGTTAACATGAAATAACAAAGAATAGTAATTTTTCAGCATTATATTAATTTCTGCATATACCAAGTTGAATTAAATATTGTATAATTAACATTTGTTGTATATATTATAAATGAATATGAACAATGCACTGACCTAGACTAATGAATGCTGTAAAAGTATTTATTGTTAATTTGTTACAGTAATTAACTAATATTAATGAATTTATTTGGCAGCATCTATTTGATCAAAAATACAGTACAAACAGTAATGTTATGAAATATGTAAGGAATAATTGACAACGGGCCATTGAATTACTAGAAAAAAATAGTACACCTGCAGCCACAACAGCTTCTCTGGAAACTCTCATACTTTTTTTCAGCATTCTTTAGAATAGAAAGTTCAAAAGAACAGCATTTATTTGAGAAATATCTTTTGTAACATTATGTAACATCTGAATATAAGTATCCATTTGTTTAAAAAACTTACCGACTCTAAATTTGTGAACAGTTGTGCATAATATAAGTTAATATATTTGTCTGGGATCTTACTTTATTGCAGGTAAGAACAGGAAGAGATTTTGTGAGAGAAATCAATGTGCATAAATTCAACATATTCCTGGTTTTGGAAGGATGACACCAAATTTGTAAGGATTAAACACACCATCATTTTCTAAGTCAACCTGAGCGTTGAAGTCACTCCTGGAGCCTCACCCAACTGAATTACGCACCTCATCTATCTAATGTTTCCACCACTGAGCTTCAGCACAAGATGGTGTGCTGGGAATTTGACTGTTTGACAGAGACTCGACAGAAATGTCGCAGTCAAGCGGACAGGGGATGTACAACAGCGGACTCCCCCGGTTCCTGATTGGAAATGAGGGTGGTGAAAGCAGAGAACTGGATGACAAAGACATGAGGAACATCTCAGGGCCTTACGGGGAGGATGAGGAGGAGGATCAGGTACGGAATTTCTCAGGGATCAATGCATTGTTGAAAATTTTATAAGTGATGATCATGTTATGTCTTCTTCTGTTAGTCAGAACGTCAGATCGTGGTGGGGATCTGCTCCATGATGAAGAAATCAAAATCCAAACCAATGACTGAGATTATGGAGAGGCTCTGTAAGTTTGAGTACATCACTGTGGTCATTTTTCCAGAGGAGGTTATACTCAGTGAACCGGTGGAGAAGTGGCCATTGTGTGACTGCCTCATTTCCTTCCATTCCAAAGGTATCTGACATCACACACAGTTTCACATGCAGTTCCACTAGCTTGCAGTCTTGATGTGCCATATTGTCTCAGTATTATTAATGCTGCTTTCAAAACATGTCACAATGATTGTATTTATAAGATGAGTGCATCATAAAGTCACTTTTACCATTTGGAAACTCTTTGAGCTCCGGCTTTTAGAGTTGGTTTGTGTGTCAATTTGTCAAATGTAGCTTTCAAAACTACTAAACTAAAACTTAAAATTTGTAAAACTTAAAGCATTTAAACTTAAAAGCTTTAAACTTAAAGCTGTTAAAACTACTTCAAACTTTCTGGCTAGGCTTTCACAAGCCTTGTGAAAATTGTAAAATAAATTGTAATAATATTCCACAATATTACCGTTTTCACTGTATTTTTGATTAAAAAATGCAACCTTAGTGAGCAAGCATAAGAGACAAAAACATCTTACCTACCCCAAGCTTTTAGTGTTAAATAATGTGAATGAATACATTTTTTTTTCTCTCATCTTGAAGGATTTCCCCTTGACAAAGCAGTGAGTTATGCCAAACTAAGAAACCCCCTCCTTATCAATGACCTCAACATGCAGTATTACATTCAAGACAGGTGTGGTAAATCTTCCTATGAAATATTCTTGACAAGCAAACCCTGTTTGGAGAGTTGATTAAGACATAACTCTATGCTCATGGCTTTAGGAGGGAAGTTTACAGGATTCTACAGGAAGAGGGCATTGACCTTCCACGCTATGCAGTGTTGAACAGGGACCCCGACAGACCAGAGGGTAAAGGTTATTTACCTTGGTCATAATTTTGAAGAAATGTATGTGTGTGACGCTGCATGTTTCAGAGTGAAGCGCAGCACTGTTGATTTAAAAGCAAGCAGCTCTTGATTTAGTGTTTTCAGCATCTTTACGGGTTTGTGTGAAAATAAAAGAATTAAGGGTAATACTTTATTTTACAGTGTCATTGTGACATATGTTACATGCAGTTATTATAGTAATAACAGTAAATGATGCATAATTACATGTAACTAACAAAAATTACAGAAGAATTATATTAAATTACAGTGTAACAAAGACACCTTAAAATAAAGTGTAACCGAAAGTTAGTTGTCTTGTAAATTAAAATTATTATTATTACAATATATTTTTTTAAATACTTATTTTACAGTGAAATATATATATATATATAATATAATATAATATAATATAATTAATTAATATATTTTGGCCGAATTGTGCATCCCTATAAACAAGCACAGCAAACCTGGAACTTAAAAATTACACTTTAAATCACAATTGTAATTTTTATCAGAAAAATCGTGTTTAGTTCCCCCCCCCACAAATTCTGCAGCCCTAATATATTCACTGTCATGTTGTTCCAAACCCGTGTGCTGTTTTTTTTCCTATAAGTTCCTCATAGTGTGTACATAAATACTAGTATTGCGAAAGATTGTGACATTTTGACTTTGCGACATCAGAGTGCAACCTTGTGGAGAGTGAGGACCATGTGGAAGTGAATGGGGAAGTGTTCCATAAACCTTTTGTGGAGAAGCCTGTCTCCGCTGAGGACCACAATGTCTACATCTATTACCCAACCTCGGCCGGTGGGGGCAGCCAGCGTCTCTTTAGAAAGGTACAGAACTGCTAATTTTTTATAACTTTAGATTTGTTTGGTCTGGAGCTCATACTGTCTCCTTTAGATTGGCAGTCGGAGCAGTGTGTATTCTCCTGAAAGTACTGTTCGTAAGACTGGATCTTACATCTACGAGGAGTTCATGCCCACAGATGGCACAGATGTTAAGGTATCTATGTATCTTATGTCTAAACACTAATTTGGTGGCCAGATAGTTTGTTTATTCCTGATGGATTTTGTAGGTTTACACAGTAGGGCCTGATTATGCTCACGCCGAGGCCCGTAAGTCTCCTGCTCTGGATGGGAAAGTAGAGAGAGACAGTGAGGGGAAGGAGATCCGCTATCCTGTGATGCTAACCGCAATGGAGAAGCTTGTGGCCAGAAAAGTGTGTCTTGCATTTAAGGTAAGCCTCTCAAAAGAAACACAGTGTTTTGTCAAGTAGCTAAAGGTTAAGAATAATAATGAATGAGTTTTTTGTCTCATAACCTCTTTTCAACCCAGCAAACAGTGTGTGGTTTTGACCTACTTCGAGCAAATGGCCACTCTTTTGTTTGTGACGTTAATGGCTTCAGCTTTGTAAAGAACTCCATGAAGTACTATGATGATTGTGCCAAAGTTCTGGGGTAGGTGAAGCCCTGTTGCTGTCTTCTTGTCTGTGGTAACTTAAAAATCTCCTTGTCATGCAATCTTTACGTTTCCCAACTATATAACCGCATAATATCAAACAATTTTGCCCTTTATTTTAAAATGTCAACACATGATCATCAAACAAACACTCTGTTTCAGTTATTTTCTGAACTAAGCTTTGAATTTAAAAGGCATCCATGCATCCTTAAACCAGTCTAAACTTGTTTGCTGGTCTCCCAGCATGGTATGGCTGGTCTGTTGACTGGATTTGGAGTGGTTTTGGGCAGTTTTCAGCTGACCACCTACTGTAACTAAACCAGCTAAATACATGGAAGGCCAGGGGCCCTATTTTAACGATCTGAGCGCATGGTCTGAAGCACATGGCGCAGGTGCACTTAGGGCATGTCCGAATCCACTTTTGCTAGTTTAACGACGGAAAAAACGGTCGGTGCGCCAGACGCATGGTCTAAAAGGGTTGTACCTAGTCTCTTAATGAGTTTTGGGTGTAACATGCAATAAACCAATCAGAGTCTCATCTACCATTCCCTTTAAAAGCAAGTTGCGCTTGCACCATGGCGGATTCGCTGTTTACATCGCAGAATTTGAGCGGAAAGATGTTTCTCCAGAGGGGAATCCTTTTATTTTTAATATTTAAAAATGTTTGTGTGCTGCTGTGCTGGACGTGAAAATGATAACTGCGTCAGGCTGAAACTAGCAAAAAACACTTGTCGCGCCTGGCGTCGCATTGCGCCGGATGTATGATACGCCCTAGGAGTTAAGGCCAGCTTAAACCTGCTTAGACCAGCAAAAATATTTTACATTTATATAGCGCTTTATAGAATACAGATTGTTTCAAAGCAGCTTCAAAGTAACAAGAAAATAACAGTATTAATGTTGCAAAGTTCTTCAGTTATGGAACGAACAAGTTTCAGCTGTTAAGCAGCTCTAAAAAAGACAATAGTGTCATTTGTCAGCTCAATTTAGTTCAATGTTGATTCAGTTTACTTCAATAACAGTGTGAATGTTGCAAAATTCAGTATTTATGTAGCAAACTCAGTTCAACTATAAAGCAGCTCTACAGAAGATAATAGTGTCATTATTCAGCTCAAATCAGTGTTTATTTCAGTCTAGTTCAATAATAGTGAAATTATGAAATGAGCTTAATTCAGCTATAAGCAGCTCTAAAGAAGGGAATAGTGTCATTGTTCTGCTGAGATGTACTCATTCCTATCTTATAAGATAATTTCTGGTTATTTTAGCTCATATTTGATGCATTTCCCTCAGGAACATGGTGATGCGAGAGCTGGCTCCTCAGTTCCACATTCCCTGGTCTATCCCCATGGAAGCAGAGGACATCCCTATTGTCCCGACTACCTCAGGAACCATGTGAGTTACCACTCTTATTCTAAGGATATATTTCTCTTTCCCGTAGCTTTTTATTGTGGAGTCTGGATTATTAAAACCAATTAGGTAAAATTTATACGCTTACTATGAGTGTAGATGTTTTTGAAACGGGACATGTCATCTCTTGTCTGAAGGATGGAGCTTCGTTGTGTTATTGCTGTAATTCGTCATGGTGACCGTACGCCCAAGCAGAAGATGAAGATGGAGGTCAGGAACGCCCTGTAAGTGACAGATTCTAATAGGCTGCTTTCACACTACAACTAAATACAGTTGTCACTCTTGTTCTGAGTGCTTAAAGGCCTGTTCACACCAAGAACTACACTCACCTAAAGGATTATTAGGAACACCTGTTCAATTTCTCATTAATGCAATTATCTAATCAACCAATCACATGGCAGTTGCTTCAATGCATTTAGGGGTGTGGTCCTGGTCAAGACAATCTCCTGAACTCCAAACTGAATGTCAGAATGGGAAAGAAAGGTGATTTAAGCAATTTTGAGCGTGGCATGGTTGTTGGTGCCAGACGGGCCGGCCTGAGTATTTCACAATCTGCTCAGTTACTGGGATTTTCACGCACAACCATTTCTAGAGTTTACAAAGAATGGTGTGAAAAGGGAAAAACATCCAGTATGCGGCAGTCCTGTGGGCGAAAATGCCTGGTTGATGCTAGAGGTCAGAGGAGAATGGGCCGACTGATTCAAGCTGATAGAGGAGCAACTTTGACTGAAATAACCACTCGTTACAACCGAGGTATGCAGCAAAGCATTTGTGAAGCCACAACACGCACAACCTTGAGGCGGATGGGCTACAACAGCAGAAGACCCCACCGGGTACCACTCATCTCCACTACAAATAGGAAAAAGAGGCTACAATTTGCACGAGCTCACCAAAATTGGACAGTTGAAGACTGGAAAAATGTTGCCTGGTCTGATGAGTCTCGATTTCTGTTGAGACATTCAGATGGTAGAGTCAGAATTTGGCGTAAACAGAATGAGAACATGGATCCATCATGTCTTGTTACCACTGTGCAGGCTGGTGGTGGTGGTGTAATGGTGTGGGGGATGTTTTCTTGGCACACTTTAGGCCCCTTAGTGCCAATTGGGCATCGTTTAAATGCCACGGCCTACCTGAGCATTGTTTCTGACCATGTCCATCCCTTTATGACCACCATGTACCCATCCTCTGATGTCTACTTCCAGCAGGATAATGCACCATGTCACAAAGCTCGAATCATTTCAAATTGGTTTCTTGAACATGACAATGAGTTCACTGTACTAAAATGGCCCCCACAGTCACCAGATCTCAACCCAATAGAGCATCTTTGGGATGTGGTGGAACGGGAGCTTCGTGCCCTGGATGTGCATCCCACAAATCTCCATCAACTGCAAGATGCTATCCTATCAATATGGGCCAACATTTCTAAAGAATGCTTTCAGCACCTTGTTGAATCAATGCCACGTAGAATTAAGGCAGTTCTGAAGGCGAAAGGGGGTCAAACACAGTATTAGTATGGTGTTCCTAATAATCCTTTAGGTGAGTGTATAATTATAACGATAACTATATTAGCATCCACCCCCAATAACGTTCTATTTATTATAATATTTTTTTAAATTCTCTTTTGTGGTCTGCCGCTTTAAATACTCAAGCCCTTTAAATCATGATGGATTCTGATTGGCTGTCGATGTTTTTAATCATACAAAAAAATCTTTATTGTTATCATTATAGTTATCGTCCTTGGTGTGAATGGGCCAAAGATATATCTATGATTGAAGTATTTTATTTTCTGGTTATGACCCATTTCCATTTCTCTTAGGTTTTTTGATTTGTTCGAGAAATACGGTGGCTATAAGACCGGAAAACTCAAGCTGAAGAAACCAAAACAGCTCCAGGTGGGTCTGTTTTGAAGCAAATGATCTACACAAGTGCTACTTGTTCTATAGTTGCAAAAAAAATTACCCAGTGTTTGTGCCTGCAGCCTAATGATTTATTTTGTATGAGGCCTGGAATTTGCACCACAGGGTCAAAGGTCAAATAGGTTTGAGCTGTCTTTTTTTAAAAGAGATGTAGTGTTATGTCTGGAATGCTGCAGCCATGAGACTCATCGGTGTGTCATGCACATGTGCATCTGCTGTTGGGTTTTGTGTGAACATTTACCATGGGTCAGTTGATTTAGGTCTAGGCCTATATGATTTTATCATAACACTCGTACAACTGTTTGCCAAAATATTTCCCCTGTACTTATCAATTACGCTGATAAGTAATTGAACTTTGATTTTTAGCATATAGTAGAGTTGGGCCGATAGACAATGTTGTTATTATTATCTGTGACAATTTTCAACTGTGATTCCACATCATTATGAAAACTTGAACACTTTATTTAATGTTTTACAGGAAGTGCTGGATATTGCTCGTCAGCTGTTGGCAGAACTGGTCCTACATAATGATTGTGAAATTGAGGAGAAGAAATCCAAACTAGAACAGCTGAAGACGGTTCTGGAGATGTGAGTAAAATGTTCAAAAGTATGATACTGTTATACCCAACCCTCCGTTTCCAACTTTGTGAGTTTATAGAAAGCTACTGTACACACACCATCATCTCATCTCAATCCATTTCTAAAACATGTTGGATTCCTTCTGTCTTCCATTTACTCCTCTGAAGATTCCCACTTCTCTTGCACAAGGTCTGGCCAAAAATGTAATCTTTCCAAACATATATTGTATTCTTGATTAGCTTCATTATAGAAATTAGTCAAAAATAGGCCCACACAGAATCTGCACAAATGTTTGCATATTTTGTACACATGGCTTTATCAGTTTAGCTAAAATAGAAAAGAATGAAAGGAAGAATTGTTTACTTTTGAATTTAAAATGTAAAAAAATTAAGAAAAAGTAAATATTATATATATAGCAGGGGCTGGTAATGAGTGTGACATACATTTAAGTATATTTTTTTATATTAATAGTTGCTAACCTCAATGCATTCAATTGTAACTAGGGATGCACTGATATTTCAATTTTGCTTGATACAGAGAAGCAGATAATTACATATTTTCATGCTACGGCCAATAACCGATGAATGGCAAATATTAAAATTCTGTATTGTTTTGCCTAAATATGTTAAAAATAAAAGTTTATCACCACATTAAAATGTACAATGTGAATGAATATTTGGTTTGAGGTTTGTTATTAAATTATTTGTGCTTTTAAAGATGAACTTTAACTGTCCAAAGGTCTAAATCCAATATCAACCACTACTGATAAATAAAAAAACCTCTAATGTTGGCTGGTAAACGATATAGTAAGTATATGTTGTGCATCCCTAGTTGTAACGTTTAGATTTAGGTGAAAGACTTTCTTGGCAGAGATTGTTTGAATAGAATATGATTACATGCAAACCTAGTCAGACTTGATTTCGTTGTTAAACTTACATTGCTATTCTGTCTTCTAGTCTTGAGCGTCATGGATGCCTATGTCAGGAAAAAACATTTGAAATTTCATGAACAGCTGACTGTAGTGTGACCTTGAGTTATGTGCTTCCTTAGTTGTCCTCATATGGATGAGTTTCTTAACCTCATTCCTTTTCTCTCTTCTCCTCTCTCTGTGTCCCTCTTTGTGTCCTGGCCGGTCTCTCCAAAGGGAATCCAGTCTGAATGATAATCAGTGCGCACCCTCATATCCCCTGTCTCTTTAGAAAGCAGGCAAAGTGGATCCTAACCCTCATTAACCTGAGATCTTGTCCAAATTACTGACACTTTAATGAGGGCTCCAAAAATTGACCGTACCTTGGAGATGAATCTCTTTTGCAATTCTGTGTGGCATCTGCATGTCATTTTGAAAGTGTTTCTAATCCCTCATGATCCATCACTTCCTCCTTACTCCTCTCACTGAACTCAAATGAGGCACCTAATCAACACGTTATCGGTTGTTCAGGGTCATAGATTAACTAGGAAACAGGTGCTTTGCTTTGGGATGATTAAATGTAATGCAGCGGAGCAAATGGTGGCAAATTCACTGCAGAGTTGGTTTCTGGCCTTTGAGATTAAAAAAAACAACAACAACAGGTTTAGACCAAGTTGTATCATATTCAATAATTTTTTTGATGTTTTAACTGTTAAATGGCACAATTTTTTTTGCCTATTTTATTTTTTATTATTATTTACAGTTGTTTTAAACATTAATAATATAAATATAAAATAAAAATAATAATAATATGCAATAATGGCAATTTACTTACCAGATACCAATAAATTAAAAATATTGTCTGACAACTGGTATGGTACTGATTTATTGTGCATCCCTTGTCTGAACCTGTAAACTTCAAGGTGTGACTGAAAAGAAATTATGTTCTTTTGCCTCCTTTTCTGAATATTTGTTGTTGCCTAAATATTTATCACTACTTTTTAAAAGTTTAGTGTCGGTAAGATTTTTTTGCTTTTGAAAAAGTCTCTTAGGGGTCATTCCGTGTCAACTCAACCAGAGGTCACCAGCTCAAATTTTTTATTTTCTTAATATTTTTTCTGTAGAAAGACAAACATAAATAGTGATAAAAGCCAAAATATTAAACGACACAGATGTATATTTACTGAGTAATCCACTATTTTGTAGAGGAGGGTCAAAATGACAATTTTCACCTGAGATTTGTAGCCAATTTACAGGGGTGTAAAAATGACTTTAAAAGATGACCGCATCATTATTTTATTTTTACACAGAGATTGGTAGGTCTATTAGTAAAATCTATTTACTTTAGCAATCGTTGTTGCATTATATGGCAACGATGACCATTCAAAAATGGGAAAAGCACTTCTTGTGTTCTTTTGCCTCAAGTTTGCAATTGTGTTGATAGAAAAACACAAGATACATTTCTAGTTTCAACATTATTTGTTCTTCAGATATTCCTCTTTAAAAGAAAAAAGTACCAGCTGTATGCAAAGTGACCCACATTTGGTTTTTGGCCACTGAAAATGTGTATAATTTACCAGTTTACTCACGGAGCCAAATTAAGATCTCCATCAGTATGTGAGCGGAGTGGAGCGGCAGCAATTTCCCCTCCATACTCTAAGCATTCAATAATCGCTCCGCTCCAGCGCCGCTCCGGGATCACCATTTCCCATTCCCGGTCCACTCCTCGCTCACTGATATCAGAAACACCGCTCCGTCTTTGCTCGGCTAAATTTGCGGCTAAAGTAAAAGTGGTTTATTGGAACGCTAGCGTGCAATTTTTTTTTCCTATGACATGCCAAGCTTATTAGGCTTTATCAGCATTAAAAGTTAAATATCATTGCTGCTTTTTGCAGTGCAAATTTTGTTTGGAAAGATGAAAATAGTACGTTTTCATCAGTTATTTTATCTACGGGTAATTCCTTGAACTATAACATCCCGCTCATGTCCATCGCCGTCATCATAACCTTTACATTCTTTCTGATTTGAGTGATCCATCTGTATCAAGCTAGTTAAATGTGTTTAACGTGTGAGTTCTGGCTAAAAATGCAGTTATATTATGGGCCGCTGGCATGAATTGTACTCGTGATGGAGCGGTAGTGGATAGCTCTCGGAGCGAGTGAAAACCACGACGCTCCGACTTTTAAATAATCCGCTCCTCACTCCATTCAAAATCACGCCGCTCCGCTCACATACTCTGATCTCCATATCTCTGGTGTTGAACCATCGAGGGGCTTTATGAAAATACCAAAAAGAATGTTAAGAACCAGAATCTGAAAGAATATTAAGATATAATTAATACTTCATGAGTTACAGGCATTCAAACTTGAGGCAAAAAAAAACACAAGAAGTGCTTTTTCCCATTTTTGAACGGTCATCGTTGCCATATAATGCCATATAGTTTCTGAAATTTGGTTGATTTGACACAGAATAACCCTTATGCTCACCAAGGCTGCATTTATTACAGTAAAAACAGTAATATTGTAAAATATTATTATAATTTAACAGTTTTCTATTTGAATACATTTAAAAATTGAATGTATTCCTGTGATGCAAAGCTGAATTTTCAGCATCATTACTCCAGTCTTCAGTCACATGATCCTTCAGAAATCATTCTAATATGCTGATTTCGTGCTTAAGATTTTCTTATTACAACATTTCTTATTGTCAATGTTGAAAACAGTTGTGCTGTTTATTATTATTTTTTTTATTATTATTAATATAATTATTTTTATTATTATTTTAGTGGAACCCGTGATACATATTTAAAGAACAGCATTTATGTGAAATAGAAATCTTTTGTAACATTATTATCTGTACAGCCACCTTTGATCATTTTAATGTATTCTTAAAAGTACACTATATAAACTAATATAGCTAATATAAAAGTATTTCTTTCTTACAGACCCCAAACTTTTGAACAGTAGTGTATATTTATCTTGATGCATATTAAAGGGGTCATGAACAGAGAAATCAGATTTTCCTTGAGCTTTTGACATATAAGAGGTCATTATACTATAAGAATATCCTGTAAGTTTCAGAACTGAAAACTTCCTTGTTAGTCCAATAAAAGCTTTTATTGACACCAGGCCCAACCAAGGGCAGGTTTTTCAAAGTGGGAATCTATGACGTCAAAGGGAGGCAAGCACCGCCTCTGCAGAAGAAGATCAACGCCTACTTCATCACTGCCTGTTTAGCCCCGCCCACCGATTCACGCATGACATGCAATAGAATAGGTAGCCTAAAGTAACATAGGCCTACATGGTGTTAAAACAGATCGAGCTACCAAGCAATAAACATGCCGTTGAGGATTACAAAATATTGTGCAGTGCCTGGGCTCGACAGTAATGCAACATGTGAGTAACTGTGTTAATTCTAATGCCTGATCTGAAATGTAATGATTCATGTACAGTCAGATGTTCTTTGTCTGTGTGTCAGTAAATCAAACCAGTGACTAAACGTCAACTTGCGTTGTTTCTCTTAGTAGGATGAAAATAATCTGTTATTTAACAGTGATTAAATTCTATAAAGAAAGCGATCAAAGAAAGCTCCCTTTGCAATCGTCGGAGCAGCGCGCGCTGAAGCTGTCAGTCAAACAGGAGAGTTTATCAGTGACTCCCGTTTTATTCAACGAATCTCTTAACCAAATCACGTTTGCACTGTTAGTGAAGATCAAAGCATTCATTAGTGTACAGAAACTGAGTTGCAATGAGATCACTGCTTTCATGCGCTCAACATGTCTGTGATCGGCTACAATGTTCATCTCTGCAACCTTTCATGCCACGATCTGAATATAATGCCATAGATCTGAATATAATGCCATAGATCTAAATGTAATGCAACACTTTTCACGATTAGTTAACCATGAGAGCTGTAATAGTAAAAACGCGCTAAAAGAGAGAGTAGTACTTAGCTATTTCAAATGGAAAGACGTTAGCCAATCACAGCAGTGGGCGTTTACACTGAACTCTCACAGCAGACACGCCCCTTAAAACAGAGCGTTCAAACCAGAGGGCTAAAATCAGGGTAGGAAAAATGCCTTTTATTTATAAATTATGACAATTTTTGATGTAAAAAGCATTCTAACATTATAAGTGCACCCCAGGAAACATCATAAAACAATAAAACAACGCAGTTCATGACCCCTTTAATGCTTTATATAAAAGCTATTTTTAAAAAAAGTAATTAAATTGTAGAGACCAACCATCCAGAATTCTCCACTCTTTGCTGTATTGTGTAATTTTAAAAACGTGGCACTGTTGCAGAAGCCACGTTTTATTCCTCCCAAAGCCTGTCATTCCTGTAGAGACAGCCCTGGTATGGCACAGATTAACCCCTGCCAGCTTGGGAAGGTCACTCAGATACATGTTTCCAGAAACATGGAGACCACAGAGCACCTGCTAGTGGTTTGAGCCCAGTGCTATGTCTGATGTGTGCTGTCTGTGTTGTTCAGTGAGAGAATGCTTATCAAGAGGGGCTGGTATGTTTATGTCCCCCGTCCCATGTATTGTCTTTCAGGTATGGCCATTTCTCTGGGATCAACAGGAAGGTGCAGCTGACTTACCTGCCAAATGGGCAGCCCAAAGCATCCAGTGAGGAGGAAGGTGTGTGTGTTTAATACATGCATTTAAATATATGTTACATTGCTGTTGTATAACATTTGACCTCTCTGTACCTATGGCAGACTATCAGAAGGAGGGGCCATCCCTACTGCTGGTGCTGAAGTGGGGTGGAGAGCTGACCCCAGCAGGTAGAGTTCAGGCTGAGGAGCTGGGACGAGCCTTCCGCTGCATGTACCCTGGAGGACAAGGTATAACGCTATGTCTGCATCCGCCAGAAAGCTTTACTAATAAACAGGACACAAATACAGTAGACCCAAATACTATTTTGGAAGTGAAGTCATCATCTAGTCAGTATATCTAATAAAATGACATTCAGACATATTTTAGTTTGACTCAAGTGTCTATATACTATTCTGTCAGAACAACTACCGTTAAATATGATTAACAATTAGCATACAGTTTGGATTGGCATATGGTTCTGTTCTGGGCAAGAACTCCCCACCCATCCATGCAGCCTAGCATGGATAAGAGCAGGGAGCGCAGCGATAACCCCCCTTAGGGTAAACAGAACAGAACCAACATAAATATATTACAGATATCGTTAACATTCTTAATGACAATAAATTAATATAGCAACATACATCAAGATAAATGACAGTCTGATTCGAAGAGGAATATTAGCTCCTGAGCAACACGATAAAGCTGCTGACAATACTGAATGGTGCCTAATATATGGATGCTGTGATAGGTGTTGTATAGGTAGACATGGATCAGCTGAGAAGTCATCTGAAGTGACCTGCCAAAACTAATGTGATGCTTGATCTTGAAATCTTGATGTTACTAATACTAATCAAGGGACAGTTTTACATAACATTCCTAATTATATATTTATATATATATATATATATATATACACACACACACACACACACACACACAAGAGTAAAGTAATTTATATAAATAATAGTATATATAATGCAGTATATAGTAGGGATGTAACGGTTCTCGGTAAAAAAAACGAACCGTACCGTTCTGCACCGCGGTTCATCTCAAATCTGATGACGCATATATATTATGGTTTGTTGTAAATAACAACACGTAAAATATGCAGACAGAGTTAGGCTGATGTAAGTTTCTGTCGATGGAGACACATTCTGGCTTCCCAATACATTTCAACAGCGATGATCAAAAAGCGTGGACAAAACAGTCACTCTTGAATGCGAGTGCCGTATGCCTGAACATTACCAGTCATTTTTGCCGTCATCACCCGGGAGTTGATAGCACGCGAGTGCAGGTGAGACCTGAACAACACATGTTGCTATCTGTGTTTAAACTAAACTCATTTAAGCCTTGCCAATTGAAACATTTAAGAGCAAGATGCGAAAGAGAACTTGCGCGCGCTGAGAGAAGATTTGTGTGTGTGTGTGTGTGTGTGTGTGTGTGTGTGTGTGTGTGTGTGTGTGTGTGTGTGCACTCATCTGAAGCGCGCAGAGAGCACGCAAATATTGAGTTTTCTTTTAAGTCTTGAACGGACAAATTCACACAAAAAAAATATGTCAGCATGCCCGTCTTGGCGAGTATCCTAGCAAACGTAGTAGGTTATGTCTTAAGTAAAACGTAAACATTCGAGAAAACGTTTGTTCATGTGTAACAGTATGTACTGGATCTGTGCATTATGTCTTAAAGGGAAAGAAGCCTTTTCCTGCTGTCTGTGTTTTTAATGTTAATTCAAACAACAAATGACAAAGAAATCACTCACTGCTCTTGACTGAATAGCTTTTTTAACTTTAATAATGATAAATCTTTATTTAATTTATACAGTTAAGATTATAATATGCAATGTTATTTTATATTTGATTACTTTTATTCAGTTTCTGTACCTGAAAAAACCTGAAAAGCACTGTTTATTTTATATGCATCTTTGCTCTATTGTATGTATTTGTGCTGTTGCTTGTAGTTTGATTATTTGTTCTTATTTTGTTTATTTTTATTGTCATAATTTCAAATGTCATAATTTCCCTGAACATAGCAAATACCGAACCGTACCAAAACCGTGAGTAATTTGAACCGTTGCACCCCTAGTATATAGTATATATTTATATAATTTATAGTATATATATATAATAATGTTTTTTTATGTAACATTATTATTATTATTATTATTATTATTGTTGTTATTAATTAACTATTACGAATTAATTATTGCTATTGTAACGATTAAATTATGCAGATGTATTCAAATATGAATAGTATAATATTATAGAATTATTATAGGATTTATTATAAAATTGCAACAAAGCATACTCTTTCTTTCTTTAATTTTTGTTTTAAGATTTTCCTTAATCCAGCCCAAGTTGTTTGCTGGAACAGTTGTTTTGGAAGCTCATGATAAATTGGATACCATGACAAGGTATTGTGTCAGACTTTGTGCCTGTTTTTAGGTAGTGGGGCAATGATGCAGTTTTGCAAAGATTATTGCTTTGGGCAGGAAACCTGTTTCACCTGTTTATTCAGTGGGCTTGGCGTACAAAAGCATGTAAGGGCAGGACTTGAGGAGGAATGAATACTTTCTTTACCTCAAGTAACACCTTTAACTTTTAGTGCACCAACACAAAATACCTCTTAGTCATGCTGTGGATTCTTTCCTGTGAAGTTCAGTTACTTCCCTTGGACCTCAAATTCGAGTCCATATTTGCACATTGCACCTAATTGGATGTAACTCATTAAATGTGAGAATTCACAGACTTACAAAGTCAAACCATTTTTTCTAATTTCACTGAGGCTACTTTCAGACTGCAGGTAAATGTGCTCATGTGTGTCTCAGATCTGTTTTTGTCATTACAGAGTGAACAGCACAAGCCACATGGAATCTGATCTTTTCAATTCCGATTCTGATGTGAACAGCTATACCAAAAAATCAGATCTGACCAATAAATTGGAATTGAGCATTAGGCTTGCAGTGTGAACATAGCCTGAGTCAGCAGTTTCTTGCACTACTGGTTAATGTGCTGTTCTTTACCTTCAATTGATAACTAGACAGCTGCAGGTCCCTTGGCTGTGAGTCCCCTATTGACTGTGGTAAGAAGAGCTTTTGGATTTGTGTGTGGTCTTGATATTGGGTTAATCCGTTGTTTGCCCCATTCATCATTTTAATTAATTGACATCCATCTCATTAAACTAA
This sequence comes from Coreius guichenoti, assembly GCA_039654105.1. Taxonomy (NCBI): domain Eukaryota; kingdom Metazoa; phylum Chordata; class Actinopteri; order Cypriniformes; family Gobionidae; genus Coreius; species Coreius guichenoti. The sequence continues at coordinate 16,001,393 of CM077191.1, forward strand.
TCCAATCAGAGGGACAGCACAGGAACATTTCATGCTTTGCTTTTGCCACTGATTGATTGGAAGATTCCATGATATGGACATTGGTTGTACTCGGACATACTCATATAAAAAAATTGTTCTTGAGCTTTTTTTCTTAGAAGCAAGTAAGTTTAGCCAGTTTGTTTTCAGAGTTAGTTTTGTCAGCACTTCATGATTAGAAATGTGAAAAGATTTCAAAGTCTACACATAACTTTTCCCCCATCATTTCTTTGGTGATATCCATACAAACTTTTCTTAGACTACTGTGATCTATGAGATCACCCGGCGCTATTTTGAGGCAACTGAAAATTACTGCGCCATTGACCAACAAAAACCTGGTCTAAAGTCAGTATTTTTTGTGTTATTTAAAGGGCGCGTTAGTAATATGCGCCTATAGGCGGGTGCACAACACGTTTATACTCTGCTTATTACACACACAGGGATGCGCAGCAGCACACAAACATGCCAAATATTAAAAATAAAAGGATTACGATGTAAAAGATTATTATTGTGTACATAAGGATAAAAATGCCTACATGTCATAATGGATAGTCATTGCATGTATCAGAATTACCTATTTGCAGTAATGACGAATGAAATAGGCTACTTATTTAACCAATCGTGGCAATACACACGTATTTAAACTGACTTGTCAGGTTGAGGGTTTCTATATTCCGCCATGTAAATAGCGAATCCACCATGGTGCATGCGCAACTGGCTTTTAAAGGGAATGGGAGATGAGACTCTGATTGGTTTATTGCACGTTACGCCCAAAGCACCTGGCGAAACCGACCGTTTTTTACGTCGTTAAACTAGCAAAAATGGATTCGGACAAGCCCTAAGTGCACCTGCGCCATGTGCTTCAGGCCATGCGCTTAGATAGTTAAAATAGGGCCCATAATTGTGACAGTCAACATTCAAATTGATCAACAAGTCAAAATTATGAGAGAATGCAAAATCACAACGAAATTCGAAGTTGAAATTGACAGCCAAAATTGAGAGTTTGTCATAATTATGACAAAAAGTTGAAATTGAGTCATAATTTTGAATTTTTTTGTCACGATTTCAATTTTTTTTTATCTCATTATGATTTCGTATCTAATTATGATTTATCAAAGCATGATTTTTTTTTACCCTATGTGGCGGAAATGGGCTTCTATTTAAGGCTGCATACACACAGGTCATGTTCTTGCATTCAAAAACAGAGCGCATTGACAGAGCACATGTGCATCTCAAAATGTGGTGTTAAAAATGTAACTGTTTTGATGGTGTCTTAAAAATGCTCTTAGCGTAATGACTAAATATCTTTATCTGACACATCCTTACATGGACAAATTTTTTTTTAAAAATATATATATACAGTATGTATCATGGACGGATGGCAAGATTGCATGTGTGAATGGCCCCAAAAATGAATCTAACTGTCAGGTAGTTTGTTTTAGGGGGCTCTTCTGTTCTCGCAAATGGACATTCTGTAATCTTAAATCAGAGTTCTGTTTGCTGCTTGAGTGGGAAGCATCTAAACTCATATTGCCAGATGCTTTCAATAGTGTGGATGCATTGAAATGCATGAAATGAGATTTTGACTTTTGTGGAGAAATTCTTCAGCCAGTGGATTATACAGCACTTTATAAGTACTGTAGATTTTTAAACAGTGGTTCTGTATTATGAATTTGAGTGTGTCTCTTAAGACCCTTTTCTTTTCCAGGATATGAGCATACGTCTGGGGTTTTGTTCTTGTGATCAATGTTATTTCAAGGATTGCTCCTCTGTGCTTCTGCAGGTGACTATGCCGGCTTCCCTGGTTGTGGCCTTCTCCGTTTGCACAGTACTTACCGGCATGACCTCAAAATTTACGCCTCCGATGAAGGTCGTGTGCAGATGACTGCAGCGGCATTCGCAAAGGTTTGTTTGGGTTTTGTCTGCAGGGATATGTTGGTATTACATAATGCTTTTAGATGGGATTGATGTAAACTACTTTTTATGTATGTGTTTTTTTTTTTTTGTTTGTTTGTTTTTTTATTTTTGTTTATATTTTTGTTTTGTTTTTTACTGTATTATAATTTTATATTGTATATAAATGATCTATTATTAGGTGCATCTTACTTTTTTTTAAATAGAATATTCTTATTATTTCCAGGTTTAAAGCTGCAGTCCGTAAAGTTTTGGTTAAAAATTATCCAAAATCAATTTTTGAGCAAGCACATAACCAGCCAGTGTTCAAAACGATCTTGTTACCTTAGCCCGATTCACAACGGTAAGCTTGCAATAATGTGTTATAATTGGAGTGGTACTGGTAGCTTACGACGAGCTTCCGCCGTTCATCTTTGTGTCATTACGTCACTTCTGTATACATGAAGGAGTCCGTCTAGTAGGCTATATCGCGTGTGTGGATGCTGCAGGTGGCGGATCGTTTGTGGCCTCTTCTTTCAGCAGCTGGAATGTAATTAAACTTGTCATTTTGATGACTGCTTGTAATCCAGAAAGTTCAAAACGACAATCATCGTTGACAACTGGTGCGTTGATAGACAACCCACACATACACCTCAAAACATTCGATTCTGCCGCGCTGAGGAGCCATGTCGATGCACAACCCACGTAAAGAAGTCCGCAAATAACTGCAATTTCAGGGTTCAAACAGAGATTGCGACAAAGAGGTAAAACTTACGGCCTGCAGCTTTAAATACAATTTATATTCTCATAGTTTTTATGTCATCTCAGACTTTCTGGTCCCGACTGGTTATTTCACATATTCATTTACAATACAGTTGTATGTATGGCTGTGTTTAGGGTCTGTTAGCACTGGAAGGAGAGTTGACTCCAATCCTCGTTCAGATGGTGAAGAGTGCCAACATGAACGGACTGCTGGACAGTGACAGCGACTCTCTCACTGACTGTCAGCAGAGAGTCAAAGCTCGATTACATGAGATCATGCAGAAGAACAAAGACTTCAGTGAGGAGGACTACAACAAGGTGAAGAAAGTTGCAACTGCTTGTTTACAAATGGCTCATTATCTCAGTATAACTAAACTATCCCTAAATGTGTCCTGTCTCTTTAAGTTGGCTCCAACAGGCAGCCCATCTTTGGTAAACTCCATGAGGGTAATTGTCAATCCAGTCAGGACTTGTGACCAAGTTCACACCCTCATTAAAAGCCTTACTTGCCAGATCTGTAGAAGGCTGGAAGACCCCAAATCTGCAGGTTGGAGCTCTTTGTCGTCTTATATGAAAAACTCTTGAATGTTAAAAGTGCATCCTAAGTGTTACAGTATTGTTTTTGCTCAACTGTAAATATTCAAAATATTAAATAATCAAATGTTATACAATTAAATAAAATATTAAAGTAAATAATAATGCTACACACACACATGCATTTAGGTTTAATGTTTAATAATATATTTATATGTAAATATAATGTTAAAGAATTGTTTACGTGAATATAATTATGTATACATATATATTTTTATAGTTCATCTAAAAATGAAAATTCTGTCATCATTTACTCCCCCTCAAGTTGTTCTAAACCTATATGAGTTTCTTTCTTCTGCTGAACACAAAAGATGTTTTGAAGAATATGGGTGACCAAACATTTTGATGGACCCCATTGACTTCCATAGTTTGGGAAAAAAAAATACTATGGAAGTCAATGGGGCCCATCAACTGTTTGGTTACGGACATTCTTCAAAATATCAAAATTCTTTTGTGTTCAGTAGAAGAAAGACATTCATACAGGTTTGGAACGACTTGAGGGTGAGTAAATGATGACAGAATTTTCCCTTTAACATCTAACATAAACATCTTTAATATGTGATATTCACAGACCTGCAGCTATACCACAGCGAGACTCTGGAGCTCATGCTGCAGCGCTGGTCCAAACTCGAGCGTGATTTCCGCATGAAAAATGGCCGCTATGACATCAGTAAGATCCCGGACATTTATGACTGTGTGAAATATGACACCCAGCACAACAGTTCTCTGAGTCTGGAGGACACGCTGGAGCTTTTCCGTCTGTCCAGAGCACTTGCGGACATCATCATCCCCCAGGTAGAGTCGTCAATAAACATGGCTAACAGTGTTGGTTTATTCTCTTTCATCTTGTTGTTACCTGCACACAAACACACACACACACACACACACACTGTCTTTCAGGAGTATGGAATCACTAAAGCGGAGAAGCTAGACATTGCTAGTGCCTACTGTCTGCCTCTGGTCAAGAAGATTCAGCTGGATCTTCAGAGGACTCATGAGGACGAGGCCGTCAACAAGCTGCATCCACTGTGAGTCTCTGTACTGGGGCACAATGCCAAACTTTTTGACAGTGTGAAGGCTAAATCACATTTTGCGCGCTATACATCCTGTTTAGTGCACCAAATTGCTATTAGTACATTTCACTTTGGTGTATCATTTCCTGTGGATTTTGAAAGTAAGCATCCATGCGTGCTTTCTGGGCTAATATTATCCACAACTCCCCATGCTATGTAAGAGAATGGGTTTGCGACAGTTGTCTGATGCAAACAGTGTTCACTTGTACAGTTTTGTTTGTTTCAGTCATAGTTAATGTTTTAATGTTCGTCATGTCATATTTATTAAATGTCCATTTTACTTTCACTGAAATGGTAAAACGGTAGTTTTTTTTGTCAACAAAAATAATATTTTTGTTTTTCGTTGACAATAATGTAACAATTTGTTTAGACTTTAGCAAACCAAACCAGAATTTCTGAAATTTTGAAAAATGTATATTTATTTATTTATGGTCAATATTGTTGATTAATATTAATGCAATTATATATAGTGGTAGGTAAGTTTTTATTTTTTTATATAATTGTTGTACATAATGGCTGTGTCCGAAATCGCATACTCTCTTGTGTAGGTAGTTATTTTGAATAAGTAATTACTTCACGACCGCTAAAAAGTATGTTCTATATAGTATGAATGTGTGTAGAATGAATGTAATTCGGACATACTACATTCGCCATGTTGCCCTTATCACATGACCTACCAGCAGTTGCGTTGCGTCACCACCATTCACAAATCCTCTCCCGTGGCCTCATGGGATAGTAAAGTGTCAATCGGGTATATTTTGCCTACTCTTTTATGAATACAGTGAATTTGGACATACTTCTTTTTTGTCACATACAGTTTTTCGCCTACTATATAGTAGGAAAGTATGCAATTTCGGATGCAGCCTTAGTGTTGACTTTTGACATTGCTGGTCCTAATATTAACGTACTGACTTAGTACATATTTAAACGTTCCACTTTACCATCACAAATGCGGTATGTACTTCTGATGTTTTCAGTTGTTGTATATTGTATGACCTCACATTGTTGTAGGAGCTCTGAAGACTCAGAGCTGTGACCTATAGAACCTGTGAGTGATCAGATTGTGTATTTCATCCCTTCTGGTGGTTCAGGTACTCGCGGGGAGTGATGTCTCCGGGTCGGCACGTTCGGACCCGGCTCTATTTCACCAGCGAGAGCCATGTACACTCCCTGCTTAGCATCTTCCGCTACGGAGGCCTGTTAGACGTGAGTGAGCAACCATCAGACATTCACATTACGCCAGGCATCATGTTTAATGCTTTATCTCATCTGTGTCTGTTTAGGAACAAAAAGATGAACAGTGGAAGCAGGCTATGGACTACCTCAGTGCCGTGACTGAACTCAACTATATGACACAGATTGTTATTATGCTGTATGAGGACAATAACAAGGTATGAGATCAGCCCTTTGTGCCCAGTTTCTATTCTTGCTTTATTTGCTGACATTTGTATCTGTAGGACCCTTCCTCAGAGGAACGTTTTCATGTGGAGTTGCACTTTAGCCCAGGGGTGAAGGGGTGCAAGGATGAGGATAATGCACCAATGGGTTTCGGCTTTCGTCCTGCCTCCTCAGAGGTCTGTGTGTTTCGCTCGTCTTAAGGATTATATATATTTATTTTGGACCACATTACTCTGCTAATCCTTGGATTTTATATACAGTGGGGAGAGCAAGTATTTGATACACTTCCGATTTTGCAGGTTTGCCCACTTACAAAGCATGTAGAGGTCTGTAATTTGTATCATAGGTAAACTTCAACTGTGAGAGACAGAATCTAAAACAAAAATACAGAAAATCACATTGTATGATTTTTAAATAATTTGCATTTTATTGCATGACATAAGTATTTGATCACCTACCAACCAGTAAGAATTCCGGCTCTTACAGACCTGTTAGTTTTTCTTTAAGAAGCCCTCCTGTTCTCCACTCATTACCTGTATTAACTGCACCTGTTTGAACTCATTACCTGTATAAAAGACACCTGTCCACACACTCAATCAAACAGACTCCAACCTCTCCACAATGGCCAAGACCAGAGAGCTGTGTAAGGACATCAGGGATAGACCTGTACAAGGCTGGGATGGGCTACAGGACAATAGGCAAGCAGCTTAGTGAGAAGGCAGCAACTGTTGGCGCAATTATTAGAAAATGAAAGAAGTTCAAGATGACGGTCAATCTCCCTCGGTCTGGGGCACCATGCAAGATCTCACCTCGTGGGGCATCAATGATCATGAGGAAGGTGAGGGATCAGCCCAGAACTACACGGCAGGACCTGGTCAATGACCTGAAGAGAGCTGGGACCACAGTCTCAAAGAAAACCATTAGTAACACACTACGCCGTCATGGATTAAAATCCTGCAGCGCACGCAAGGTCCCCCTTCTCAAGCCAGTGCATGTCCAGGCCCATCTGAAGTTTGCCAATGACCATCTGGATGATCCAGAGGAGGAATGGGAGAAGGTCATGTGGTCTGATGAGACAAAAATAGAGCTTTTTGGTCTAAACTCCACTTGCCGTGTTTGGAGGAAGAAGAAGGATGAGTACAACCCCAAGAACACCATCCCAACCGTGAAGCATGGAGGTGGAAACATCATTCTTTGGGGATGCTTTTCTGCAAAGGGGACAGGACGACTGCACCGTATTGAGGGGAGGATGGATGGGGCCATGTATCGCGAGATCTTGGCCAACAACCTCCTTCCCTCAGTAAGAGCATTGAAGATGGGTCATGGCTGGGTCTTCCAGCATGACAACGACCCGAAACACACAGCCTGGGCAACTAAGGAGTGGCTCCGTAAGAAGCATCTCAAGGTCCTGGAGTGGCCTAGCCAGTCTCCAGACCTGAACCCAATAGAAAATCTTTGGAGGGAGCTGAAAGTCCGTATTGCCCAGTGACAGCCCCGAAACCTGAAGGATCTGGAGAAGATCTGTATGGAGGAGTGGGCCAAAATCCCTGCTGCAGTGTGTGCAAACCTGGTCAAGAACTACAGGAAATGTATGATCTCTGTAATTGCAAACAAAGGTTTCTGTACCAAATATTAAGTTCTGCTTTTCTGACGTATCAAATACTTATGTCATGCAATAAAATGCAAATTAATTACTTAAAAATCATACAATGTGATTTTCTGGATTTTTGTTTTAGATTCCGTCACTCACAGTTGAAGTGTACCTATGATAAAAATTACAGACTTCTACATGCTTTGTAAGTGGGCAAACCTGCAAAATCGGCAGTGTATCAAATACTTGTTCTCCCCACTGTACAACTTTGTAAGAAATATTGCATGCTGGACCGCTTCCAACACTCCTATTTCATATTTAATAGAACCATGAGAAGCAGACAAACCCAGGCAGTCTTGAAGACCTTTCCCAAGATGAGCCAGACAGAGCCGCACTGACTGAGCCAATCAATATTCAGAGAAAGTCGCCACTTATACGCAATCGCAAGGCTGGATCTATGGAGGTACGGTACTGTATTATGAGCTCTGCTACTAAGCTTTACTTTTCTTTATTTGATGAATAACTGCTGACATGATAAAAAATACTTTTAATAAAATTTGGGTCCAGGGACCTTCGGGTGGCATTTTATGGGGTCTGTGAAATTGTTTAGGGCTTTAAAAGTTAACACGAGAACTTAAGATATTGATTAAATGTATTAGATAATATTTTAATAATTTGCCTTAGTACAATGACAGTATAAAATGCAATAATTTAATTTTGGAAACAATGATTTAGTTATTTTTAAGTATAAAAAATATTAAATATTTTTTTTATACTATTGTTCAGAAGTTTGAGGTCAGTAAGAGTTTTCTTTAAATATATGAATAATTTTATTTTATTTTATTTTTTATTTTATATTTTTACTTTCTACTCAAAGAATCCTGAAAAATGTATGACTGCTTACACAAAAATATTAAGCAGCACAATTGTTTACAACATTGAGAATGACAATAATAAGAAATGTTTCTTGAGCAGTAAATCAGCATATTCAAATGATTTCTGAAGGATCATGTGACTGAAGACTGGAGTAATGATGCTGAAAATTCAGCTTTGACATCACAGGAATAAATACAGTTTTAAAATATAATAAAACAGAAAACATTTATTTGAAATTGTAATAATATTTCACAATATTACTGTTTTTACTGTATTTTTGATCAAATAAATGCATCTATATCTCAGTGTTTTATATAGTTAATATAGTTATTTATATAGTTATATACTAATGGCTGGTCTGTGAGTGCAATTCCATAAACCTGGATGACCTTCTGAAAGTATCTAAGCAGTAGGCTTTTATAGAATGGAAAATTTAAAAGATTAAAAAGTAATGGGGAGAATCAATGAATTATGAATAATTTATTGCCACTGTGAGAATAACATGTAATCATGTAATAAATAAAAAAAGTAACTGTAATCTGATTATATGAGGGTTCTTTCTTGGCATTAAAAAAATGTAAACCCCCTTGTCTAATTGAAACATTTAATCTGTATAACATCTGAATTTACATAGGATTTACATTTTTTAATGTTTGTCCATATGCCTTTGTTTTCTTCTCTTTGCAGGCTCTTTCCGAGAGCAACACTTCTTCTCGTGGACTGGCGTATCGTATCTTCCCGTCGTCTTCTCGTCAGTCACCTGAGGTCAAACCCAGCGGGCTAGGTGGGAATTACATTTCATTTGTGTTGTTTTTATGTAGCAGATCTCTCCTGTCATCAGTTTAATTGGAGAAACCTTTCAACTTCTCATAAGCGACATGGTGTGGGTGACCGTTAAACACGCTTATTTCTGTTTATCACCAATGACACCGTTCAAGGACCCTGCCATGCCCACTGCGTCTGAAATGTGACCATGCTGCCAGTAGTGGTTTAAATATGGCTTCTGGCAGGACTCTCTGCTATTCTTGTCTGAACTATTTCTATCTCCAAAGAACTTTTACGAGGCAACAATGCACACTCTTTCCCAGGTTTGGTTGCACCTTACTAAGGACTTATAGCATGATTTGCAGGGCACTACTTTATAACTAAGTGCATGTTGCATCTGGCATGTCTTTCATGTAAGCTTTTAAACAAATGCTGTTTTATTAGTACTGCCCTCTAGTGGCCGTAGGTATAGCTGTCATTTTGTTCTTTTAGAGCCACAAACCTACTCGAATCCTGCACTGGCAATATATTTATGTTATCAGCAGAAGACCGGCAGTTTTGCTGGGTTTTGTTTGCAAAGGTCGTCTGTGCACCTGGAAATATGCATAAAGGATGGTTCAACCAAAAATGAATGTCAAAATGGGTCAATAACAAATAAGTGTCCAAGAAGAAAATAATCTAGTTTAAAATGCTTGTGCAAAATTATTTGTATTTATTTTGATTTCAAGTGGTTTTGTAAAACTTATCTATACGATTTTCAAGAAGAGTTCAAATTGAAGTACTTAATAATTTATTTGAAAACAATGACATAAATGTTGAGGTTTAACCATCAAGTAAAGAGTAATAAGAAAAGACTATATTTTATAGTAATCATTATTTTTTAAAAAGTTTTAAAATATTTTTAGAGTAAATATTTTATACGTATTATGAATTATTAATTCATAAATATTTAATATTTTAATGGGGGATTGTGCCGGGGATTTTTTTCCCCCGTACATGTTTCTGCATATTGATTTCAATTTTGCAGGGAAAGTTTTTCAAATATTTATAATAATATTCAAAATTTTATCAAAAATATATTAATAAATAATTATTTAAAAATAAAATTATTCATGAAATAAAATTATTTAAGAGTGATTTATAGTAATATTAATATTTTAATTCTCAATTTTTTTTTCTAAACTACATTTTCTTGACAATAATTTCATCCTTTTAATGAGTTTTTGTTTTGATAGTTTGATAGTATCATCATATTTTTATGCCCTAAAAATGTAAAATTGAATTTTAATGCAGAAATACTGTAACTATAGAAAAGGGGCTGTATTCACAAAACATTTTATCTTACTAAGAGTTCTCCTAAATAGCAGTAAAAGTTCTTAGTTAAGAGTTTTTTTTTCTTGAAAACCTATTCACAAAGCTGCTGAGACCAACTTTTACTAAGGATTAGAGAAAAGATTTAAGCTAAGAGTAAGGGCAGGGTTGACCTCGTTGCTATGGATGATGTCAACACGCTTACTAACTATGCCCAAAGTGATTGGCTGATGGGGAGGGGTCTCAGTCAGTGATTTAATCATAGAAATGTTGTAGAACGAGGTATCATGTTGCCATATTCAAATAAAGGTTTTAAAATAGAAATGTTGCCATATTCAAATAAAGGTTTTAAAATAGAAATGTTGCCATATTCAAATAATGGTTTTAAAATAAAAAAAGTATATGTTCAGCTAATTGTCAGCCTCTTACATGTCTGCATCTTGAGAGATTGCAGAATTTAAGCGACTTTCAAATGGTCTATATATAATTAGCTCAAGAGAAAGGTCGGGAAAGTTCCCCGAGCCGGAACTCAAACTCGGGTCACCCGAGCTGCCCACAAGGCTATCAGCGCCGATGATAGGACATATTTTCAACTTGACCACAATGTTTTATTCTCCATCATTCAATGCATATTGCCTGTACATAACCTTTATGTTACAGTGGGGAGAACAAGTACAAACCCGATTCCAAAAAAGTTGGGACACTGTACAAATTGTGAATAAAAACAGAATGCAATGATGTGGAAGTTTCAAATTTCAATATTTTATTCAGAATACAACATAGATGAAATATCAAATGTTTAAACTGAGAAAATCTATCATTTTAAGGGAAAAATAAGTTGATTTAAATTTCATGGCATCAACACATCTCAAAAAAGTTGGGACAAGGCCATGTTTACCACTGTGTGGCATCCCCTCTTCTTTTTATAACAGTCTGCAAACGTCTGGGGACTGAGGAGACAAGTTGCTCAAGTTTAGGAATAGGAATGTTGTCCGATTCTTGTCTAATACAGGCTTCTAGTTGCTCAACTGTCTTAGGTCTTCTTTGTCGCATCTTCCTCTTTATGATGCGCCAAATGTTTTCTATGGGTGAAAGATCTGGACTGCAGGCTGGCCATTTCAGTACCCGGATCCTTCTTCTACACAGCCATGATGTTGTAATTGATGCAGTATGTGGTCTGGCATTGTCATGTTGGAAAATGCAAGGTCTTCCCTGAAAGAGACGACGTCTGGATGGGAGCATATGTTTTTCTAGAACTTGGATATACCTTTCAGCATTGATGGTGCCTTTCCAGATGTGTAAGCTGCCCATGCCACACGCACTCATGCAACCCCATACCATCAGAGATGCAGGCTTCTGAACTGAGCGCTGATAATAACTTGGGTTGTCCTTGTCCTCTTTAGTCCGGATGACATGGTGTCCCAGTTTTCCAAAAAGAACTTCAAATTTTGATTCGTCTGACCACAGAACAGTTTTCCACTTTGCCACAGTCCATTTTAAATGAGCCTTGGCCCAGAGAAAACGCCTGCGCTTCTGGATCATGTTTAGATATGGCTTCTTTTTTGACCTATAGAGTTTTATCCGGCAACGGCGAATGGCACGGTGGATTGTGTTCACCGACAATGTTTTCTGGAAGTATTCCTGAGCCCATGTTGTAATTTCCATTACAGTAGCATTCCTGTATGTGATGCAGTGCCGTCTAAGGGCCCGAAGATCACGGGCATCCAGTATGGTTTTCCGGCCTTGACCCTTACGCACAGAGATTGTTCCAGATTCTCTGAATCTTTGGATGATATTATGCACTGTAGATGATGATAACTTCAAACTCTTTGCAATTTTTCTCTGAGAAACTGCTTTCTGATATTGCTCCACTATTTTTCGCCGCAGCATTGGGGGAATTGGTGATCCTCTGCCCATCTTGACTTCTGAGAGACACTGCCACTCTGAGAGGCTCTTTTTATACCCAATCATGTTGCCAATTGACCTAATAAGTTGCAAATTGGTCCTCCAGCTGTTCCTTATATGTACATTTAACTTTTCCGGCCTCTTATTGCTACCTGTCCCAACTTTTTTGGAATGTGTAGCTCTCATGAAATCCAAAATGAGCCAATATTTGGCATGACATTTCAAAATGTCTCACTTTCAACATTTGATATGTTATCTATATTCTATTGTGAATAAAATATAAG